>CM040240.1:98357913-98957913 GCA_022545495.1 Chrysanthemum lavandulifolium | reverse complement strand
AAGGGTGGTCTAGAGATTTACTGTGGCTGATGATCTCAAAGAAAGCTCAAAGATCATCAAATATGTGGATCAGTTAAAGGCCTCCACTAAAAGTACAAAACTATGCGGACTTTGAAGAATCGCTACTAAAGCACAAAGATTGCGGAATTGAAGAATTGAAGTCTACTAGCTCAGAACTAAAGACAAAGATAGAATGCTAGGATGCAAAATGTATTTCATGGGGTGACCTCCCTTAGGGGGAGATTGTTAGGAATTGGAAATTCCATAAGGAAGTGTCGGTCACCCCAATTATAGTCTAGCATATGTTAGCTCGTAGACATATCGTTATTTACGTTGTTTAGTAGTTAATTAGTTAGTTAGTAGCGTAGATTAGTTTAGATTAACACCGTGGAGGAAGGACAGGTCTTTACCCACTGTATGCCTGATCCACAGTCCGACAGGAGGACGTTTAGGTTGTAACTATAAATACCCCTTCCATCCTTGTAAGGGGTGGTGCTTCTTTGATAATCTAACCTTTTCTCTTTTGTTTATCTCTCTAGAATCACCCTCTCCTCTCTTCATCTCTCTAAACATGGCAATCTTATATCATCATAATCCTAGACCGCCCGAATCATCAAATAACATAAATTATACGATCCTACAATAACACTTTCCATTATCAGTTGCAATAGCCTTACACCAATGATTCTTCCTTTTGGATTCGTCTAACTCGGGAAACTTGTCACCCCTCGTATCCTGGTTACGCCGTAACTCTGATGTTTGGTTACTGCGTAACTCTCTTCTGTCATCAGCATCATTATCTTTATTAGACTCATCGGTGGATTTGTCATTCTCAAAAAACACGTCCTTACATGCTGTTGACTTGTTATTTTGTGCCTCATTTCTTCTTTGCAATTCGTCGCCAAGCTTCCCAATCATGGTTTCCAAGTTTTTCAGTGATTTGTCATGGCTAGAAAGGCTTTTGTTTGTATTGTCTTGGAAGTTTTTCAGCCATTCTTCTTGCTCCTTCTGTCTCTTAGTTGATTCTACGAGGTACTTGTTAATTGTTTCCTCCAAGTTAGCTCTTCTTTCACCAAAATTTCCCCGATCATAATGTCGGGGAGGCCCTCCACGATAGCCATTACCATTATGATTATCCCCGTAAAACGGTCGATTTTCTCCATATTTAGCTTCTTCGACTGTGCTATCTTTGTCAATGTGAGGACAATTTTTGGTGAGATGTCCTCCTCCGCATTTTTCGCAACCTACTTGGATGGCATGAATACTTTCTCTGATCTTGAGCATGTCCTGACCAAGATTTTCTAGCTTGTTAGTGATGGTGGCAATTTCATCAAGACTTCCACCCAGGCTTCTTTTGCTACCTCCATCGTGCCATTTTTGGGAATGATCAGCCATTTTTTAGATGGCTTCAATTGCGAGAGTAGGGGTCATGCTCGGAATTGGTCCTTGATAGTCCATCATTTGTCTTGTAGTTATGTTGAGCCCCTTGTAAAAGATGTTAACCTTTTGCTGGTTGTTTAGATCATGTGTAGGACATTTGTAGAGGAGATCGTTGTATCTATCCCAGGCTTGATACAATGTTTCATCGTCATCTTGCTTGAAATTATGAATCTCCATGAGCTGATTAGATATCTTTGACGAAAGACAATATCTTTGGATGAAGTGCTTTTTTAGTAGAGCCCATGTATCAACTGCCCCGGCGGGCAATCTTTCGATCCATCTTCTTGCTCCCCTAGTAAGAGTCATGGGAATACTCTTAGCATAACAACGATCATGAGACACACCGGAATGTTGAAAAGGCTTGCGATGTACAAGACATTCTCAACATGCTCATCGCATCTTCGTCCTGTTTCACGAAAAATGGTTAGCACGAAGATCCCTCATAAAGCGATCTTTAATCTCAAAGCGGACATTAGCTCCAATCGCTTGGTCTTACTAGCCCCGGCCCTTGTTCTTCTCTTGTCAGCGCCAAATATTCCTCAAGAGTGAGGTCATCAATGTTAACAACTTCCATGGTACACGAAACTCGAAAAGAGATCGCGAGAATTGAGAAAATTTAAAACAAAGCGAAATGAAAGACTTAATGAAAATCCTAATATAACTCCCGGTAGTGCGCCAAAAACTTGATGCGGGTTTCTTGACGGGTTTTAATATTTATATTGTCTCGTTATACATATGGTTACTACTAATGCACTAACAGGCGGTGTACTGATCGTGTGTAGTGTAGTTTTCGGTAAAACCGAGGTCGTCCCAAGAGCTATGTGTGCAAATTTTAACTAATTCTAGGTGTCACAGATTTTAATTGGTTTTAAGGTTGAAATGATTAATTATCTACTAAAACAAGAAAGTAAGAAAAGCAAGTAAGGGCAAGGGTTGTGATCAATAGAGGAGAAGTGTGCTAACCTAGCTAGTCATCCTATCATGTTAATTTCACGTTTAATTACTTCCAATTGCTTCAAGTGGGGGTAAAAGTCGCTAGGACAGCATTTGGTCAGTTCGTCCTAACCTATCAGCAAAGGATTCCACCGGAGATCGCGGTGACCCGTTGAAAGTCCGATTGTTTTAGTCCCTAAGCCAAGTCATTAAGTACCGCTACATGCAAGATTCATAATAATGAGTGCGGGCGCTAGCATCTTAAACACTCATCCCTAACTTCTTAAGTTCATCCAAGCGGTAGGTGATCGGTTTGTCAAATCGCACAAGCGAAGAAGGGTCGTCGGTTGGTCAATTCTTACCCTTCCACTCGGTCCAACTACTTAGGGTGGGTTGGTCATATCTCCTAAGTAACTAGCCACTACCGCCATTCAAAACTACCGAAACGAGGGTAGCTACCAATAAACTATGCATGCATACACTAGAAACAATTATACGGAAGCAATGTAAACATAAACAAAACAATCAAGGAATCATAACTAGGCTAGCACCAAAGGTGCTTAGCCTCTCATATTAACTAAAACAATCGATTCAATGTTTAACATTACGAAATACATGAATTGAAAGTAAAGAAAAGATAAAATGCTAATGCTTATCGTAAAGGAGTGATTTTTCCCTTAGAGATAGCTTCGCATGCTCCCTAAGATCTGCCTTCAACCTTCTACTCTCGTTCTCTGAATTGGTGTGTAAAGTGGATGATTAGGAATGATGGAATTTGGGCGGTATTTATATGCCAGATCTGGTTACGGCGTAACTTAAGTTAAGAGTTGCGCCGTAACATACATTTCTGTTAGGATTTGGAAAATCCATGATGAAGTGTCGGTCACCCCAACGTATATTTAGCATATTATAGCTCGTAGACGTAATAGTATATTAGTTAGATTAGCGATGAGTGTAAGTAACAACATGGAAGAAGAACGGCCTTTACCAATTGTATGCACGATCCATAGCCGAAGGAGGCGTAGTCATTTGTATAAATAGCCCTCTCCCACAAGGGAGAGGGTTGGATGTTCATTGGTAATCTAACCTTCCCTTTGTTTTATCTCTAGAATATCCCTCTCTCTCTAAACTCTTAAACCATACGCCTAATATTATTATGATATGATGTGTTTATGAAATCGAATATGTCACAAATGGTATCAGAGCCATGGTTTGATCATTCATCTTACATGTTCTTGGATTTCTAGTGGTTTTATATGGCTTTTGGGTTTGAAAGAGTTTAGAGTTATTTGCATCATTTGGATCATCTCTAGTGTTAAAGTTTGGATTTTGATTGTACTTTTGTGTTTAGAATCATTATAAGTGCTTAGGTTTTGATTTGGAAGGCTTGAATCAGCGTGGTTGGGTTGTTTTTGGATTGAAAAGTGGTGTTTTTTGAATATTTCATGCTAGCGACTTGTGCCTCGTACTAACTTTCTTCGTAGCGATTTGTCCCTACTATAAAGCGACTTGTTTGTGTTTTGTGAAGAGATTTGTGTACTTATCGATTTGCCTTTTGAGACAAAGCGACAAAAAGGACAAAAAGGACAATGTAACATATTGGATTTCACAAACACATCATATCACAATCAAAAGAGGCGTATAAGATGAGGTTTTAGAGAGAGAAAGAGTTATAGGTTTGGGAACTTAGTGAGAGAAAATGAAAGTATTATTATGAGCTCCACTCTCTACCTTGGGAGGTAGAGTATTTATAATCTTACACAAAACGCCACCTACGGGCTGTGGATCAGGCATACAGTGGGTAAAGACCCATCCGTCCTCCACGGTGTTACATAACTAAATACTACTTAACAATAAATAATCTACGACTACGAGCTTTCTAACGATTACATATAGTTGAGGTGACCGACTCTTTAATAACTGGATTTACTAAATCCTAACAATCTCCCCCTAAGGGAGGTCACCTCAAAATACATTGAATACAAACAGATATTACATAAAAATTGTTCTTGGATTCTTGTTAAAGTTCTTTGCTCTATAGCTCGTAGTCATTGATTCATCATTGTTGCATGTTTGGTTAATCCAAGTGGAGGTCTTTAAGCGATCCACGTGATAATGAGTTTGAGTCGACTTTGAGATCATCATTAACATAAATCTCGACTCTTCCATTGTGGTGTTGGTATTATGTGATGTTGTGACTTATGGATCGACATGCTCACATTCGGATCATGATATATTCTCATCGAGTAGCGGAAGCTTTCGTTGATTCATGATATTGGCGCAGCGTGGCGAAGCATGGAGTGAAAATATCGAGTCATTGATGCACTAATCATGATTTTTAGAAATGAATGTGTTGTGTGAGCATGCGGCTATGGATTGACCGCTTCATTAAAGAGGCGTATAAGATGAGGTTTTAGAGAGAGAAAGAGTTATAGGTTTGGGAACTTAGTGAGAGAAAATGAAAGTATTATTATGAGCTCCAACTCTCTACCTTGGGAGGTAGAGAGTATTTATAATCTTACACAAAACGCCACCTACGGGCTGTGGATCAGGCATACAGTGGGTAAAGACCCATCCGTCCTCCACGGTGTTACATAACTAAATACTACTTAACAATAAATAATCTACGACTACGAGCTTTCTAACGATTACATATAGTTGAGGTGACCGACTCTTTAATAACTGGATTTACTAAATCCTAACAATCTCCCCCTAAGGGAGGTCACCTCAAAATACATTGAATACAAACAGATATTACATAAAAATTGTTCTTGGATTCTTGTTAAAGTTCTTTGCTCTATAGCTCGTAGTCATTGATTCATCATTGTTGCATGTTTGGTTAATCCAAGTGGAGGTCTTTAACTGATCCACGTGATAATGAGTTTTGAGTCGACTTTGAGATCATCACCAACATAAATCTCGACTCTTCCATTGTGGTGTTGGTATTATGTGATGTTGTGACTTATGGATCGACATGCTCACATTACGGATCATGATATATTCTCATCGAGTAGCGGAAGCTTTCGTTGATTCATGATATTGGCGTGCGTAGCGAAGCATGGAGTGAAAATATCGAGTCATTGATGCACTAATCATGATTTTTAGAAATGAATGTGTTGTGTGAGCATGCGGCTATGGATTGACCGCTTCATTCGATCACCGCAAACGCCGGCGACGTGCATTCAACGATCGACAATAAAGCGCGAAAGTGTCTTTGATCACTTCGTTGAATTGAGGTACACGACCCACGGTTCCCCGTTGATCGGTACAAGCATCGCTTGTGATCGGTATAATTCCAAAGAATTTCCTTGACAGGGTTTCGCAATGCTCTAGTCGTTCTCAAACCGAACGTCTCAAAGAAGACAACACGGAGTGAGTGAACCAAATAATTGAGATTCACCGATTGATGAAAAGATATTTGAAAAACAATCGCATCTGCACAATAGAAATTGTTTTTGCAATACAACGAAGGTTTTAATGAAAATCAATTATCAATCATAAACACCTTTTATTTTGAAATATTAGTACACACGATGTGCTAAAGAAAAGATTTTAAGTACAACGACCGGTTTTTCAAAGGTATCCGTCAATCAATAACTGAACCGAGATTGATTCAAAAGATTGAATCGCCCCATTGTTTCTGCTCGGTTGTCACATGGTTGATCTATTGGATAGATCTCACATGCCACCCACCAGAGCTTGTTTGATAATGGCTCCGTAAGGCTTTCCATCTTCATTGTGAATATGTTTGCATATCACTCAGATGTTCTGGCAATACCACAAGGATAATTCGTAGGACTCATAAGATATAATCTCTCTTTCCACATTGTGTGAAACAGAGAGTCTTCATTGACAGTGTCCTAAAGAGATTTATATGATGATCTCGAGGCTCTAGACTCAATTGTGCATATTTGGTTCATATGCCGGATACTAGGGAGAGGGTCTCCTTCTTCAATATCAACAAACTCTAAGAGAAAGTCGATAGATAATGTCGGTTCCCCGTGAGAATGTGTAGGATATTAGTTTTCACATACACATCAAACCATGACAACAAGGTGGCGAATAAGTGGAATTCTAGAGAGAGAAAGTTAGAGGTTTAGGGAACTTAGTGAGAGAAAGTGAAAGATATTATTATGAGCTCCAACTCTCTACCTTGGGAGGTAGAGAGTATTTATAGTCTTACATAAATCGCCACACATCGGGCATGGATCGGGCATACAGTGGGTAAAGACCCGTCAGTCCTCCACGGTGTTACTTAACTAAATACTACTTAACTTAAAAGAACTACGACTCACGAGCTTTCTAACGATTACATATACTTGAGGTGACCGACTCTTTAATACCGGAATTTCTAATTCCTAACAATCTCCCCTAAGGAGGTCACCTCAATCATGTACCAAAATTACATTGAATACAACTAGATAATACATTAACAATTGATCTTGCATCCTTGATGTAGTCCTTTGCTCCTAAGCTCGTAGTCATTGATTCTTCACATTGCATGTTTGGTTATTCCAAGTGGAGGTCTTTACTTGATCCACGTGATAATAAGTTTGAGCCAAGATTTGAGATCATCACTATCAAAATCTCCGAGACATCCATTGTGGTGTTGTGACTTTGGGACCGACATGCTCACATTCGGATCATGATATCTTCTTATCGAGTAGCGGAAGCTTTGTTGAATCATGATATTGGCGCAGCAGTAGCGAAGCATGGAGTGAAAATATCGAGTCATTGATGCACTAATCATGATTTCTTTTGAGATGAATGTGATAAGTGAGCATGCGGCTATGGATTGACCGCTTCATTACGATCACCGCAAACGTCGGGCGTACGCATACAAACAGTTAGCAATAAATCGCACGAAAGTGTCTTTGATCACTTCGTTGAATTGAGGTACACGCCCACGGTTCCCGTTGATCAAGACATGTACCGCCTGTGATCGTATAATTCAAGAATTTCCTTGACGTGGTTTCGCATTGCTCTAGTGTTCTCAAACCGAACATCTCAAAGAAGACAACACGGAGTGAGTGAACCAAATAATTTTAAGTCCACCGATTGATGAAAAGAGATTTGAAAAACAATCGTGTATTGCTCAATAGAAATTGTTTTTGCAATACAACGAAGGTTTTATTGAAAATCAATTATCCATCATAAAAACACCTTTTGGTTTTAAAATGAGTACACGGTCGATGTGCAAAAGAAAAGAGTTGTTAAGCACAAAGACCGGTTTTCAAAGGTATCCGTCAATCCATAACTGAACCGAGATTGATTCAAGAGATTGAATCGCCCATTGTTTCTGTTCGGTTGTCACATGGTTGATCTATATAATAGATCTCACATGCCACCTACCGAGGAGCTTGTTTGATGTTGGCTCGAAGGCTTTCCATCTTCATAGTGAATATGTATACACATCACTCGGATGTTCCGGCAATACCACAAGGATAATGCGTAGGACTCTAGATATAATCTCTCTTTCCACATTGTGTGAAACAGAGAGTCTTCATTGAAAGTGTCCTAATGAGATATATTGATGATCTCGTGGCTCTAGACTCAATTTGTGCATATTTGGATCCTATAACGGAGACTAGGGAGAGGGTCTCCTTCTTCAATATTGATAACACTCAGATTGTGCATGTTTTTAGTAGCATTGTGTGTACTTTTATATCTGTTATTTGGTTATATTTGTGTGATTTTAGCACTTAATCGTATCTAGAGATGTTTGTCTAGTATTTATAACCAAGTGCA
The DNA here is from genome assembly GCA_022545495.1 of Chrysanthemum lavandulifolium. NCBI lineage: Eukaryota > Viridiplantae > Streptophyta > Magnoliopsida > Asterales > Asteraceae > Chrysanthemum > Chrysanthemum lavandulifolium. The sequence continues at coordinate 98,949,792 of CM040240.1, read as the reverse complement.
GGGAAATGGAGGAAAATGTGGAAATATGCAGTTAATCGAAGATTCCCGTCTCAGTAAAGCTAAATCCCAAGTACCTTTGAAAACCTTAGTGATTGAAGAACCAAGTTCTACAAGTCAGAGTGAAGAGTGAAGATCAAGTTTTATATCTCAGAAGATCCAACCGGATCCGGTTACACCTTCAGCCGGATCGGTTGGCATTTGGTCGGAATAAATGTTTTTGCCATAACCGACCGATCGGTCGCAACCCGTAACCGGATCGGTCGGTGTGTTATTATTGAAGACCAACCGGATCGGTTGGTCGTATGACCGATCCGGTTGGAGAAGCTGCAGTTGTCAAATCTTCATCACTAAGCTTCCCCTTTGCATCCAAACGATTCTAGGTCCTTCTCTTGGTGTATTCTAGTCCCTTCCTTACTCCTTGGAGGCCAAGCCAAGCATTTAACACCCTAGGCCTTGGATTTAGTATAAATAGAGGCTAATTTCGAGCATATTAGACACACTTCAATTACAAAGCTCTCTACTCATCAAACCAAGCCTTAACCTCCGAAATTCGTCCTTAGAAATCCGTAGAAGTTTGGAGTTCCGTGTTCCACCCTTGGAAGCCAAAACACTAAGAAGTCCACCACGATCCTTTGGGAATCATTACTTCATCATTTGTAATCTTATTCCAAGCATTGTAAGACTTTTAATCATGTTTTCTAATGATCAAAGTTACGAGTTTATGTTCAAGTTTGCTATGAGTGGCTAGTTTCTTTATACACTTGCTTAAATGATGTTGATTATTACATGATTAGTTAGTGATTGTGTTAACATGTTTTAATTCAATTTCAAGTTGATTCTAAGATCCAATTGTGCTAAAGTTTCATAGTGACATTTGTTAATCAAGTTTGGCTAATTGGTAACTATCGTTGGTCGAAAGAACTTTGTATTATTCAACTAGTCATAATCATTTTGTCTATGGATGATTGTTTTACCCATTATTCTTGATTATACAAAGGAACTAAGGTGTGGTTGTAATAGAAACGCTTTTTGATTATCAAATTGGATTGGTTGGAAACATCTAAATGGTCGTAAGATTAGTTGTTGAAAATTAATTGTAGCCTTTTGTCTATGATCGGGTACCTTTTGTATTGACCATTTCTTAAGCAATTTGATGAACAAATGGATGTTTTGTGTTTAAGTTTATGAAAGTAGACTTATGAAACTTGAATTGATCTTGAATTGATTGGTTAAACTTAAAGCTTGTTTTATGAACTAAAATCTTGACGAAGGTTTAACTTGTAAGAACAATAGATTAGTTTTCAACTAATTATCACAACCAACATGTTAAGTAGTTAATACAATCACATTAATCTATGATATGATACTAGTTTAAGCAAGTGTAGTTTTTAATCATCGATTTTCATTATATCTATTTGCTTTGTTATATGTTTTTGATAGACTCCGTTAATTCAAACTTGTGCTCGATTCACTCAAATCCTCGCGAACGATCCCGACTTACCTTCATAATCTTGCTATAACGGACGAGTATACTTGCTCGTATGTGTTATTGGTAATATTGGTAATTCACCTTTATAAATTTAAAACTTACACCTACCGGCACATCAAGTTTTTAGGCGCCACGCGGGGATTTGATTGTGTTTCAACAAGTTCTTGAATTTCCTTCACCGATTCTAAAAAAAAAAAAAAATTTTCTTCACGAAACCTTAACCGGATCCGGTTGCCCTCAACCGAATCGGTTCTGAGTTTACCCATCATTCAACAATTCGACCGATCGGTCGCATCCCGCAACCGATCCGGTTACCTTCCTCTGCTCCATATAAACTGCTTTCGTTGTTTTCCGTGTGTTTAGATATTGCCCGGATTCTCTAGGACATTGTATGAACACTCGAGCAATGAATAGAACCAATTACACCTCTTACCAACCCGAACGTTTGATTCAAGAAGAAGGAGAACACGTTTCATACCATTGGAAAACCGTATACCAAGAGTACCAAACCCACCATTTGATAACCTCATTGAAGCCAAAGTTGTTTACAATCCTTTCACCAATTTACCTTTTCCCATGGCGGACGATCAACCTATGGGGAACAAACCGAACCGTAGCACCAACACCCGAAATCGCTATTGTTGCAATTAACCTTGGTGACAACTTCACCGTGAAGGGACATCACCTTTCTATGATCAAAGATCGACAATTCGATGGCCGTGCTGGGCCGATCCGCATAAGCACATTGCCGAATTCATCGAAATTTGCGGAATGTTTCGTTATGGCGACACCGATGTCAATGCCATCAAACTCAAACTTTTTCCATCATCACTCACGGAGATGCTAAAGTATGGTACAATGAATTGACCCCGTGAATCATCAATACTTGGGAGGAGATGAGGCAAGCTTTTGTGAGCCGATTCTTTCCACCGCCATGTTTGATCGATTAATGGGAGAAATTCGCTTTCAACCAAAACCCAAACGAATCACTTGTCGAAGCTTGGCTTCAATGAAAGATTTGCCGTCAGAGTTGTCATGGACATGGGCTATCAAAAGGAACCATTATCCAAATCTTTTACCATGGACTAGACGAAATCTCTCAAGGCATCCTTGATCTTTGGAGGAATTTTTCTCTATAAAACTCCCAACGATGCACATCAATTGCTCAAGATCGAGTACTTCTCAAACTTGATTGGTCCAAAGATTCCAAAACCAAACCTCTCCGAAAACCGTTGCTTTTGTCGAAAACACCGATACCTCAAAACTCATGGAGAAGATGGAAGCGTTAACCTCACAAATCAACTCGCAATACAAGGATATCAAAGATGAAATGAAAGAAATGCGAGACGGATGCAACAATTGTGGAGGAAATCACCCATCGTCCGAAAGCGACGATAAACCTATGGGTGGACCGAAGAAGGAGAAGCAAATTACGTTCAAGGAGGATACCGTGGAGGAGGATATCGTAGTAATTATTATGGTCGAAATTGAAATTGGCAAGATCGCCGACCAAGGGATGAAAACCGTGATTCTCAACCACGAACCGACGATCCACCACACCAAACTTCCGACAAAAGACGTAAGAAACCGAATTCAAAAACCATGAGAGAATTCGTGGTCGGACAAAATCCGCAAATGATTTTATAAAAATCAATTTTTCAATCTTAAAGCCAAAGTTGAGCAAGGACGAAAAATCATCAAGCATCTATCCAAGATCTTGAAAACAAGCTTAGCGGACTTTCGACCAACATTCTTCTAGACCATCCGGTTCATTGCCAAGTAACACTCAATCCAATCCAAAACCATCAAATGATAAGACATACCGTCCACCTCAAACAAGAAATGAACATATCAATGTTTGTTTTCACAGAAGTGGTCTCTCGTACGATCCACCACCTAATCCTAATACTCCTGTCACCGTTGATAGTGAGGATGAAAACGAAGAACCAAACACAATTCAAACCACCAAAAGAAAGACATTCCACCGGTCAAGGCGATACACGAAAATTCCTTATCCTCAACGCCTAAAGAAAGAGAAGATGGAACAGCGTTATAAGAAGTTTATCGAAATAATCAAAGAGGTTAGACTCAATGTTCCTCTCGTTGATGTTATAGCGGAATGCCCAATTACGGAAATTCTTGAAAGAACTTCTTAATAACAAAAGCAAGCTTGAGCAAATATCGCAACTTTTCTTAACGAAGAATGCTCACCATAGTTCAAAACAAAATTCCACCAAAGCTCGGAGATCCGGGAGCTTTCTTATTCCATGTACTTTCGGAATAACGTTAAATGTGATGCTTTAGCCGATCTTGGCGCAAGTATCAATTTGATGCCTTATTCACTCTATTCCAAGTTGTGCAACAACAGCCTGAAACCAACAAAAATGAGCATTCGATTGGCAAATCATTCCTATCAATATCCTGTGGGAATTGCTGAGAATATGCTTGTTCAAGTCGGTAAATTCATATTTCCCGTGGACTTTGTAATTTTGGAAATGGAAGAAGATAGTAAAGTCCCACTCATTTTAGGAAGACCTTTCCTAAACACCGCCGACGCAATCATCAAAGTTAAAGGAAAAGAACTCAACCTTGGAGTTGGGGAAGATCGAATCACTTTTCTTATCGATAAAGCAATGCGCTACCCACATTCTAGTGATGACACTTGTTTTAACGTCGATGTTATTGATGAAGTCACCGATGAGGAATTAGATGCATTACTTAACGAATCCGATCCATTCATGACTACTTCAAAAAATCAATGAAACAGATTTTGACAAAGAGTTTGATGATTTCATGAAAGTAGAATTTGAAGAAGATAACTCGAAGAAGAAGAAATAGAGGAAGAGGAAGAAAATTTTGAGGAAATCACTTTCAATGAAAAATGCGAATAAAATCCTCTATCGAAGAACCACCCACGGATCTCGAACTCAAACCTCTCCCAAATCATCTTGAATATGCTTATCGGAGGAGAACTCACTTCTTCCAAGAGTCATATCTTCATTGCTCGAGGATGATGAGAAAGAAAGTTTAGTTTCCGTGCTCAAAATCACAAACAAGCTTTTGCTTGGAAAACATCGATATCCCGTGAATTAGTCCTAATTTTGCAAACACAAAATCAATTTCAAGAAGGATTAAACATGTGGTAGAACGTCAACGTAGACTCAATCCCAACATGAAAGAAGTTGTTAAAAGGAAATCATTAAACTTCTTGATGTCGGAATCATTTACCCAATTGAGGATAGTCCTTGGGTAAGCCACATTCATTGTGTTCCAAAGAAAGGAGGAATGACGGTTGTAACTAATGAGCGAAATGAGCTAGTTCCAACTAGAACTGTCACCGGTTGGCGAGTTTGTATTGACTATCGTAAGTTAAACAAAGCCACCAGAAAGGATCATTTTCCACTCCCATTCATGGATCAAATGCTTGAAAGACTAGCGGGAAATAAATTCTTTTGTTTCCTCGACGGATTTTCAGGATATTTTCAAATTCCCATCGATCCTAACGATCAAGAAAAGACCACCTTTACTTGTCCTTTTGGAACCTACGCATATCGGCATATGCCTTTTGGTCTTTGTAATGCACCCAACTTTTCGTGAGGTGTATGATCGCCATCTTCCAAGACATGCTAGAAACCTCCATGGAAGTTTTCATGGATGATTTTTCGATCTTTGGAGAGTCATTCAAGCTTGCCTTTCTAATCTCGATAAAATGCTCGAAAGATGCTGTCGCACATCTTGTTCTCAATCGGGAGAAATGCCACTTTATGGTAACCGAAGGAATTGTGCTTGGCCACAAAATCTCTAGTGCCGGAATGGAAGTCGACAAAGCAAAGGTCGATGTCATCTCAAAACTTCCACCACCAACCAACGCCAAAGCCGTTAGAAGTTTTTAGGACATCTTTGGTTTTACCGCCGATTCATCAAAGATTTTTCCAAAATATCTCGTCCAATGACAAAACTTCTTGAGAAAGAATCTATCTTTAACTTGATCTTGATTGCATAAAAGCTTTCGAATCATCAAATCTCAACTTACTAGTGCTCGATCATGGTTTCACCTAATCGGTCACTACCTTCGAACTTATGTGCGACGCAAGCGATTTTGTTGTTGGAGCCGTCTTAGGACAACGCTGGTGGAAACACTTTCGGCCTATATATTTTGCCAAGAAGACACCGAATAGTGCCCAAGAAAATTATACCGTCACCGAAAAGGAATTACTAGTCATCGTTTTGCCTTTGACAAATTCGATCATATCTTGTGCTCTCAAAAGCAATGCTTTTACCGATCATTCAAGACTCAAATATCTGTTCACCAAGCAAGACGCTAAACCACGTCTTATTCGATGGATTTTGTTACTCCAAGAATTTGACATCGAAATCAAAGACAAGAAAGGAGCGAGAGAATCTTGTCACGATCACTTATCTCGCCTCGAAAATCCTAATCTTGAGGAGTTGAAAGAAGAAGAAATCGATGATTATTTTCCGATGAAACTCTCATGACCATCGACGGAAATGACGATCCTTGGTTTGTCGACTTTGCAAACTACCTCACGGAGGAATTCTCGAAAAGGACTAACTCATGCTCAAAGAAGCAAATTCTTTTCGAACTTAAATACTATTTTGGGAAGAACCATATCTTTTCAAAATGTGTCCCGATGGGATGATCCGAAGATGTATTTTGGTTCCAAACTCGTAAAATTCTTGACGAATGTCACCATGGCCCAACTGGGAGACATTATGGTCCTTCCACCACAACTAAGAAAGTTTTTGATCTTTGGATTCTATTGGCCAACAATATTCAAAGAAGCACATACACTTGTTCAAAATCGTGACGCTTGTCAAAGAACCACCAATCTCTCTCGAAGGGATGAAATGCCATTAACAAGCATTCAAGTGTGTGAAATATTCGATATTTGGGGAATAGATTTCATGGGACCTTTCCTAAATCCCACAAATTCGAATACATTCTCGTTGCTATAGATTACGTGTCCAAATGGGCGAAGTCGAAGCTTTACCGACAAACGATGCTCGTGTCGTCGTTAATTTTCTCAAAAGCTTTTCGCTCGTTATGGAATTCCCAAAGCACTCATAAGCGATCGTGGAACTCATTTCGCAATCAACAAATGGAAAAACCATGAAAAGATATGGAGTTCATCATCGATTTGCATCGCTTATCATCCACAAACTAGTGGACAAGTCGAAAATACCAACAGAGCTCTCAAAAGAATATTGGAAAAACCGTAAAGACAATCCGTCTTTATGGGCAAGGAAACTTGATGATGCTCGGGGCATTTCGTCGGCTTATAAAACACCAATTGGTACAACTCCTACTGAGACTCTGTATGGGAAGACTTGTCATTGCCATTCAAGTTGAACATCGTGCTTATTGGGCGCCGAGACAATGTAACACCGATCTCAAAATAGTGGAGAGAAAAGATTTCGCAATTGCACGAACCGGATGAATTAAGACTCCAAGCTTATGAAAACTCCAAACCAGTATAAAGCCGTAACAAAAGCCTATCATGATAAAAAGCTACGAATTCGGAAAGAATTCAAAGCCGGAGATAAAGTTCTGCTTTTTAACATGAAATTCAAATTCAAAGCTCCTAAGTTACAACCAAAATGGTTTGGACCATATGTCGTTAAACATGGATATCCATCTGGGTATGTCGAACTCTATGACAAACAAGGTGGAAGTTTCATTGTTAATGGACACCGAATCAAGTTATACTACGATAAGGAGCAAACGAATGAAGTTTCGATTATGGCAGTGTCCTCGAGACACCATGAGAATGAATTGAAACTATCACTTTTGTAGCACCATTTCTGGAAGAATTCCACAAACCGTCCCATGGAAACCAATCACGAATTAAATGGGATGATATTGAAGATACTGGTGAAGAATTCATGTACATCCCCGAACTTTATAATGTTCAAAGTCGCCCTTGCACCGAATAAATTGGGAAGAATCGAGTCGGTGATGACTCAAGAATAAAACAAGCGCTTCTCGGGAGGCAACCCGTGTGTTTGATTTGATTTTCTGTGGTCACTCCCAAAGTCTTAACCTTTGGTTAAACTTAAGTGTGGGGGTGCCACCTTTAATAAAACCTTTGTTTGTTTATAAGATTGTGTGCGGTGATGATTTCTCTAGTGGACGCCAGAATGAAGAAAGAATTTTAAGTCGATAAACTCGTTGACATATCTGGTTTCATCTCTATTTTCCCTATTTCTATACTTTGAAGTTCGTTTTCATTGAGGACAATGTCTAACTTAAGTGTGGGGGTGAATAGGAAAAATTAGAGTTTTCATGCTTAAATTTAAAATTTTGTTTGCCTTGTGATCTAGTTGTTTTCACACTTTTAGGATTATCTATTAGAATAATCGGATCATTCCACGGTAAACCGGTAATATTTGAAATTTCGAGATGTGTTCGATTACTATTGCAATCCATTCGGGATCGATAAACATTTGCTAGCACATATTATACCCTTTCCACTAAATTGTGAGGATTTGAGCCTATTTCTTATTAGCATACATCTTTTATGCTTAGATCTTTTGCTATGAGTGTGCGGTGATTTTATTTATTCTAGAACTTGTGCTTGTAAATCATTACTAGACCGCAGTGAGATTGCATTCGTGCGATATAAGTGAATTCGTGTGATAAAGAGGCAACTTAGGATTTAACCCAAATGGCCTTCCATTTTTACATCTAATGATATATTAGCTAGCCACATCGGTTAGTTAACCACCCACATGGACCCATTTGTAGTGCTCATTTTAGCACTAGATACCCTAGTTACACCTTCCGAGCCATCCCTTTCATTTTTGCTTCACCCGTAAAATACAAAAGATTTTACACTTTAAACCTTAGCCTACCCCTTATCAATGTCTAACGGTTGGTTGCTAGTTTCATGGAAAGTGAAGATTGTTCAAATGATTATGATTACCACCTCCTTTGTGATTGATTGAGCCATGCGTTATGAGTTAAAAAAAAAAAAAAAAAAAAAAAAAAAAAAAAAAAAGTAGTGTTGAAAGTATGGAAATAATAAGCCAATGTGCTATGGTCGTAGAATAATTGACATGGCAAAGCAAAAAGCTGTGGAAAGTAAAAAAGAAGAAAGCAAAGCTATAATCATTTATCTGGTTCTTGGAATGTTTGGTAGCTAGCAACACGGGTATTAGACTTGATTTCATTTTTATTTTTACACCAATTTCATTAAACATTCCCATGCCTTATCCATACCCTTAACCCTTAGCCTATCATTATAACCCGAATAAAAGTCCTCTTTAGATGTTTTTACTTGGTGCTCACGCCACGTCGGTGGAGTTTTGTTTCTTGTACAAGCTTATGGTAATAATCTAATCATGACTGAGCAATGAGTGTGATTTATCTTGTTACTCCACTAAAAATGAGTGATTGAGTGAATTATATTCCATTATTTTTCGTGAGGTGTTCTGAAATGTTTATCATGCAAGAAAATCGTTGAATATTGTCAAACATCTTGATGTTTCACCTTTATAAGCATAATTGATGAATCTTCTCTCGTATTTATACTTGGTTGATTTGCATCACATTTTTCATAATCACGATCTTGTCCCAGTGGATGTTTGTCCTAGATTTGCTTGAGGGCAAGCAAAGTTTAAGTGTGGGGGAATTTGATAACACTCAGATTGTGCATGTTTTTAGTAGCATTGTGTGTACTTTTATATCTGTTATTTGGTTATATTTGTGTGATTTTAGCACTTAATCGTATCTAGAGATGTTTGTCTAGTATTTATAACCAAGTGCGTGGAAATGGAGGAAAATGTGGAAATATGCGCTTAATCGAAGATTCCGCCTCAAGAAAGCTAAATCCCAAGTACCTTTGAAAACCTTAGTGATTGAAGAACCAAGTTCTACAAGTCGAGTGAAGAGTGAAGATCAAGTTTTATATCTCAGAAGATCCAACCGGATCCGGTTACACCTTCAGCCGGATCGGTTGGCATTTGGTCGGAATAAATGTTTTTGCCATAACCGACCGATCGGTCGCAACCCGTAACCGGATCGGTCGGTGTGTTATTATTGAAGACCAACCGGATCGGTTGGTCGTATGACCGATCCGGTTGGAGAAGCTGCAGTTGTCAAATCTTCATCACTAAGCTTCCCTTTGCATCCAAACGATTCTAGGTCCTTCTCTTGGTGTATTCTAGTCCCTTCCTTACTCCTTGGAGGCCAAGCCAAGCATTTAACACCCTAGGCCTTGGATTTAGTATAAATAGAGGCTAATTGTGAGCATATTAGACACACTTCAATTACAAAGCTCTCTACTCATCAAACCAAGCCTTAACCTCCTGAAATTCGTCCTTAGAAATCCAGAGAAGTTTGGAGTTCCAGAAGTTCCACCCTTGGAAGCCAAAACACTAAGAAGTCCACCACGATCCTTTGGGAATCATTACTTCATCATTTGTAATCTTATTCCAAGCATTGTAAGACTTTTAATCATGTTTTCTAATGATCAAAGTTACGAGTTTATGTTCAAGTTTGCTATGAGTGGCTAGTTTCTTTATACACTTGCTTAAATGATGTTGATTATTACATGATTAGTTAGTGATTGTGTTAACATGTTTTAATTCAATTTCAAGTTGATTCTAAGATCCAATTGTGCTAAAGTTTCATAGTGACATTTGTTAATCAAGTTTGGCTAATTGGTAACTATCGTTGGGGTCGAAAGAACTTCGTATTATTCAACTAGTCATAATCATTTTGTCTATGGATGATTGTTTTTACCCATTATTCTTGATTATACAAAGGAACTAAGGTGTGGTTGTAATAGAAACGCTTTTTGATTATCAAATTGGATTGGTTGGAAACATCTAAATGGTCGTAAGCTTAGTTGTTGAAAATTAATTGTAGCCTTTTGTCTATGATCGGGTACCTTTTGTATTGACCATTTCTTAAGCAATTTGATGAACAAATGGATGTTTTTGTGTTTAAGTTTATGAAAGTAGACTTATGAAACTTGAATTGATCTTGAATTGATTGGTTAAACTTAAAGCTTGTTTTTATGAACTAAAATCTTGACGAAGGTTTAACTTGTAAGAACAATAGATTAGTTTTCAACTAATTATCACAACCAACATGTTAAGTAGTTAATACAATCACATTAATCTATGATATGATACTAGTTTAAGCAAGTGTAGTTTTAATCATCGATTTTCATTATATCTATTTGCTTTGTTATATGTTTTGATAGACTCGTTAATTCAAACTTGTGCTCGATTCACTCAAATCCTCGCGAACGATCCCGACTTACCTTCATAATCTTGCTATAACGGACGAGTATACTTGCTCGTATGTGTTATTGGTAATATTGGTAATTCACCTTTATAAATTTAAAACTTGCACCTACCGGCACATCAAATATCAACCATCTCTAAGAGAAAGTCGATAGATAATGTCGGTTCCCGTGAGAATGAAACAAGTCCTTTTAAGAGGAACTTGAGTGGTTTGGAAAGTTGAAGTGCAATGACGTCATCGGGTCCATGACGCCTTGTCTTCAATACCGATGTTACCATCGAGAGCATATGAATTGAAACCGTTTACGCTAAGGTTGAATAAATGGAGGGCTATTTGTTTTCACCCTTTCCTCATTCAATTCTTTTAATTCTTCAACCCTTCAAGCTTACCGAGACTTCATAGCTAGAACCTTATTGGGTTTATTCCAAGACTAGCTCGGTCTTAGTCCGCACTCTTCCCATATCTCATTTTTCTCCTTTTATCATCATACCTAAGGACTTCTACACTAACTAGTGGATTGTCCTCGGTAGATCCCTCCGGCTCGCGGATCATGGGAACACATACCTAACCTTATCATCCTTATATCACCGTACATAAAGTAGAGTTGGTCGGTCTATTTGGTATTGTTCATCCGCCATTGGAACCAATTGAAAACCATTTGACAAACAATTCGGATACTTGTGATATTTTATCAAAGCATTTTGTACCGAATTGTTTTGATATTTCTAGAACGAGAACTCCCCTCAACATGTGCATCAAGTATTTGAAAATGTTTTGCACACGGAGGCAAGAGAAAGAATTAACTTCTTTGATTACCATTTTCTAAAGATATCAACATCACTTCCCACATCAAATCAAGTAGATATAGCATTTCCGGAAGGATGAGGTTTCCATAAATATGCTCCCCTTAATATGTGCCTCGAGGTTTGAAAAGAGTTTTGCACATACTAGAGGAACTTGCACATTGAGATAAGTTGATCACATTTCAAATCATAGGTTTTAAGATAGATGCTCCCTCAACATGTGCATGGAAAATTTGAAATCGTTTGTCACATGTGCGCAGGATAGCATGTACATCCTTATAAAACCATTTACCTAATTATCGTTTAAATCCAATTTAAATCACACATTCTCCCGATCACAATTATCAAATCATTTGAGATTTGTGATCTCTTATTGATTTAAATTGATTTTGAAAGCTTTTAAGGGAATTGTGACTTGATTATGAAAGTGTTTTAAGCGATAAGGATCGGATTTAAAGACTTTAAACTCCATTGATAAAACATGCATGTATATCTTTTGAAAACAATTTAATGCCAAATAACTTTTAATTTAATTGAAATCATTCTCCCCTCAATCAATGACATAGGTTGTTGATTGAGAGATAGAGATTTTGACAAATAAGTCCCGATGATTATCAAAAATAGAGACCGAGTTATTTTTCAAAGCATTTGGTTTTCAATGAGATAAATGTTTATAGAATCGAGCATGGAATTTGAAAACATGGTAAAACATGGCTCGTTTCTTTCTTTTAAAAGCGGTTATTGCTCGAAATGACAATAAACCATTGTTTCTCTTTCTCCCAAAAATATTTTTGATTTTTTTTTTTTTTTTTTTTTTAAGAATTCGAACAACATCCAAAGTCCCGTGTCATTCTTTGAATGACATCACAAAGACCGTAGATATAATCGAACCGAGAAAAACATGACAAATTGACAATATTTTTTGAAGATTTTTTTTTTTTCGAATTTTTCAAATTTTTATGGATTTTGAAGGTTTTATAATTTTGTATTTTGTTTTTCGAATAAATATTTACAAGAGATAGATGAAGATAGACCTTTACTCCTCGTCTTCCTCCTGAAGACGTTTGAGTGTTTCGGTTGAAGGCTTTTCAAGCCAAGTCGTGGAAGAATAAACTCAAAACGTTCTCTAGGAAGAGCTTTGGTGAAGATGTCGACTAACGATATTCGCACCTCACAAAATAGAGTTCCACCACACCTTTTCCACTTTTTCCCGATGAAATGATGTCGAATGTCGATGTGCTTTGCTCTTGAGTGTTGAACATTGTTGCATGAGAGAGCAATAGCACTTTTATTATCACAAGATGAGGATTTTGTTGAATACAAAGCCATAGTCGATAATTGAGATCTCATCCATAAGATTTGAGCACAACAGAAGACATGGCTATGTATTCACCTCTGTAGAGGAAATAGAAGTACTCATTTGCTTCTTTGAAGACCACTCACAAGCTTATCACCCAAAACTGAGCACCTCCGGCGTATTTGACGTGTATCTTGACAACTCGCATGATCGAGATCCATAGGTCGTTAGTGACATACCGGTGTCCTTGGTACCAAAGACCCATATTGATGGTTCCTTGGAGATACCGAAGACCCGCTTAATCGCTTCAAGGTGCTTTTAGTAGGCTTAGCACGGTATCTAGCACACATGCAAACAATGAACAAGATGTCTCGTCTACTAGTAGTGAGATACATCGTGAATCCAATCATACTACGATATTTCGTTTGGTCAATCATGATCCTCGAGTGGTCCTCATCTAGTTTGGTCCGGTCAATCATGGGGTGTCAACAGGTCACTTGAATCAAATCCAAATTTCTTTAAGATCTCATTGCATATTTAGATTGATTTATGAAAATGCCTCCGGGACTTTGTGAAATTTGTAATCCCAAGAAAATGACATTTGTCCCATCATTGACATTTGAAATTTTGAACTCATTTCATTCAAAACGATCACATTCCATTGGGTCCGCCGAGGCAAAATAATATCATCAACATAAATTTGAACATGAATTAAATGTTTGCTCGACTTCGGTGAACAATGTAGGATCAATCGCTCCTTTGTTGAATCCGGTTGATAGAAGAAACTTTGACAATGTATCATACCATGCCCTTGGAGCTTGCTTTAAGCCGTAAAGAGCCTTCTTCAAACGATAAACGTGAGTAGGATGCTCTTGATTCACAAATCCTTCAGTTGGGCGACGAGACGACTTCTTTAAGATCTCCGTTCGTAAATGCCGTCTTCACATCCATCCGATAGACTACCATGTTCTTACTAGCAAGATTAGCCGAAAGATTCGATTGCCTCGATTCGAGCAACCGGAGCAAAAGATTATTCAAAGTCTATACCTCCTCTTGACAATATCCTTTAGCAACTAATCGAGCCTTGTTCTTCAACACATCACCATGCTCATCAAGTTTCACTTTGAAGATCCATTTAAGAGCAATAATCATAGCACATCCTGAGCGGTACTAACTCCCATACATCAAGTCGATCAAACTCATGAATTTCATCTTGCATGGCATTGAACCAGCTATCTTCATTCATGGCGGTTTTAACATCTTTTGGTTCGATCTTAGATAGTATGGAGTTGAAGAGGCACCATAAGGCATCGGTTGCAAGTTGTTTCCATGTTGATACAGGACGAGAGGGATTTCCAATGATGTTGTCTAGTGGATGATCGTGAGTCCATTTTCTAAGGTGTTCATGTGGCAGTTGTTGAGGGACTGAGGTAGCAGAGTCGATGTCTCTCAAGAAGATGGTTCGATGATGATTCGGGAGAAAATATGTTTTCAAATGGAGCATCTTCGTGAGTAGCAAAGGTATTAACTTCATCATTGATGCGAAACAGTTACATGATGTACATTTGAAGAGTGATGATTTGTTGATGAGATCAAGGATCGCAGGAGGTGCTTCTTGACTTAGAGATATTGAGACCGAGGATTGACTTCATTCAACGGAATATGAGCATCCTCTGTTGTAGGAATCAACACCTCATTAGTAATTGAATCATCAGATTCATCAAACATAAGATCAAACAGTTTCTTTAAATCATCTTCGGATGGAGGTACATATGGAGTTTCTTGAGAAGAGTTTGGAACAAGGATGAACCAATGGGACTGTTTTGAAGTGTGGGTCCCGAGTGGAGTGTCCAGAGCCATTTGACCGTCGACTCATCAAACGTAACGTGAATTGTTTCCATGATATTTGGGTTCTTTTGTTGTAGATTCGGTATCCCTTTTGTTTGGTGCATATCCTACAAATACTCCAATGTCGACTTTAGCCCTAAGTTTGCCTAAGTCTTGACCATCATTAGTTGGATAACACAATGCACCAAACATACGAAGGAAAGATAGATTAGGTTTTCATTGTGGACAAGTTCATATGGAGTTTTTCCATGAACAAAGTGAATCGAGGAACGATTTTGTATGTTGCATGCGGTGGCAATTGCTTCACCCGAGAAACATTGGAACCTTTGAGTAGATAAGCATTGTTCTAGCGGCTTCAACAAGAGTACGATTTCGTCTTTCAACTACACCGCTCGTTGAGGGGTTCGTGGAACACTTCTTTGATGGTCGATTCCAACGCTTTCATAGAATTCACTAAGTTGTTTGTTGACAAACTCGGCCCATTGTCTGCTCGATAATTTTGACAGTTTTGTTAAGTTGAACTGCAATGTTTGATGAGTTTGATTATGATATCGTGAGTTTCATCCTTTGTCCTTAAGAACTTGACCGGTGAATCTAGAGTAATCATCAACCACAACTAACACATATTTCTTCCCATAGATATTCTCGCACCTCATTGGTCCACATAAATCCATATGAATCATATGAAGAACTTCGTGACATAGTTAGTAGGTTTGGGTTTATGGGCATACTTCTTGCTTTTACCCAATTGGCATGTTGAACAAAGATGATCCTTTTCATACTTTAGTCTATGTAAACCTACAACTAAGTCCTTTTGGAAAGATCATTGATGGTGCCAAGTTCAAGTGATTGAGACGACGATGCCATAACCATGACTTTGTTTTGAAGCCTTTGATAACAAGCGATTGGAGAAGACCTCATCATGTCATCGATAGAGATGGTGTAAAGATTTGAGCCACGAGTTCCTTTTAACAGCTTTCTTACCATTAAGATCTCAAACAAAGGTGTATGTTTTTGAAGGCTACTTCTAGATCGTAATCACGAATTGACCAACAGAGAGAGCAGTTATGACCCGGACCTTCCACATAGTATACTCTAGAGATGACACTATCACCAACAACGTAATCTCCATAACCCATAATAGCACCGAAATGATCATTACCGAATCTAACTGTCTCGATGAATTTGCTCACGGTTCATGAGCGCGACCGGTGTCCAAATATATGCTTGGAACAAATGAGTCCAGTACCACGTAACGATTTGAACGATCTGCAGTTGAACACGATAAGAATGGATAATCGGATAATTGGGATCCCCATGCAAGAATGGGTTCCATTTGGTTAGTAGCAACAGTTGGAACACCCACTTGAAATAGAAGCATTCATATCGAAAAGTGAGGCAATGGAATCATTGTGACTAGATGCAATACTAGTGTCTCAGATAGCCATGTTCACAGTGATCACTTCTTAAGGGAATAGTTCTACCAAGAGGGCATCCATTTTCTAGTGGGCATTATCTCGATTTGTCTTATGACCAATGTATCCAATAAAAGCCTATTTTCTTGAATGTTCTTCCCGTGGGTTTCCTTTGTTTTCTAACTTTCTTTCGTTTTGCCTTTTAGCCTTCTTAGCATGAATTTTAGCATTAACAATATTAATCGGACAATTAACATCATTAGCGAACATTAACACCACATTCATGATTAGAAAGCAATTCAAGCGAGACATCGAGACAAGGTTTGCAAATAGTATCGAAATTGAATTAATTACAAGACGCCTATGGCTAATACTAGAATCAACACGATTCGCTTTATTCGATTCAAGCTTAAAGTTCCTAGATTGTTCTTCTACTCTTTCCAAAGGCACATTCTTAGCTTGAGGTCCTATCATTCCTTGTATTGTCTTGAGACTTTGACCGCTCCCTTTAATGTCACCGATTACTCTGTAGAGGAATGGGAACATTAGTTGGTTTAACTACTCTTTGCATCACCTGTTTAGATGTCTTGGGATCCGAACTACATGCGTGTGCACTACGGTTCACATTCTTAAAACTAGAGGTACCGAGATTTGTACTCCTAGAAGGCACACTTGAGTTCTCTTTCTTAGCATTGATGGATCTAGAATCAACCCCTTAAAGGCACACTACGGTTCACATTCAAAACATTGGGAATCGAGTGCATATCATACTTGGCATTAGGCATCGAGCATGGAATCAAAGGATTAACTCTCTCACCTAATGACTTTGGGCATATTGTGATCAAGCATTCTAAGATTTCTTGAGATCGTTTGGCATATAAGCATGCATGTCCAATTGCATTATCATGAGGTTTCTCTAACTTATCCTCTTCAACAATCTCACGCAGACATTCTAGGCAATCCTTAAGGGATGAGAAGTATGTTTGAATAGCAAGTTTGTTGTTCCTTAGATGAGGAGGGACATAAGTCATGCATAAAGTATATTTATTACAAGAGTGAACCTTTGATCCACCATTCTCCCCATTGGTCATTGGCATTTCCCTTTTACACGACTCTTGATTCTCAATTTCCTTTTGCAATGAAGCTATTTGTTCGTTGTTTTTGTTACGAGTGACTTTAATTGATTCAAATAACTCATTGAAATGACGTTTAACCTTTTCATTTTCTTCTAGAAAACTTTCGCTTTCCTTTGTAAAGCATTTACTAAGTTTTGAAGATGAAACGTTTGAGAATTCGAGAATCTAAAGGAGGAGGCATTTGGGAGCCTGTCATATTGTTCGTTTGACCCTTTAATTGAGAGATTTGGGCTTTCAACTTTCGATCGTGTTGCATCGAGCTTGAATCTGCTCATCACGTTTGTTAATTTGAAAAATCGCATCAAACTCGAGCATCCGATGATGTCTTGATATTTGAAGTTTTGACATTTTCTTTAAGATGTTGATATTTCGGTTGTAAATTAAAATGCTCAACTTCTAGTTTAGAAAAATGTTTAACCAAATTGTCGTGATCATCCACTCAATTTTCTCGTTTAGTTTAGAATTAGTTTTTCAAGCTCAATGACACGATCATGAGAGACTTTCGGGGCAAGAGATAGTTCATGAAATTGGGAAACATTAATAGAGCAATTTGAAGCGATGAAAAAATATCTTGAGCAATACATTCAAGAATAAGAGTCTCATTTAAGGTATGCAAGTTCTTCCTCTCAATCTCATTATATTTTAGTGCACGCTCATAATCACTAACTTCAACTACCATTGCATCAAATTCCTTTTCCATTCCCTTGATATCGCTTTCTACCCCTTTTAAGACTCTCAAAGTGATCTTTCAGAAGTTTAAAGAAAGGCATGACCTCAATTAAATAACATTCTTTCATTTGTTCAAAACCCATTTCTCCTTCAGTTATACCAGTGGGTGTGATCCTTTTCTTGCAAGTTTTCTCAAAATCAACAAATAGTTGAAATATAACGTATTGGCTAATTAATGTCTTGCTTTTAGTGGCAATTGTTCTAGGTACAAGATGCATTGGTGTATTAGGAGGATACACAGTCGCTCTAGGCATTTTCCAAAGGGGAGGGTTTGTTTCAACAATATTTTCCGCTTTCTGCTTATCTAAATCCTTTTTCCAGAAGACTTGCTCGGGAGTCAGCAAAGTCTGAGGCTTAAACTTGTTCAAGGAAATCCAGTTTTCCTTCTTGTAGTCATGAGGAGTGATAATTATTTTTTTCTCTTTGCATTTAGGATCATTTTGTTTCTTATTCATCTTTTCCCTAGTGATTTCATTTGATTTCTTATCTTCCTCTGCACTCAACGCAACTAGGTTTCGCTTAGGCTTAAGGATTTCATTACCATCATAAAGCACCTTATGAGCATTTCTAGCCTTTTAATTACCTCTGGATTTGGTTCCTCAACAAGGGAATGCTATGCTTATCGCTTAAGACTCGATGTTTAGTGACCATGTGAGCGATCTGAATGGTGTTTCCTTGTATGTACAACTTGTTTTCAAGTTTGTTTTCAAAGTTTTCGATTAGAAAAGTCTCTCAAGAGTTTTGATTCCTTTGCATTAAATTCTTGCTTAAGCATTTTCACATTTTCTTGAAGTTCTTGTTTTGCTTAGTTTGTTTTAGAAAGTTTTTCTTGCAAGGAATTTAATTCTTGTTTCAATACTTCGCCTCTAAAATTACTTTTTCTAATGATGACGCACTTGGTCATCCATTTCCGCTCACGAGTGGTCAACTCAAATTTTGCACGTTGTTCATAAATAGCAACACGCTCTGTAGGATCATTATTTTTATTGTGTTGATGATTCGGGTGGTCTTGGATGATCAAAATACATGTTTTCCATTTTAGAGAGAGAAAGTAGAGAGAGAGGGTGTTCTTGCTAGAGAGTTACTCAAAGTATGGAATATTAGATTATGAGCACCACCCTTCCATGGATGGAAGGGTATTTATACTTACACAATACACGACCTCCTATCGGCTGTGGATCGTGGATACAGATGGGTAAAGACCCGTCCTTCCTCCACGGTGTTGCACTACGCTAAACTAAACTAATAACTAACTAATAAACTGATAAATAACGTAACTCACGACAAGTCTACGAGCTAACTTAAGCTAGATAACATTTGGGGTGACCGACTCTTCACTAAGAAATTTTCCAATTCCTAACAATCTCCCCAAGGAGGTCACCCCATGTTTTACATTTCAATCCTAGCATTCTATTCTTGACATTGTTCTTGAGCTCGTAGACTTGAATTCTTCATTTCGCAATCTTTGTGCTTTTGTAGTGCAACTTCAAAGTCCGCATTGATTTGTACTTTCGGTGGAGGTCTTTGAACTGATCCACATCTTGATGATCTTGAGCTTTCTTTGAGATCATCACCACAAGAAATCTCTGGATCACCCTTTATTGTGTTGCCATCATGTGAAGTTGTGACTTTTGGACCGACATGCTCACACTTTTGAATCATGACATCTTTCCATCGAGTAGCGGAAGCCTTCTGGTTCAAGATATTTGCAGCAATAAGCATAAGCATAGTATGAAATATCGAGCCGTGTTATGTAGATATGCACCACCATGATTTCTTCAATTAAGTGTGGATGCTTTGAGCATGCGGCTTTGGATTGACTTCTCAATTCGATCACCAGAATCATCCAAATGTACCGCAAACAACAGCTTAGCAATAAAACACACGAAAGTGTCTTTGATCACTTTCGTTGAATTGTGGTACACGGCCCACGGTTCCCCGTTGATCGAGACAAGTCTTCTGTGATCGTAGGATTCCTAAGAATCTCCTTGACGGGTTTCGCAATGTTCTAGCGTTCTCAAACCGAACGCCTCAAAGAAGACAACACGGAGTGAGTGAACCAAAGAAATTGAGATTCACCGATTGATGAAAATGATTTGAAAAACAATCGCGTATTGCTTGAAGAAAGAGTTTTGCAATACGACGAAGGTTTTATGAGAAAGATCAATTTTCAAACAAAATACTTTTGTATTAGAGAATGAGTACACATTCGACGTGCTAGCGAAGAAGAGATTCGCACATCGAACGGTTTTCTAAAAGTATTTTTCAATCGAGATACTTTTGAATTTTGAAAACATAAGTACTCATTCGACGTGCTAGAGAAAAGAAGGTTTGCACATCGAACGGTTTTCCAAAAGTATTCGTCAATTCCATTCTGGACCAAGGTTGATTCAAGACCTAATCGCCCCATTGTTTCTATCCGGTTGTCACAAGTTTGATCTTACGAGAAGATCTCACATGTCACCCACCAAGAGCTTGTTTGATGTTGGCTCTAGAAGGATTTCCATCTTCATCGTGAATATTTTCATATCACTCGGATGTTACGGCAATACCACAAGGATAATGCGTGGGACTCTTAATATGTACTTACTTTCCACATTGTGTGAAACAAACAAGTCTTCAATAATTTAGTGTCCTAATGAGATATTGTGGATGATCTCTTGGCTCTAGACTCAATAGTGCATATTTGGTTCTGTGTTGGAGACTAGGGAGAGGTCTCCTTCTTCAATATCAACAATCTCTAAGAGAAAGTCGATAGATTATGTCGGTTCCCGTGAGAATGAAACAAGCCCTTTTAAGAGGAACTTGAGTGGCTTGGGAAGTTTAGTGCAGTGCATCACTGGGTCCATGATGTCTTGTCTTCAATACCAGTGTTACCTTAGTAACCACCAAGTAGCATATGAATTGAACCCGGTTTACGCCTCTAAGGTTGAATTGATGGAGGGCTATTTCTTTACACCCTTTATCATTCATTTCTTTTCATTCTTCAACCCTTCAAGCTTACCGAGACTTCATAACTAGAACCTTGTTGGGTTTAATCCAAGACTAGCTCTGCCTCATCCGCACTCTTCCCATATTCTCATTTTCTCCTTTTTCATCATACCTAAGGACTCTACACTATCTAGTGGATTGTCCTGGGTAGATCCCTCTCGCTCTGGGGGATCGTGGGAACGAATACCTAACCTAACCATCCTTATAACACCATGCATAAAGTAAAATGGTCGGTCTTTTGGTACAGTTCATTCTTCCTTGAAACCAATTGAAAAATCATTTGGAAAAACAATTAAGGTACTTGTGATACGAGATCAAAGCATTTTGTACCCTAATAGTTTTGATCATTTAGAAAACCTCCCCCTCAACATGTGAGTATGATTTAGAAATTGTTTAGCACAAGGAGGCAAGAGGACTTAGAAATATTTTCTTTGATCACAATTTTCATACGAAAAAGCCATTTGATTTTCTTGGTAAAATTCTCCCCCTCAATATGTGCATAGGATAAGAGAAATCATTTTAACACATAGAGGCAAGAGTTCTTTGAAGCACATCCACGATTACAAAAGCCATTTAAGAAACCATTTGAAAACTCAATCAAGGTACTTTATAAGTCTCTTTTAAAAAACTTTTGTACCTCGATAGTTATGCTCCCCTCAATATGTGCTTCGAGATTCGAAAGCGTTTAGCACATATGAGAGCAAACTGCACAATTAAATCAAAACGATCACCTTTTATCAAATTTCATAATTAAATCACAAATTCTCCCCGATCAAAAATATCAAACCCTTTGAGATTTTGGATCCCAAGTGATTTAATAAGGTTTAGAAAACATGGGAGAATATGTGGCTGGTTTAAATACTCATCATGTTTTGGATAAATCCTCCTCCTCAACATGTGCATTATGTATATTAAAATCGTTTGGCACATGGAGGCAGGAGTGCCTATAAAGGACTAAAACCAATTCCATTTAAACAGATAAGAGATTTAAATCACGATCTCTACCCCGATCAGAAATTTTAAACCATTTGAGATTAGAGATCCCAAACGATTTAAATCATTTAGAAAAATTTGGGGAAAGACGTGGCAAGATTTAATTTTGAAAAATGATAGATAAGGACCAGATTTAGACATTAAAGATTGTTAGTGTCAGGTATGATAGTTTTTAAGAGATCTTTAAGTAAAATAAAACAATTTCACAATCAAACAAGAACAGAAAAAATTTCATTTTGATGATCTTTGAGTTTTAAAGAAAACCATACCATGACATAACATTAAATCTTTAGATCACCACATTTTAGCGTATAAACGGACTTTTAAGAAGCAATATTGTTTGAAAATAGTTTATTTAAAATCACTCTCCCTCAATCCATGATGTAAGTCAATAATTGAGTGACTTAGGTTTTGATAACATGAAGTCCGGTGATTTTCAAAATTTAGTCCAATTTATTTTCAAAACAATATTTTCCATTTTCAAAACAATTTAATCAAATTTATCAAAATTGTTTAAAAATGGTATCCCGCACAAAGATACGTTAGTGGTTCGAGAAGCTTTTTGTTGTTGTTGCCGAGGGTTGGAAGAAAACCGTCACGATGCAAAGGAGACTTCTTCTTACGTTGCATTTTGAATGCCAACCGAGGTCAATTAAGCTCCGCTTTCTTCAATCACTTAGAGAAAACCATCTGCACGATGCAAGGAGACCTCTTATGTTGCATATATGCCAACTCTCCATTGAAGTCCAATAAAGCTCCGTTTCTTCATTTGTCAACCCAAGGAATAGTTACCCTTTCCTTCGGCATCCAATCATCATCATTAGTGGGATCCGGATCGGGAACATTCTTATATCCATGATATCTCGCATACGTTAGTGAACACACATACGATATATGGTGGTCGACATCACCCATAACAAAGAATCGACTAATTAAAGTCAATTCAACATAACAATCGGATCATATATAGCATGGGAATAATGTGTTCATCAAACTTTAATCATCTAAACCTAACAATCATATCCTAGAAACCTAGTCCTTCAACATAGGCAATTATATTTTTCAGATAAACACGTAGGATAATTAAGAAAGTCCGTTAGATGATATAAATTTGAAAAATATTCTTCCCCTCAATCAATGACTCTTTTTCTTGAAAAGTTTTAAAAGTGCTGAAGTCATCGATTGAGTTTTTGCGAATTAATACGAAAACTCTGATCCTGATTGATTTTTTCAAGCAACTCATTTTACCACCATTTTTGAAATACAACAAATATTTTTCTGAAGAATTATAGACGGAAAAACATTTGTGTAGGAACAGCAGTCCTTCGACATACTTTCCTTAAATTGTTTTAGGATAAGTGCACGAAATATTTGAAAATTGTTTTAGCGCAGCACTTTCCTTTCTTTTGAAGAGCGGGTTGCTATCTGAAATAATAGCAAGCCATAGTATAAGCCCGGGTTACAGTCTGAAATAACTGTAAGCCATATTTTGAGACATGTTTAGAAAAGAATATTTACACCTCCTGCTCGAACTTCATCTAAAGTCCCGTGCCATTATTGAATGACATTTCTAAGACCGTAGATGTTATCGATATCAGAAGACATGTCTATGAAAACATATTTTTGGTATTTTTCAAATTTTCTGATTTTTATGGGTTTTTGAAGGTTTTATATTTTTCTATTTTCTTTTTGTTGGTTTTATATTTTTCTATTTGGTTTTGCTGGTTTTATATTTTTGTATTTTGCTTTTCTAGAAAAATATATACAAGGATAGAATAGATGATATAGTTAAGGAGATGATGATACGAGTACCGAGATAAGGATATCGAAGCGAGACGTCGTAGAAGATAGAAGTCATCAACTCTTAAACATTCACCACCAAAGCTTCCGTGGCTCTTGCATTGAAGAAAGAAATTGAACCATCGAAAGTGAGACTCTAGCTTCCCCAAACCGAAAATCCTTAAGATGAGCGATTCAAGCTCTATTTCAAGCTTGCATTAGCCGGTGCACAAGGAAGCACACCATTATCATAAATCCATTGCTCCATTTAAGAACGATAATCGAGGATCTCCATTCGGGTTATATCATCAACAAGAACAAGAACGTATCATCCCACGATAAATAATCTTCTCGATTCCATACCCATCAAGTCTTAAGCAATCCATACCACAAGTTGTCAAGAAACCACTTCCCCAAGTAGACGAATTGATGCGATCGATCTCTTAGACTAGAGCTCACGAACCCGAATACACATACCAAGACAAAGAAACTTATACCATCAAGTAGCAGATTAAGTCCAATAGCCAAAGAATAACCCCGATGTATACTTTTCTCTCCCCAAGAAAGTGTATGAAGCTCAAGAACCCGGCACCGAATGCCCAAAGAGAGAATAACCGATAACATTGAAGAGGCAGGCCGAATCACCGATTATCTCTACGGAGGACTATCTCTGCGGATCTTCAACTCCGAATAAGTGATTATATCTCGAATCACCGATTAAGCCCTCAAGTAAAACAATGAGCATCCCAATGTACACAATCTCTCTCCACGATGATTTTGATAACATCAAAATCATCACACACTGTGTACCTCTTTCATCTTCGAAACTAACTCTTCCATCTCTTCTCCCACATAGTTGGAATAAGAACACTAAATGCCTTGATGAGTAAAACCTTGAGTTTCTCTGCGGTCATGACATTTGTTTTCCGGGATAACTTCAATCACTTAGAAGTATTAAGTCCATCAAGTTTACTCGCCATGAGTCAAACCTTGAGTTTCTCTGTAATAACATTTGTCTTCCGGGATATCTTCAATTACTTAGAAGTATTAAGTTCATCAAGTTTACTCGCTTAGATACGTGTCTCCTTCCCCTTGCTTGGTTTTGACACTTGAATCAACAACATATTATAAGCCCAAATACTTGAAATCTTTATGAGAAGAACACTATAAGCACAAAAATATCTGTGAGAATCAACTTGTCAAGCGAGATGTGAGCAAGTCTAATTGGGATTATATCGGCTTTTCACTCTCCCCAATTAGTGCTCTCCCTAAACCGACAATCTTTTAATAAATGCCCAGATTAAGAAGAAGTCTTTAGATCATTAAATGCAACTCGCCTTTAGTCTTCTAACATGTAGCGTAAGATGTAGAATGATCAGACTCGACCTTCTTCAAGATTATACATTGGGGAATAGATAGTTAACATCTTTAACTCACACCAAAAGCATGTCACCAAAAGCATCCCAATTAACTTACATCTTGCATATCCCCTTAGCTAAAATCCTCCCAATCAAACAAGAATGTAAGGATGTTCATCAAGAAAAACGACAATCGTGCCTCAACGAACACACAAGATGGTAACACCAAACTACCAATCACATCAAACAAGAACGAGAGATTGTTCGAATCATCATGTTGATGTATACGTGAATCATTAACCGGAAGCACTTTGTCGATAAACTCATCAATCCGAGTGAAGATGTCAACCAACGGCTCTTGAAGAAAACTCCATGTAACGATGACCCGATAAGAAGAAGATCGGTTCTTACATGAGTTTGGAGCCGTTGACCATTTATTCTCATATAATATCAACCATGCATTAAATTCACACTTCTTCTCCCCTCAAGAATTGCATACGGAGATGCCATTCTTGATTAAACAAGTGAATATATTCAACAAATGTAGTCTATTCACACTTCTCCCCATAAAATCAAGACAGGATGTCGCCATCTTCATTATAGTTGAGAAAGTGGAATCAGAAAACAATCAACAGTAGCCCGGTTCACTTGATGACTGAAGCGCATGGAAAAAGTATGAAGCGTGTTGATGAGAATGGCCATAATAAGAAGATTTCTCTTCTTCCGAAGATAAAGCGCACTTACACGTACACTTTTCCTTTCTTTGAGGAACGAGGCTTGAACTGTCGTGTTCAAACGTCATAATCTCTCTCTTTTCAATCTCGTTTGGCAAAACATGTAATCAACCCCATTATCATTCAGTAGGCTCTTTGTAGTGACAGCTGATGGAGAAAACCCAATATGATGAATTTGACCACAAGTAAACTACCCGAACTCGTGACTTAAACTTGCACATATGTAACAAAGAGCGGTGCCGAGAAATCATGCTCCATTGAATCTCTAAGTACTCTATACTCTTCAACCAACCAACCATCAAGTAATAGACGACATCACCTCTTGAAAATCCACAATTGAATGTGACATCGAGCACTACAACGTAACTCCTTAAAGTGATAGTTATTTTGTGGTGGTATGAGCCCAATTCCCCAAGTGGTAAAAGAAAAGGTAAAAGACACCCAACAATAACTAGATTTCCAAGTCTTCGTTTATGATAGTAAGCTCGAACAAGGATCATGAAGAATCTTCATCCAACCATCCCCGATACCTTCGGATACTAAGTACACTCGCCGTGATAATTCACTTCAACCTCAAATAAATAATATTGAATTAACGCCGTTGTCACATCCTCTCGTTAATCGCTCAAATCTAGCCTTCTTTGACATTTAAACGAACTCGATAATGGTTTCATCCCACCATGGTTAAAAGCACATAACCCCATAAAACCATGTAATAACCAAATTGCCATGAAGAAAACCCAAACACACACCCATTCATGAAGTACACCCTTTTATCCCTTCATTGAAGCGAAACCGTAGCATCAAGATCAAGTAAGATCCAAAATTACACTTTCTCTTCTCCAAGATGGTTCCATCAATACGGGATTTTACAACTCTATGGTTTAAACCGAGAAATAGTATCTTCATGGATTTTACAAAACCAAGAATAAACCGTAAGATAGATCCGAAATGCACTTTACTAATACCGGGATGTTTCCATTGTCACGGATTTTATAAGTCGATGATTTAAACAGAGAAATAGGTTCTTTCACGGATTTTACAAAATCAAGACAAAACCGCAAACAATGTCGACTTGAATGTGTTATAACAACATTGGTTTCAAAGTGAATATCTGCTTTAGGGGAACATGCAATGTTCGTTAATGGTTCATTATCCAAGATTATCAACATCATCCAATTAACACTTTGGTAAACACATCATTCACGCAATCGATCGGCTATTGAAGTGACCACATGGAGAAGTAAACCCGATATACCAAACTTGATCATGAAGTAGAAATCCCAGTTTGTTACTAAACCTTGTAATCGATTCTTGTGAAGAAGAAACGGTGTACCCAATGTACAAAACCTCTTGACATTCTCAATCGAGTGAGACACCAAGTGATAGTTATGTTGTTGGTTAAGCGAGAAAGAATCACAACCTTAACTAAATAGCCAAGTCTTTATCACACTCTTTAAAAGCCCAAACAAGTCATCTTCGGAAGGGTAGAAAGCAAGAGGACGAAAATAAGTAAACTCGTCCGGAAAATCTCACCGCAAATCCAAGTAGGAAATATCGTACAAAACCTCAGAGTCAACTTTGTTCCACCATCAATTCAGGCCGTATCACAATAATCTCCGTGAAAATGTGTAAACCAATACCGAACCACATCACAACAAGTCTCATTATCATATCCAATATCATCATCAACTTTGAACTTGAATCAATAAAATCAGGACCCATGTCCGATTATGCCCAAATATAGATCTAAGAATTAACTCAAGCCTCGTTAATAGAACACCGTCCAAATACTCTTTTGAAAATAATACTCAATCCGTCAAGTCCATGAAATGTACGATTGAAGAGACATTCATGATATATCACATTAATCAAAATTGACATTCATCCATTTGTTCGTATCACATAAAATCAATGAGACGAAAGCAGTTGATTGAAAGTGTACGCCTCATATCCTAAAATCGAGGCCCATTTCATTAGATGATACACCAAATCCAACACTACAAGGCTTAATATTAGATGATCACGGCCCATAGTATTCACCGAATCCAAAATCGTTAAGCCCATATATAATAAGCATACCATTCGCCCATGTGTCTCTACCCGGCCCGTTAACTCACGCCCTAATATTACGGGTTATAAGACACAACACACAAATTAACCCTAGAAATCCCAAATGTATCTCAAACCTCCGCCTCTCTCTTAATAATACTCCAACAACAAATCTGTTCTAACAAAAATCCCTCCAAACCCTAATAGATCTCAAGATAATCCGCCACCAAATCACAGATTGAACGCCTCACATATCACACTTCATATCACAGGACTTACACACGTACATCATAACTCAGATCATCATTTATCAACAAAATCAGCCCCCATCTCAGTCAAGTCTCGCTCGTCAAACACACATCTCCACAGGGATGGATAGATGTTGATAAAGCCGCAGGGATGGCTAAAGGATGGAGACGGCTTTGAGTTTAATCCACGGTAGGTTTAAATTATCATCACCGTTTAAAATTAATTAACTTTTAACGAATCAATGAAATAGAGTAACACTCTTGTTACATTTATTCATTAAATTCGAAAATCAATTTTTTTTTTGCGACATATCAATTGAAACGGTTGAGAAATCGTACACTGAATCCAAAGAAAAAGAATTAACGTACTTGTTAAATTTCTTTTCTTTATGTTCTAAAATGAGTATGAAGGTAAGGCTTCACAAATTAGAGATCAATGATGCAAAATTGTATTCGTATGAGTTGACCTAAATGGTCTTGATATTTCTGTGATAACAACGAAACAATGGCTGAGATCTAATTACTTCATGAGTTTGAGTCTAGTATGAGTAGTAGACAGAAGAGTCTTGATAGATGTAGACATAATTGTCAAGGAATGGAACTTTGATGAATTAATAATGGATATGTTGATGGATGTGATAAAGATTTGTTGATTTGTGTCCTGATGATGGTTGATTTAATCAGAGGTTATGAGTTATATTGTATTGGTATTAAAGTCATTGGTTGTGGTCGTGGTGGGTCCTTTCTTCATCTCTTCTTCGCCTTTTCAAAGTGTTGAGTCAAGTGCTAAGCCAAGTGCAAGCCAAGTCGCTAGGTTACTGGTCAAGTCGCTAGCAACATGTCGAGTCGCTAGCTAAGTAGCTAAGCCAACTCGCTAGCCAACTCGCTAGCCAAGTTGCTAGCCAAGTCGCTAGCACTGTTATTTGACTCAATAGTCAAACACCCTTAAATCGCTACATTTCATCAAAACAAGTCGCTAAGACTTTTGATACATTGAACCTGGACGACTTGTCAAGACAAGTCGCCATGAAGAACCGACCAACTCGCTAGCAGGAATAACAGCAAGTCGCTATGTAGAACCTTAGTATCAGCAACAAATTTGACAACTTTAATTCGACCAAGTAGCAAGAACCCGAAAACAATCATCATTTTTAACCATTAAGACCAATGTTAGACCACCAATTTGACCACTTATGTTTCACAGATTTTGGTAACGAAAGTCAAAAAATGATAAACGATGTGAAACAAGATGATAAAACTTGATTGGACCATATGACTTATTATTATTTTGACCATCCTTAAAAGGATACAAAATATGTTAAAAGATAGTATTATCGAATACACAAAACATTTTCCGACCCTCACAAGTTACCAAAACATTCAAAACATGTATCAAAAGCGTAATAACACATCAAAACATCATAACCGCATCCAAAACCAAACCAACCTCATAAAACGAACTGTAAAACAAAACCATAAAATCATCAAAACAACAAAACCTTGGCTCGTACCAATTGTAGGATCATTATTTTTATTGTGTTGATGATTCGGTGGTCTTGGATGATCAAAATACATGTTTTCCATTTTAGAGAGAAAGAGAGAGAGGGTGTTCTTGCTAGAGAGTTACTCAAAGTATGGAATATTAGATTATGAGCACCACCCTTCCATGGATGGAAGGGTATTTATACTACACAATACACGACCTCCTATCGGCTGTGGATCGTGGATACGGTGGGTAAAGACCCGTCCTTCCTCCACGGTGTTGCACTACGCTAAACTAAACTAATAACTAACTAATAAACCGATAAATAACGTAACTAACGACAAGTCTACGAGCTAACTTAAGCTAGATAACATTTGGGGTGACCGACTCTTCACTAAGAAATTTTCCAATTCCTAACAATCTCCCCTAAGGAGGTCACCCCATGTTTTACATTTCAATCCTAGCATTCTATTCTTGACATTGTTCTTGAGCTCGTAGACTTGAATTCTTCATTTCGCAATCTTTGTGCTTTTGTAGTGCAACTTCAAAGTCCGCATTGATTTGTACTTTCGGTGGAGGTCTTTGAACGATCCACATCTTGATGATCTTGAGCTTTCTTTGAGATCATCACCACAAGAAATCTCGGATCACCCTTTATTGTGTTGCCATCATGTGAAGTTGTGACTTTTGGACCGACATGCTCACACTTTTGAATCATGACATCTTTCCATCGAGTAGCGGAAGCCTTCTTGGTTCAAGATATTTGCGCAGTAAGCATAAGCATAGTATGAAATATCGAGCCGGTTATGTAGATATGCACCACCATGATTTCTTCAATTAAGTGTGGATGCTTTGAGCATGCGGCTTTGGATTGACTTCTCAATTCGATCACCGCAACCGTCAAATGTACCGCAAACAACAGTTAGCAATAAAACACACGAAAGTGTCTTTGATCACTTTCGTTGAATTGTGGTACACGGCCCACGGTTCCCGTTGATCGATACAAGTCTTCGCCTGTGATCGGTAGGATTCCTAAGAATCTCCTTGACGTGGTTTCGCAATGTTCTAGTTGTTCTCAAACCGAACGTCTCAAAGAAGACAACACGGAGTGAGTGAACCAAAGAAATTGAGATTCACCGATTGATGAAAATGATTTGAAAAACAATCGCGTATTGCTTGAAGAAAGAGTTTTGCAATACGACGAAGGTTTTATGAGAAAGATCAATTTTCAAACAAAATACTTTTGTATTAGAGAATGAGTACACATTCGACGTGCTAGCGAAGAAGAGATTCGCACATCGAACGGTTTTCTAAAAGTATTTTTCAATCGAGATACTTTTGAATTTTGAAAACATAAGTACTCATTCGACGTGCTAGAGAAAAGAAGGTTTGCACATCGAACGGTTTTCCAAAAGTATTCACAATTCCATTCTCGGACCAAGGTTGATTCAAGACCGAATCGCCCATTGTTTCTATCCAGTTGTCACAAGTTTGATCTTACGAGAAGATCTCACATGTCACCCACCAAGAGCTTGTTTGATGTTGGCTCTAGAAGGATTTCCATCTTCATCGTGAATATTTTCATATCACTCGGATGTTCTGGCAATACCACAAGGATAATGCGTAGGACTCTTAATATGTACTTACTTTCCACATTGTGTGAAACAGCAAGTCTTCAATAATTTAGTGTCCTAATGAGATATTGTGGATGATCTCTTGGCTCTAGACTCAATAGTGCATATTTGGTTCTGTCTTGGGAGACTAGGAGAGGGTCTCCTTCTTCAATATCAACAATCTCTAAGAGAAAGTCGATAGATTATGTCGGTTCCCGTGAGAATGAAACAAGCCCTTTTAAGAGGAACTTGAGTGGCTTGGGAAGTTTAGTGCGATGCATCACCGGGTCCATGATGTCTTGTCTTCAATACCGGTGTTACCTTAGTAACCACCAAGTAGCATATGAATTGAACCCGGTTTACGCCTAAGGTTGAATTGATGGAGGCTATTTCTTTACACCCTTTATCATTCATTTCTTTTCATTCTTCAACCCTTCAAGCTTACCGAGACTTCATAACTAGAACCTTGTTGGGTTTAATCCAAGACTAGCTCGTCTCGGTCGCACTCTTCCCATATTCTCATTTTCTCCTTTTTCATCATACCTAAGGACTCTACACTATCTAGTGGATTGTCCTCGGTAGATCCCTCTCGCTCAAGCGGGATCGTGGGAACGAATACCTAACCTAACCATCCTTATAACACCATGCATAAAGTAAAATGGTCGGTCTTTTGGTACAGTTCATTCTTCCTTGAAACCAATTGAAAATCATTTGGAAAAACAATTAAGGTACTTGTGATACGAGATCAAAGCATTTTGTACCCTAATAGTTTTGATCATTTAGAAAACCTCCCCCTCAACATGTGAGTATGATTTAGAAATTGTTTAGCACAAGGAGGCAAGAGGACTTAGAAATATTTTCTTTGATCACAATTTTCATACGAAAAAGCCATTTGATTTTCTTGGTAAAATTCTCCCCCTCAATATGTGCATAGGATAAGAGAAATCATTTTAACACATAGAGGCAAGAGTTCTTTTGAAGCACATCCACGATTACAAAAGCCATTTAAGAAACCATTTGAAAAACTCAATCAAGGTACTTTATAAGTCTCTTTAAAAAAACTTTTGTACTCGATAGTTATGCTCCCCTCAATATGTGCTTCGAGATTCGAAAGCGTTTAGCACATATGAGAGAGCAACTGCACAATTAAATCAAAAGCGATCACCTTTTATCAAATTTCATAATTAAATCACAAATTCTCCCCGATCAAAATATCAAACCCTTTGAGATTTTGGATCCCAAGTGATTTAATAAGGTTTAGAAAACATGGGAGAATATGTGGCTGGTTTAAATACTCATCATGTTTTGGATAAATCCTCCTCCTCAACATGTGCATTATGTATATTAAAATCGTTTGGCACATGGAGGCAGGAGTGCCTATAAAGGACTAAAACCAATTCCATTTAAACAGATAAGAGATTTAAATCACGATCTCTACCCCGATCAGAAATTTTAAACCATTTGAGATTAGAGATCCCAAACGATTTAAATCATTTAGAAAAATTTGGGGAAAGACGTGGCAAGATTTAATTTTGAAAAATGATAGATAAGGACCAGATTTAGACATTAAAGATTGTTAGTGTCAGGTATGATAGTTTTTAAGAGATCTTTAAGTAAAATAAAACAATTTCACAATCAAACAAGAACAGAAAAAATTTCATTTTGACAGATCTTTGAGTTTTAAAGAAAACCATACCATGACATAACATTAAATCTTTAGATCACCACATTTTAGCGTACAAACGGACTTTTAAGAAGCAATATTGTTTGAAAATAGTTTATTTAAAATCACTCTCCCCCTCAATCCATGACAGAAGTCAATAATTGAGTGACTTAGGTTTTGATAACATGAAGTCCGGTGATTTTCAAAATTTAGTCCAATTTATTTTCAAAACAATATTTTCCATTTTCAAAACAATTTAATCAAATTTATCAAAATTGTTTAAAAATGGTATCCTGCACAAAGATACGTTAGTGGTTCGAGAAGCTTTTGTTGTTGTTCTTTGAGGGTTGGAAGAAAACCGTCTGCGATGCGATGAGACTTCTTCTTACGTTGCATTTTGAATGCCAACCGAGGTCAAATTAAGCTCCGCTTTCTTCAATCACTTAGAAGAAAACCATCTGTTGATGCAATGAGACCTCTTATGTTGCATATATGCCAACTCTCCATTGAAGTCCAATAAAGCTCCGTTTCTTCATTTGTCAACCCAAGGAATAGTTACCCTTTCCTTTCGGCATCCAATCATCATCATTAGTGGGATCCGGATCGGGAACATTCTTATATCCATGATATCTCGCATCGTTAGTGAACACACATACGTATATATGGTGGTCGACATCACCCATAACAAAGAATCGACTAATTAAAGTCAATTCAACATAACAATCGGATCATATATAGCATGGGAATAATGTGTTCATCAAACTTTAATCATCTAAACCTAACAATCATATCCTAGAAACCTAGTCCTTCAACATAGGCAATTATATTTTTCGGATAAACACGTAGGATAATTAAGAAAGTCCGTTAGATGATATAAATTTGAAAATATTCTTCCCTCAATCAATGACTCTTTTCTTGAAAAGTTTTAAAAGCGCTGAAGTCATCGATTGAGTTTTTGTGAATTAATACGAAAACTCTGATCCTGATTGATTTTTTCAAGCAACTCATTTTACCACCATTTTTGAAATACAACAAATATTTTTCTGAAGAATTATAGACGGAAAAACATTTGTGTAGGAACAACGATCCTTCGACATACTTTCCTTAAATTGTTTTAGGATAAGTGCACGAAATATTTGAAAATTGTTTTAGCGCAAGACTTTCCTTTCTTTTGAAGAGCGGGTTGCTATCTCAAATAATAGCAAGCCATAGTATAAGCCCGGTTACGATCAAATAATCAGAAGCCATATTTTGAGACATGTTTAGAAAAGAATATTTACACCTCTCTGCTCGAACTTCATCTAAAGTCCCGTGCCATTATTGAATGACATTTCTAAGACCGTAGATGTTATCGATATCGAAGACATGTCTATGAAAACATATTTTTGGTATTTTCAAATTTTCGATTTTTATGGGTTTTGAAGGTTTTATATTTTCTATTTTCTTTTGTTGGTTTTATATTTTTCTATTTGGTTTTTTGGTTTTATATTTTTGTATTTTGCTTTTCTAAAAATATATACAAGGATAGAATAGATGATATAGTTAAGGAGATGATGATACGAGTACCGAGATAAGGATATCGAAAAGACGTCGTAGAAGATAGAAGTCATCAACTCTTAAACATTCACCACCAAAGCTTCCGGGGCTCTTGCATTGAAGAAAGAAATTGAACCATCCGAAAGTGAGACTCGCGACCCCCAAACCGAAAATCCTTAAGATGAGCGATTCAAGCTCTATTTCAAGCTTGCATTAGCCGGTGCACAAGGAAGCACACCATTATCATAAATCCTACTGCTCCATTTAAGAACGATAATCGAGGATCTCCATTCGGGTTATATCATCAACAAGAACAAGAACGTATCATCCCACGTATAAATAATCTTCTCGATTCCATACCCATCAAGTCTTAAGCAATCCATACCACAAGTTGTCAAGAAACCACTTCCCCAAGTAGACAATTGATGCGATCGGTCTCTTAGACTAGAGCTCACGAACCGAATACACATACCAAGACAAAGAAACTTATACCATCAAGTAGCAGATTAAGTCCAATAGCCAAAGAATAACCCGATGTATACTTTTCTCCCCAAGAAAGTGTATGAAGCTCAAGAACCCGGTACCGAATGCCCAAAGAGAGAATAACCGATAACATTGAAGAGGCAGGGCGAATCATCGATTATCTCTACGGAGGACTATCTCTCGGATCTTCAACTCCGAATAAGTGATTATATCTCGAATCACCGATTAAGCCCTCAAGTAAAACAATGAGCATCCCCAATGTACACAATCTCTCTCCCGATGATTTTGATAACATCAAAATCATCACACACTTGTGTACCTCTTTCATCTTCGAAACTAACTCTTCCATCTCTTCTCCCACATAGTTGGAATAAGAACACTAAACGCCTTGATGAGTAAAACCTTGAGTTTCTCTGCGGTCATGACATTTGTTTTCCGGATAACTTCAATCACTTAGAAGTATTAAGTCCATCAAGTTTACTCGCCATGAGTCAAACCTTGAGTTTCTCTCATGTAATAACATTTGTCTTCCCGGATATCTTCAATTACTTAGAAGTATTAAGTTCATCAAGTTTACTCGCTTTGATACGTGTCTCCTTCCCCTTGCTTGGTTTTGACACTTCGTAATCGAAGAACATATTATAAGCCCAAATACTTGAAATCTTTATGAGAAGAACACTATAAGCACAAAAATATCTCATGAGAATCAACTTCTTTGAGCAGAATGTGAGCAAGTCTAATTGGGGATTATATCCGGCTTTTCACTCTCCCCAATTAGTGCTCTCCCTAAACCGACAATCTTTTAATAAATGCCCAGATTAAGAAGAAGTCTTTAGATCATTAAATGCAACTCGCCTTTAGTCTTCTAACATGTAGCGTAAGATGTAGAAACGATCAGACTCGACCTTCTTCAAGATTATACAGTTGAGGAATAGATAGTTAACATCTTTAACTCACACCAAAAGCATGTCACCAAAAGCATCCCAATTAACTTACATCTTGCATATCCCTTAGCTTAAATCCTCCCAATCAAACAAGAACGAAGGATGTTCATCAAGAAAAACGACAATCGGGCCTCAACGAACACACAAGATGGTAACACCAAACTACCAATCACATCAAACAAGAACAGAGAGATTGTTCGGAATCATCATGTTGATGTATACGTGAATCATTAACCGGAAGCACTTTGTCGATAAACTCATCAATCCGAGTGAAGATGTCAACCAACGGCTCTTCGAAGAAAACTCCATGTAACGATGACCCAATAAGAAGAAGATCGGTTCTTACATGAGTTTGGAGCCGTTTGACCATTTATTCTCATATAATATCAACCATGCATTAAATTCACACTTCTTCTCCCCCTCAAGAATTGCATACGGAGATGCCATTCTTGATTAAACAAGTGAATATATTCAACAAATGTAGTCTATTCACACTTCTCCCCATAAAATCGCACAGACAGATGTCGCCATCTTCATTATAGTTGAGAAAGTGGAATCGAAAACAATCAACAAGAGTCTGGTTCACTTGATGACCAAGCGCATGGAAAAAGTATGAAGCGTGTTGATGAGAATGGCCATAATAAGAAGATTTCTCTTCTTCCAAGATAAAGCGCACTTACACGCACACTTTTCCTTTCTTTGAGGAACGAGGCTTGAACCGTCGTGTTCAAACGTCATAATCTCTCTTTTTCAATCTCGTTTGGCAAAACATGTAATCAACCCCATTATCATTCAAGAGGGCTCTTTGTAGTGACAAATGATGGAGAAAACCCAATATGATGAATTTGACCTCAAGTAAACTACCCCGAACTCGTGACTTAAACTTGCACATATGTAACAAAGAGCGGTGCCGAGAAATCATGCTCCATTGAATCTCTAAGTACTCTATACTCTTCAACCAACCAACCATCAAGTAATAGACGTACATCACCTCTTGAAAATCCACAATTGAATGTGACACTGAGCACTACAACGTAACTCCTTAAAGTGATAGTTATTTTGTGGTGGTATGAGCCCAATTCCCCCAAGTGGTAAAAGAAAAGGTAAAAGACACCCAACAATAACTAGATTTCCAAGTCTTCGTTTATGATAGTAAGCTCGAACAAGGATCATGAAGAATCTTCATCCAACCATCCCCGATACCTTCAGATACTAAGTACACTCGCCCGTGATAATTCACTTCAACCTCAAATAAATAATATTGAATTAACGCCGTTGTCACATCCTCTGGTTAACTGCTCAAATCTAGCCTTCTTTGACATTTAAACGAACTCTGATAATGGTTTCATCCCGACCAT
Organism: Chrysanthemum lavandulifolium; assembly: GCA_022545495.1. Classification (NCBI taxonomy): domain Eukaryota; kingdom Viridiplantae; phylum Streptophyta; class Magnoliopsida; order Asterales; family Asteraceae; genus Chrysanthemum; species Chrysanthemum lavandulifolium. Next base: position 98,912,566 of record CM040240.1, on the reverse strand, counting down.
GGTTAAAAGCACATAACCCGTAAAACCATGTAATAACCAAATTGCCATGAAGAAAACCCAAACACACACCCCATTCATGAAGTACACCTTTATCCCTTCATTGAAGCGAAACCGTAGCATCAAGATCAAGTAAGATCCAAAATTACACTTTCTCTTCTCCAAGATGGTTCCATCAATACGGATTTTACAACTCTATGGTTTAAACCGAGAAATAGTATCTTCATGGGATTTTACAAAACCAAGAATAAACCGTAAGATAGATCCGAAATGCACTTTACTAATACCGTGATGTTTCCATTGTCACGGATTTTATAAGTCGATGATTTAAACCGAGAAATAGGTTCTTTCACGGATTTTACAAAATCAAGACAAAACCGCAAACAATGTCGACTTGAATGTGTTATAACAACATTGGTTTCAAAGTGAATATCTGCTTTAGGGAACATGCATGTTCGTTAATGGTTCATTATCCAAGATTATCAACATCATCCAATTAACACTTTGGTAAACACATCATTCACGCAATCGATCGGCTATTGAAGTGACCACATGGAGAAGTAAACCCGATATACCAAACTTGATCATGAAGTAGAAATCCCCAGATTTGTTACTAAACCTTGTACTGATTCTTGTGAAGAAGAAACGGTGTACCCAATGTACAAAACCTCTTGACATTCTCAACTGAGTGAGACACCGAAGTGATAGTTATGTTGTTGGTTAAGCGAGAAAGAATCACAACCTTAACTAAATAGCCAAGTCTTTATCACACTCTTTAAAAGCCCAAACAAGTCATCTTCGCGGAAGGGTAGAAAGCAAGAGGACGAAAATAAGTAAACTCGTCCGGAAAATCTCACTGCAAATCCAAGTAGGAAATATCGTACAAAACCCTGTAGTCAACTTTGTTCCACCATCAATTCAGGCCGTATCACAATAATCTCCGTGAAAATGTGTAAACCAATACCGAACCACATCACAACAAGTCTCATTATCATATCCAATATCATCATCAACTTTGAACTTGAATCAATAAAATCAGGACCCATGTCCGATTATGCCCAAATATAGATCTAAGAATTAACTCAAGCCTCGTTAATAGAACACCGTCCAAATACTCTTTTGAAAATAATACTCAATCCGTCAAGTCCATGAAATGTACGATTGAAGAGACATTCATGATATATCACATTAATCAAAAATTGACATTCATCCATTTGTTCGTATCACATAAAATCAATGAGACGTAAAACAGTGATTGAAAGTGTACGCCTCATATCCTAAAATCTGAGGCCCATTTCATTAGATGATACAGCCAAATCCAACACTACAAGGCTTAATATTAGATGATCACGCCCATAGTATTCATCAATCCAAAATCGTTAAGCCCATATATAATAAGCATACCATTCGCCCATGTGTCTCTACCCGCCCGTTAACTCACGCCCTAATATTACGGGTTATAAGACACAACACACAAATTAACCCTAGAAATCCCAAATGTATCTCAAACCTCCGCCTCTCTCTTAATAATACTCCAACAACAAATAGATCTCAAGATAATCCGCCACCAAATCACAGATTGAACGCCTCACATATCACACTTCATATCACAGGACTTACACACGTACATCATAACTCAGATCATCATTTATCAACAAAATCAGCCCCCATCTCAGTCAAGTCTCGCTCGTCAAACACACATCTCCACGTGGATGGATAGATGTTGATAAAGCCGCAGGATGGCTAAAGGATGGAGACGGCTTTGAGTTTAATCCACGGTAGGTTTAAATTATCATCACCATTTAAAATTAATTAACTTTTAACGAATCAATGAAATAGAGTAACACTCTTGTTACATTTATTCATTAAATTCGAAAATCAATTTTTTTTTGCGACATATCAATTGAAACGGTTGAGAAATCGTACACTGAATCCAAAGAAAAAGAATTAACGTACTTGTTAAATTTCTTTTCTTTATGTTCTAAAATGAGTATGAAGGTAAGGCTTCACAAATTAGAGATCAATGATGCAAAATTGTATTCGTGTGAGTTGACCTAAATGGTCTTGATATTTCTGTGATAACAACGAAACAATGGCTGAGATCTAATTACTTCATGAGTTTGAGTCTAGTATGAGTAGTAGACAGAAGAGTCTTGATAGATGTAGACATAATTGTCAAGGAATGGAACTTTGATGAATTAATAATGGATATGTTGATGGATGTGATAAAGATTTGTTGATTTGTGTACTGATGATGGTTGATTTAATCAGAGGTTATGAGTTATATTGTATTGGTATTAAAGTCATTGGTTGTGGTCGTGGTCAGTCCTTTCTTCATCTCTTCTTTCTGTCTTTTTCAAAGTGTTGAGTCAAGTGCTAAGCCAAGTGCAAGCCAAGTCGCTAGGTTACTGGTCAAGTCGCTAGCAACATGTCGAGTCGCTAGCTAAGTAGCTAAGCCAACTCGCTAGCCAACTCGCTAGCCAAGTTGCTAGCCAAGTCGCTAGCACTGTTATTTGACTCAATAGTCAAACAACCTTAAATCGCTACATTTCATCAAAACAAGTCGCTAAGACTTTTGATACATTGAACCTGGACGACTTGTCAAGACAAGTTGCCATGAAGAACCGACCAACTCGCTAGCAGGAATAACAGCAAGTCGCTATGTAGAACCTTAGTATCAGCAACAAATTTGACCAAATTAGACAACTTTAATTCGACCAAGTAGCAAGAACCCAGAAAACAATCATCATTTTTAACCATTAAGACCAATGTTAGACCACCAATTTGACCACTTATGTTTCACAGATTTTGGTAACGAAAGTCAAAAAAATGATAAACGCATGTGAAACAAGACAGATAAAACTTGATTGGACCATATGACTTATTATTATTTTGACCATCCTTAAAAGGATAAAAAATATGTTAAAAGATAGTATTATCGAATACACAAAACATTTTCCGACCTCACAAGTTACCAAAACATTCAAAACATGTATCAAAAGCGTAATAACACATCAAAACATCATAACCGCATCCAAAACCAAACCACCTCATAAACGAACTGTAAACAAAACCATAAAATCATCAAAACAACAAAACCTTGGCTCGTACCAATTGTAGGATCATTATTTTTATTGTGTTGATGATTCGGTGGTCTTGGATGATCAAAATACATGTTTTCCATTTTAGAGAGAAAGTAGAGAGAGGTGTTCTTGCTAGAGAGTTACTCAAAGTATGGAATATTAGATTATGAGCACCACCCTTCCATGGATGGAAGGGTATTTATACTACACAATACACGACCTCCTATCGGCTGTGGATCGGGATACAGTGGGTAAAGACCCGTCCTTCCTCCACGGTGTTGCACTACGCTAAACTAAACTAATAACCGACTAATAAACCGATAAATAACGTAACTAACGACAAGTCTACGAGCTAACTTAAGCTAGATAACATTTGGGGTGACCGACTCTTCACTAAGAAATTTTCCAATTCCTAACACGCCCTTATAGGCATTTAGTTCGAAATTACGGAATCATCGGAGCACATGCGTGTATTCATCAAAGACATAGTCATTGTTGACCGCAGAAGATGCATCACTTGGTACAACTTCACTTTCACTTTGTTTCACGTATTGATCGTATGGGACAATATTGTTATTACCCATATTTTCAACATTTGATTCAATAGTTTCAGATTGATTGTACTTTGTCATGCATCTGCTGCACATCAAGATCATCGTATAGTTTTAGTACCTCCGAGATGAGTTTGTCCTTGGATGGGCCAGCTTGTGGTGAAGAAGAGACCTTGGGAGAAACCATTGGAGAAATGCTAGCCATAAAATTGTGTGTGCGATGGGTCCATCATCTACATCGTAGTCGTATGCATCACGATCGGCGACTTGAAAGGCATTCGATGATTGTGACCTATCTCCGAATAGGCCGCTCATCCACATCTCGCATCATAGGTCTTGGCATTGCCTCAAGAAGAAACAAAGAATTCCTCTTCATCCAAAGCAAGACCATTATCCCGAGCTTGTGCCAGCAGATCTTATCTCGGTAATCGGCGTTCATGGACGCTTTGGAGATGTGCGCCTTGCAATGTGTCCTCACCACCACAGCTTATAACATTTGATTGGCTTAGCTTGACCTTGGTTACCATTCCTTCCTCGATTCGTTGCCAACATAACCTCTCCACCCACCTCTTCCCCGATCATACCGTCTTTCCGAATCGGTTGCACCACGATCCTTCCATCTTTAACAAAGGGCTTGATTGTGTGGGTTAGATGTTGCTCGAGGTTGTTGTTGGTTTGTGGGAGAGAATTCATGTTTTGACTAATGAGAAGAGCTAGTTGATTAATGAAGTTACCCACGTGTGCATCAAGATCGCCTTGTTTGAACGTAGGATCGGGAATGAGTTTGTGATTACCATTACCCAAGGGTATGACTTGTGATGCTTTGGTTGTGATTCCGATGTTTGAGTAGAAAGTCATTGAGTCATTAGACGAGCTTGTCTCTCCTCGGTTGGTTTTGAACCGATTGAGAATCAATTTTTCAAACATAGCATGTCTCTCATTCTCGAAGGAGGAAGGCATAGAGTTGCTCATAGTTTGTATTCTTCAATCCTTTAGTGAGCTTCACAATGGTGACAAACTTGTGCCATTCGGGATTCATGTTGTTCACAAATTTTGAGTTCAAATTGAATGTTAGGCATAGTCATTCTTATGTTCCTCATGTCATTCACTAGCTTATGAAATCTCACATAGTACTCATAGACATTCTCATCCGGTTTCATCTTGAAGTGCTCAAATTAGTCATAGAGTTGGGATTCTCTCTTCCATAGTTAATTACGAACCGAGAGAAGCATCTTAACATTATCCCAAACCGCCTTTGCATCGTTGTTATGATTGATCGACTTGTAGATGTCTTTAGGAAGACCTTGAAGAACAATGTTTGAAGCCACGATATCGCGCATCGAATCTCTTTTATCCTTATCATCAAGCTCATCATACATTTTAGGTCCGTCCATTCCGTAAACAGGAGTACCATCTTCATTAGTATCAAGCATGTCTCTAGTTGTCTCAACACGATATGGTCCTTCATCAATGGATTTGAGAATGTTGACACCATTTTCCTTTCCAAGGCAAGATAATCGATTCGTTGAGCCCAAGAATCGTAGTCGATTCTGTCAAGCATGGGTGGACGAGTATCGACCCACCGCTTGAACATCCTCTCGCAACCGTGGAGATGATAGTAGGAACGTTGGTAGACATGTTAACGTAAAATACAGATTTTATAACTCTATGATTAAACCGAGAAATAGATTCTTTCACGGGATTTTACTAAATCAAGAGAAACCGTAAACAATCACCCAAGTCGCTAGAAGATACAAAGACCAAGTCGCTAACACTTAATTCGCTACACCACTAAGTCGCTACAGTCCCAAGTCGCTAGACAAATGCAAGTCGCTAAGTAGTAACTCGCTAAGCCTCAAGTCGCTAGCAAAATTTTGGCAACAATTGCTACTCAAGTCGCTAAAGATACAAGTCGCTAAAGAGCAACTCGCTACGGACCAAGTCGCTACTACTGTCGCTACCCGTAGTGGAGAGTCCACTACTTGTCTTGAACTCGCTAGATCTAAGTCGCTAGGTCCGAAACGTAACTCGCTACAAATTTGTAAAGCAAGTCGCTACGAAGAAAATAATCCGTGAGCTAAGTCGCTAGCAAGAAAAACCACATAAACATTCTTTTCAATCCAAAACAACCCAACCAAGATGATTCAAGCTTACCAAATGAAAACCTACACACTTGTGATGATTCTAAACATAAAAGTACTAACAAAATCCAAACTTTAACACAAGAAATCAACCAAATGATGCAAAACCACTAAACTTTTTCAAACTCAAAACCACCTAAAACCACTAGAAATCCAAAGATGTGCAAGATATGATCTAACCATGGCTCTTGATACCAATTGTAGGATATTAGTTTTCACATACACATCAAACCATGACAACAAGGTGGCGAATAAGTGGAATTCTAGAGAGAAAGTTAGAGGTTTAGGGAACTTAGTGAGAGAAAGTGAAAGATATTATTATGAGCTCCAACTCTCTACCTTGGGAGGTAGAGAGTATTTATAGTCTTACATAAATCGCCACACATCGGGCCGTGGATCGTGCATACAGTGGGTAAAGACCGTCCGTCCTCCACGGTGTTACTTAACTAAATACTACTTAACTTAAAAGAACTACGACTACGAGCTTTCTAACGATTACATATACTTGAGGTGACCGACTCTTTAATACCTGGAATTTCTAATTCCTAACAGAATGAAACAAGCCCTTTTAAGAGGAACTTGAGTAGCTTGGGAAGTTTAAGTGCAGTGCGTCACTGGGTCCATGACGTCTTGTCTTCAATACCGATGTTACCTTGGTAACCACTAGTAGCATATGAATTGAACCCGGTTTCTGCCCTAAGGTTGAATAAATGGAGGGCTATTTCTTTTCACCCTTTTCACATTCAATTCTTTTCATTCTTCAACCCTTCAAGCTTACCGAGACTTCGTAACTAGAAACTTGTTGGGTTTATTCCAAGACTAGCTCGGTCTCGATCCGCACACTTCCCATATCTCACTTTTCTCCCTTTTTTCATCAAACCTAAGGACTTCTAGACTATCTAGTGGATTGTCCTCGGTAAATCCTCCGGTTCTTGTTGATCATGGGAACAAATACCTAACCTTATCATCCTTATACCACCGTACATAAAGTAAATTTGGTCGGTCTATTTGGTATTGTTCATCCGCCATTGGAACCAATTGAAAACCATTTGAAAATCAATCCGGATACTTGTGATATATTATCAAAGCATTTTGTACTGAATTGTTTTTGATATTTTTAGAAAAGAGCTCCCCTCAACATGTGCATCATGTATTTGAAATCGTTTTAGCACACGGAGGCAAGAGGAAGGATTAACTTCTTTGATTACCATTTTATAAAAGATATCAACATCACTTCTCTGATTAAATCAAGTAGATAAAGCATATTGGGGAAGGATGAGGTTTTCATAAGTTTGCTCCCCCTCAATATGTGCCTCGAGGTTTGAAAGAGTTTTGCACATACTAGAGGGAACCTGCACTTAGATACAAATCAATCACGTTTCAATTATTTGTGGTTTAAAATAGAAGCTTCCCCTCAACATGTGCATGGAAAATTTGAAATCGTTTGGCACATGTGGGGAGGAAAGCTTGCAAAACACTTGTGAAACCATTTATCGAATTATCAGTTTAAATCCAATTTAAATCACAAATTCTCCCCGATCACAATTTACAAATCATTTGAGATTTGTGATCTCAGAGATTTAAATTGATTTTGAAAGCTTTTGAGGAGAATTGTGACTTGATTATGAAACCATTTTAAGCGATAAGGATCGGATTATGAGACTTTAAACTCCATTGATTAAACATGCATGATTATCTTTTGAGAACAATTGTATGACAAATAACCTTTTGATTTAATTGAAATCATTCTCCCCCTCAATCAATGACATACGTTGTTGATTGAGAGATAGATATTTTTGACAAACTTTAAGTCCAGATGATTTTCAAAAATAGAGTCCGAGTTATTTTTCAAAACAATTAGTTTTCATTAGATAGTAAGAATCATTTATAGAATCAGAGCATGAGATTTGAAAGACAAGATAAAGCATGGCTCTGTTTTTTACTTTGAAAAACGGGTTACTGCCTGAAATGACAATAAACCATAGTTTCACTTTCTCCCAAAAATATTTTTTGATTTTTTTTTTTTTTTTTTTTGAAAATTCGAACAATATCTAAAGTCCCGTGTCATTCTTTGAATGACATCACAAAGACCGTAGATATTTTCGAATCGAGAAAAACGTGACAAAAAGACAATATTTGGAATTTTTCAAGATTTTCAAATTTTTATGGATTTTTGAAAGTTTTATATTTTTCTATTTGCGTTTTGAAGGTTTTGTAATTTTGTATTTTGCTTTTCGAATAAATATTTACAAGAGATAGATGAAGAAAAACCTTTACTCCTCGTCTTCCTCTTGAACAGGTTTCAGTGTTTCCGGTTGAAGACTCTTTAGACCAAGTCGTGGGAGGATAAACTCAAAACGTTCTCTAGGAAGAGCTTTGGTGAAGATGTCTGCTAACTGGTATTCAGACCTCACAAAATAGAGTTCCACCAGTTTTCTACTTGCTCCCTGATGAAATGATGTCGAATGTCGACGTGCTTTGCTCTTGAGTGTTGTACGTTGTAGCATGAGAGAGCAATAGCACTTTTATTATCACGGTACAGAGGGATTTTGTTGAATTCAAAGCCATAGTCAGATAATTAGGATCTCATCCATAGGATTTGAGCACAACAAGATGACATGGCTATGTATTCACCTCAGTAGAGAAATAGAAGTACTCATTTGCTTCTTTGAAGACCGACTCACGGCTTATCACCCAAAACCGAGCACCTCCGGATGTACTTGACGTGTATCTTGACATCCCGCATGATCGGCATCGCATAGGTCGTTAGTGACATACTGTGTCCTTCGGTACCAAAGTCCCATATTGATGGTTCCTTGGAGATACCGAAAACCCGCTTAATGACTTCAAGGTGCTTTTGGTAGGCTTAGCTCGATATCTAGCACACATGCAAACAACGAGCAGAATGTCTCGGTCTCATCGGTCGTGAGGTACATCGGGGATCCAATCATACTACGATATTTCGTTTGGTCTACCATAATCCCCGAGTGGTCCTCATCCGCTTTAGTACGCCTATCATAAGAATGTCAACAGGTCACAAGAATCAAATCCAAATTTCTTTAAAATCTCATTTGCATATTTAGATTGATTTATGAAAATGCATCCGGACTTTGTGAAATTTGTAATCCCAAGAAAAATGACATTTGTCCCATCATTGATATTTTAAATTTAGAACCCATTTCATTTGAAAACGGTCACATTCATTGGGGTCGGTCGAGGCAAAGATAATATCATCAACATATATTTGAGCGTGAATTAAATGTTTGGTGACTTTACGGTGAACAATTTCGGATCAACTGCTCCTTTTTGAATCCATTAGATAGAAGAAACTTTGATAGCGTATAATACCATGCCCTCGGAGCTTGCTTCAAACCGTAAAGAGCCTTCTTCAAACGATAGACGTGAGTAGGATGCTCGATTCACAAAGCCTTCAGTTGGTTGACGATATGACTTCTTTAAGGTCTCCGTTAAGAAAAGCCGTCTTTACATCCATCCGATAGACTACCATGTTCTTACTTGCAGATTAGCCAAGAAGATTACGATTGCCTCGATACGAGCAACCGGAGCAAATGATTCTTCAAAGTCAATACCCTCCTCTTGATCGTATCCTTTGCAACCAATCGAGCCTTGTTCTTTAAAACATCACCATGCTCATCAAGTTTCACTTTGAAGATCCACTTTAGAGCAATGATCATAGCACAATTTGGAGCGGTACTAATTCCCATACATCTAGTCGATCAAACTCATGAATTTCTTCTTGCATGGAATTGAACCATTGTCTTCATTCATGGCGCTTTAACATCTTTTGGTTCGACCTTAGAGAGTACGGAGTTGAAGAAGCACCATAAGGCATCGGTTGCAAGTTGTTTCCGTGTAGATCTTGGACGAGAAGGTTTTTGATTCGTTGTTTGTGAGTGTGGTGAAATAAACACAATATCAATATATCAAATTAATCGCAAAATTCGACAAATCAACCTTTTAGGAAAAGGGTTAACGTGCCAAAGCTCACGAATGTGATAAAAGTGATACCGGGAAAGTGATTTCCCCGGGTCGTGTCCCAACGAGGTTTGAAATTGACGGCGTCGTTGAGTTTTGTGATTAAGACTTGAATTGGTTTAACAAATTTGGATTTTTGATTACGTTATTCTACAAATAAAGAACGGGAATGAAAATAAAGCTAGTAAAATAATGTAAACTCTAAATAAACTACTTCTAAGCCTAAGAAGCAATAAAACAACGCTAAACTACATCCTAGGGTGATAAAATGCAAAAACGCGAAAAATCGGGAACTCACCGAGCCCCGAAAGTGAAAAATATGCAATTTAAGTCCTATAAGTGCAAAACTAATTTTTCTACATTCTAAATGACTAAAAATAATTTTAGGAAAAAAGCCGGGTATTTTTTTGACTTTTAAATTAATTTCTATGAATTAAATAAGATAAAAACTAAATTAAATTATAAAAATACTAAACGATTTTACAAAATTCTACAAAATTCCGAAAATACTTTAAAAGCTAACGATCCTAGGAAAAATTAAAATGTGGTTGTTACTATAGAAAATAAGTGAAAATAAGCTAAAGGAAGCTTATTAGTACAAACCGCAAAAGGTCCTTAAGTAATTAAATGTGCAAACATTAACTCAAAGAAGACCCAAGGGCAGATGGTTGGAGTGTGTGTGCTGTGTGCATGCAAGGGAGACCAGGAGGTCCTAGTTTCGATTCCCACTTCCTCCCTTTTGAAACTTTTTTTTCAGCTTTTACAAACCAACAAGGATCAAAATGCCACCTTTTACAAAAACTTAAACTACAAAACGAAAATAATCCGAGAGATAGCGAAAAAAAAAAAGAATCGAAGCTAAAAAATCTACTAAAGGGGCGCTAAGGACTTGTTTGGGACAAGGAACTAAAGGATACTAGAAGCTACAACAAGCTCTTAAAGGCCACAAACAAACTACTTCCTAAATAGTACTAATCTAATATACTAAAAATCTACCAAAGCAACTTAAATAAGCACTTGAAATGGGAAATAAGCGGTTGAAATAAACTATGCTAGGGAAATCCTAAACTAGGAAAATGGAAAATAAGCACTTAAATACTACGAATAAGAAACTAATAAGCTACGATTAGACTATCCTAAACCGATGCACTAAATGGACAACAAAAGAAAACCGAATAAGCTAAAAATAAGACAAAATAAGCACAAGAAAGAGGTCTACAGCTGCTGTTGGGCAGTTAGCTAAAACAGGAACAAGGGGGTCACTTTAAAGCTTATTTGGAATAAGCTAGAGTGAGAATCAACCCCTGAGCTTCTTGGCACATAAGGTCCACCCACCTAGCTCACTTTTGCCCCCTTTATCCAGCTTACAAGGAGCTTTTACAAGCTAAATAAGGGGCTACAAGGGGCTGGTTAGACAGTTATTCAGGAGAGAAAAAAATATATTTCTTTGCATACTAAAAAGACTCTTTTACTGCTTGAGACATTACCTAAACTGAAATGACATCTAACTCAAGTTGTTTGAAGACCCAACATGGGTCAAAAGTAATTTTTGACCCATAACCCATGCTAATCCAAACACCCCTTTACAGGGCAAATGGTGAAAAAAATAAAATGTAAGACTTTGAAATTTTGAGAAACTGATTTTGCAAATTAAAACAAAAGCTCACAAGAGCTTATACCATTATGAAACACCTCAGGTTGAGAATTTGAATTCAACACATGAAACAATAAAGACCAATAAAAAATACTGCATAAACATAAGACTGAAATTGAACTCGAAATTTAAATTGCATTGGAAATTAAAATTACATGAAATCTTAAATGACATTAAATTAAAAGCTGGACTAGAACATGAGATTCTAGACAAGACTTTTACACTAATCCTATAATGATTATTTATACAGGAAATAAAAAAATTGCTTTCTCCTTTTCTTGGCTTCTTTCTTACGTGTTTGTTTTGTGAGACAAAACAAGCAAAACCATCCTTTGTGCTTTCTTTAGTCCATCCCACCTTGATTACTCCATGGATTAACACTTGGTCTCATCACGGCCCTTCAATCCACTTTTGCACTTTGGATTGCCAAAGTGGCATGGGTAACCCGTGACTATGCATTGGGTGATGGGTGAGTGGGTTGGGGATTTGAGAAAGTGATGGAGAGAGGTAGAGGAGGGGAAAATATGGCGCCATTTTGGGTTTGGGAGTTTGGGTAAGAACAGGGGATGTAGAAAGGGTAAAGGGTTGGGTGGTTAAAGTTTATTTTGGCTTTTGTTTTGTTTTGTAAAGTTTTAATAAAATGTATTTTTGGTTTTAATCTTTTTTAAATAAAACTAAAAGCGGTGTTAATAAAAATGAGTTTTATAAAATTGGGTTTCGGGTAAAATGGGATTTATTTGGATTTTTGGTTCAAAAGGGTAATTTGGTCATTTTGGGTGTCGGAAAGGGTAAAATGGGTATTTTGGGTTCGGGTTAGGTTTTAGGTTTGTTTTCCCACTCTCACTCCAAACATGCGTCCGGGCTCAAAATATAGAAAATCAACTCCGGCTCCTTCTATTTCAAAGACTTCTTCCGATTTCTCGATTTTGCCGTTTTCGCTCTGTTTCAATCCTTTTGTACCGCAAGACACAAAACACACTCGAGGATATTTTTAACATATTTTGATCATATTTGGGTGTTTTGGTCATTTTGAGATCTTAAGTGGGTAAAAACGATGAGTGAATAAGCACTCATCAGGTTTCCAATGATGTTGTCCAATGGATGATCATGTGTCCACTTTCTAAGGTGTTCATGTGGTTGTTGTTGAGGAACCGGCGTAGTAGTCGATATCTCCGATGAAGATGGTTCGATGATGATTCGAGAGCAAATATGTTTTCAAATGGAGCATCTTCGGGAGTAGCAAAGGATTAACTTCATCATGGGTGCGAAGCAATTCCATGATGTACATTCGATGATTGATGATTTGATGATGAGACAGAGTGATCGGCAGCAGCGCTCTTGACTTAATGACATTGAAACGAAGGGTTGACTTCATTGACAAAGATAGGAGCGACCTCATTGATGGAATTGACATATCATTAGCACTTGGCTCATAGTGTTCATCAAACATTGGATCAAATAATTTCTTCAAATCATCTTCGAAGGAGGTACATAAGGATTTCTTGGTGAGGGATTTGAAACAAGGGTAGAACCGATAGGACTAATTGATGAAGATTGAAATGCGGGTCCAGAATGGATTGTCCTAGAGCCATTTGCCCGGACGACTCATCGAACGTGGCGTGAATAGTTTCCATGATATCTCGAGTTCTTTTGTTGTAGATTCGGTAACCCTTCTTGTTTGATGCATAACCTACAAAAACTCCAATGTCCGCCTTTAACTCTTAATTTACCTAAATCTTGACCGTCATTTGTTGGATAGCACAAAGCACCAAACACACGAAGGTAGGATAGATCGAGTTTTCGTTTATGGACAAGTTCATATGGAGTTTTTCCATGAGAGGTATGTATAAGGGAACAATTTTGGGTGTAGCGAGCGGTGGCAATAGCTTCAACCCGAGAAACATTGGAACCTTTGAATAGATAAGCATTGTTCTTGCGGCTTCCACAAGAGTTCGATTTAGTCTTTCAACTACACCGCTCGTTGAGGAGTTCGTGGAACACTTATTTGATGACCGATTCCAACACTTTCATAAACCGAATTAAGTCTTTGTTAACGAACTCGTGCCATTGTCTGCTCGAACAATTCTAAGCTGTATTGTTGAGTCGAACTCAAGTCGTTTGATAAGTTTGATGATGACATCCGGGTTTCATCCTTTGTCCTCAAAACTTTACCCAAGTAAATCGAGAATAGTCATCAACGACTACTAGAATGTATTTCTTCCCATTAATCGTTTGCACTCTCATTGGTCTGCACAAATCCATATAAAGGGTATGAAGAACTTCCATTACTGAGTTTGTGGATTTAGGTTTGTGGGCATATTTCGTGCTTTTTCCCAATTGGCAAGCTGAACAAAGATGATCTTTTTCATATTTTAATCTGGGTAAGCCTCTGACAAGGTCCTTTCTTGAAAGGTTATTAATAGTGCCGAAGTTCAAGTGATTGAGACGACGATGCCATAACCATGACTTTGTTTTAGAAGCCTTTGACAACAAGCAGATTGGAGAAGACTTCATCATGTATTCGATAGAGATGGTGTATAGGTTAGAACCACGAGTACCTCTTAATAATTCCACACCATCAAGTTCTCTAACGAAACAAGTATGTTTTCTAAAAGCCACTTCTAGATTGGAATCATAGAATTGACCAACAGAGAACAAGTTATGACCAAGACCTTCCACATAATATACCCTGGAAATTACACTTTTACCAACCACATAATCTCCATAACCCATGATTGCACCAAAATGGTCGTTCCCGAATCTAACAGTCCGATGAATTTACTTACGAAGTTCATGAGCCGCGAGCGATCTCTAGTCATATGCTTGGTATAGCCTGAGTCTAGGTACCACAGAACGATTTGAACGATCTGCAGTTGAACACAGACAAGAATGGATAACTGGATAATTGGGAACACCATGCAATAATGGGTTCCACTTGGTTAGTAACGATGATTGGAACACCCACATCGAAGCGAAGCAATGGAATCATTGGAAATAGATGCAGTGCTAGTGTCCGTATTTGACCTATTCAAAGTATGTTCACTTCTTAAGGGAATAGTTCTACCAGTAGGCATCCATTTTCTAGTGGGCATTGTATTAGCAAATTTAGGGCAAAACTCATTAACCTTACGGCCAGTAGGTATCCATTGATAACCTATATTACTGAATTTTCTCCCTGTGGATTTCCACTGTTTTCTAACTTTCTTTCGCCTTTGCCTTTTAGCCTTCTTAGCTTGATTTTTAACATTAGCAATTTTAACTGGGCATTTGACAGCATTAGACAAAACATTTACACCACATTCATGATTAGTAACAGAAATCAAGCAGTCATCATTACAAGGTTTGCAGATAGTAGCAGAATTCGAATTAATTACAGTACGCCTATGGCTAATACTAGAATCAACACGATTCGCTTTATTCAACTCAAACTTAAAGTTCCTAGGGTGGTCTTCTACTCTCTTCCAATGCACAATCTTAGCTTGCGAGGTCCTATCTTGCTTGGTATTGCCTGGAGGCTTTGACCCGCTTGCTTTTATGTCACTGATTACTCCTGTAGAGGGAATTATGGGAACATTAGTTGGTTGATCTACTTTTTGCATTCCTAAACTAGACGTGCAGGGATCTAAACTACTTGAAGGCACATTAGTGTTCACTTTCTTAAAATTGGGCATAGAATGGTTTGTATGCTTGGCACTAGGCATAGAACAAGGCATCACAGCTTTACCTTTCGCACCTAAGGATTTAGGACATGTTGCTATTAAACATTCTAGTAGCTCCTGAGATCGTTTGGCCTGAATGCAAGAAAACCTAATTTCTCTATCAAGAGGCTTATTTATGAAATCCTCTTCCACAATCTCACGGAGACATTCTAGACTATCCTTAAGGTTAGCACAATAGTTATGAAACACAAGTTCATTATTCCTAAGATGAGGAGGAATGTATTTAACATCACAAGATATTTGCGATCGAGGATGACTTTGATGCTACATTCTCATTAAAGACAAGTGGCAGTTTCCCTTTTTCCTGACTCCTTAGATTCTCAATTTCTTTTTGTAAACACATTATTTTTTCATTGTTTTTGGCACGAGTGACTTTCATTGAATCATATAACTCTTTAAAGTTTCGTTTAACTTTTTCATTTTCTTCTAGAAAACTCTCGTTTTCTTTTTGTAAAGCATTAACCAAGTTTTGAAGATGAAAAGTTTGAGAGTACTGAGAATCTAAAGGAGGAGGCATTTGGGAGCTAGTCACATTGTTCTTTTCACCCTTTAATTGTGAAATTTGGGCTTTCAACTTTCTGATCGTGTTACAATGAGCTTGAATCTGTTCGTCACGTTTGTTTATCTGAAAAACTACATCAAAATCTGGAACATCTGAGGATGTCTTGATATTTGTGGTTTTGACATTTTCTTTAAGATGTTGATATTTTAGTTGCAGATCAAAATGTTCAACTTCTAGTTTAGAAAGATGTTTTACCAAATTATCGTGATCATCCTGATAAATTTTCTCATGCAATTTAGAATTAGATTTTTCAAGCTCAATGACACGATCATGGGAGACTTTCAGAGCAACAGATAATTCATGAAATTGAGAAGCATTAATGGAACAATTCGTAGCAGTGTAAAACACATCTTGAGTAATGCATTCAGAAATAAGATTCTCATTCAAGGTATGCAAGTTCTTCCTCTCAATCTTATTATATTTTAATTCACGCTCATAGTCACTAACTTCAACTATCATTGCATCAAATTCCTTTTCCATTTCTTTAATATCTGAATCTGTCCCCTTTTTTAGACTCTCAAATTGATCTTTTAATTGTTTAAAGAAAGGCATGACCTCAGTTAAATACCATTCTTTAGTTTGCTCAAAACCCCTTTCCCCTTCAGTTATCCCAGTGGGTGTAATCCTTTTCTTACAAGTTTTCTCAAAATCAACAAATAATTGAAAGATTACATATTGACTGATTAAGGTCTTGCTCTTAGTGGGTATAGATCTAGGAACTAAATGCATTGGGGTATTTGGGGGATAATGTAACACCCCGCCTTATCTGACCACAATATTGTCCGCTTTGCCCGCAGGCTCACGAATTTGTTTTTGTGGCCTCATTTGAAGACTTCAGCAGTCACCCAAGCCAAGACTACTCTCACATGAGCACGCTTAACGCCAGCCCTAAGAACTCCACCCGCAGATGACCACAAAACGTTGTGTCATTGTAAGGCGAATGTTATCTTATGAGCCCAAGATCTCTCGTGCCACGGCCAATGTGGGATTTGCCTAGGGTGTTACAGATAAACAGTGGCAGGAAGCATTCTCCTACATGGGGGATTTTTTTCAACAAGATATTCAGCTTTTTGCATATCCATATCCTTTTTCCTGAACAATTGTTCAGGGGTTAATAGAGTCTGAGGCTTAAACTTGTTTAAGGAGATCCAATTTTCCTTAGTGTAATCATGGGGTTTGATCTTTATGTGATTCTCTTTACACGCAGGATTGTTAAGCTTCATATCCATTTTCTCCCTAGATGCATCATCTAATTTTCTATCTTCCTCAGTGCACTCAATGCAACTAGGTTTCTGTCTATGTTTAAGAATCTCATTGCCATCATAGATTACATTTTGAGCAGCTTTTGCTTTCTTACCATACTCAGGGTTGGATTCCTTTATAATGGAGATACTATGCTTATCGCTAAGACTCTATGCTTAGTGATCATGTGAGCGATCGGATGGTGTTCCTTGTACGTATAACTTATTTTCAAGCTTGTTTTCAAAGTTTTAGATTTGAAAAGTCATTCAAAAGTTTTGATTCCTTAGCATTAAATTCTTGTTTAAGCACTTTAACATTATCTTGAAGCTCTTGCTTTTGCTTAACAGTTTTAGAAAGCTTTTCTTGTAAGGAGTTTAACTCTTGTATTAACACTTCTTCTCTAAAATTACTTTTTCTTATAATTGTACGCATTTGGTTATCCAACTCCTGCTCACGAGTAGTTAACTCAAACTTAGCACGTTGTTCATAAATGGCAACTTGTTCTTTATAGGCATTTAGTTCAGAAATAACAGAATCATCAGGGGCATATACAGTGTATTCATAAATAATATAGTCATCATTGACTGTAGAAGATGCATCACTTGGTACAATCTCACTTTCACTTTGTTTCACATATTGATCATATAGGACAACATTGATTTTACCCATATTTTCAATATCTGACTCAACAGTTTCAGTTGATTGTACTTTTTCATGTATCTTTTGCACATCAACATCATCGTATAGTTTTAATACCTCTGAGATGATTGATTCCTTGGATGGACCTGCTTGTTGTGGTAGAGAGACCATAGGTGAGATGCTAGCCATGAAGATTGTTTGGGCAGTAGTGTAGCAACCCGTAAATTTTCATAAGGTAAAATGACTATTTTACCCTTTGACTTCTTAAAAGTTGACCTTGACTTTGACTTTTTACTATTTGACTTTTACCGTAATGTAAAAGCAAATACTGTAACTGGTAGTAACCAGTAATTCCCCAAGTTAAATAATTCAACTGCTTTGATTATTACACTCACGAACATTTTGTTCACCTTTGATTATGAATAATTAATTAAAGTTGTTACTTTATTAATTACGAAAGTTTAATCGTGTAAACTTTCCTCATGGTCAACACAAGACTACGATAAGTCTAGGTGTTCAAAATACTCTATTTTTATCAATAGTGATATTTTATATGAACTATTGCCACTTTGTTATTTTTACGTAAATATTTTACTCTTTACGTGTCTACGTGTGCTCGAACCTACGTTATTAGGTTTTAACAACATAGACGCACCCAAATAGACTTATCACACTTTTAATATACCTAGTTGGAGTATATTGATAAGTTTAAACATTTTCATAAGTATTATATTTTATGTTACCCGGTTTTAAGTTTCGTGACTTAAGGGCTTAACATTAGTAATTACGGGACCAAACTACACTCCGTGACTCAGTATTATCACAAAGTAATAATAAAACAAACCAAACTCACCACCTCATAGTAGAGGTGGCGTTTGATGGTGCATCACAAGGACACATGTCCTTAAAATAACATGATATTATCACCAACCTTATCACCATTTCCCATTCTTATCACCTCATTTGTACAAAATAAAAATCTCTCTAACCTCCTTTGTCTCTCTAAAACCGTATATCATAAATCACCAAATCTTCTCTCCCATTCTTTCTTGGTCGTGAGTTTAAGCAAAGCAAAAGCACCATTTCACTTTGACCTCAAGCTTCAAGTATTACAAGAAAGATGAAGAGTTTAGTAAGCCCTACAAGGTCCAAGAGTTGTTTTGAAGATTCCTTGGTTGAAACAAGACTTATACAAGGTACTTAGGGGCTGAGATAAATGGGTTTTTATAAGGTTGAAGTCAAGTTGGGTAAAGATTGAAAACAAGTTGGTTAAGTTTTGGAAGCAAGGGTTAAAGAGTACAAGTGATTAGGAGTTTGTTAGTGTCCTTGTTCTTGTTAAAATTCACCACAAAGCTTGTAAGATTATGCTTATATTCTTCCTATTATTTCAATATGGTTGTAATAGTTAGATGTATATTTGATGTATTTATATGATATATGTATAAGTATGTATGTATTTGATGTTGTACACAAGCTCTAAAACATGAAAAAGCAACTAAAACAAGTCCTAGTTAACTTTTGAAACCGAAAATCCAAACAGTCCCTTTTAACGAATTTAATAAAACGATCAGTGAACCATGAAACTTAGGGAGTGTAATAGAGTGGTAGATCTATGTCTTGTGGTCGTTTTGCCGCTTGGATCACCCCATAACTCATCCGTATGAGTAAATTAGAGCCAAACGGTAAAGGTGTCGAAACCCACCAACAGATTTAATTGGACTAAACGGGACGGTTCGGTCATTTCGGAACTCGTCGGGCATTTATGAAATGTAGCCAAGTTATAAACTTAAACGTAGGAAAAAGCCTCGCATCCTAAAGTGTTGTAGAACTCAAAATATGGCCTTTACCGCGGGACTGTTGAGTGCTGTCCAAATTTCTGTAATGAAACGCAAGTATAAACTAGTAACTTGAATCATATTATGATGTAATTAAGGTTATAAAGTCACTAGAAATCATGTATACATTTAAAATACAATTTCAATGACATAAGAAACAATTTATGACCTTTCATGTGTTAGTAACAATGTAAACGTAAAATTAGAATAGTTAAACTCTTAAACCGAACGCGTGTGAAAAATACAAATTTTGACATATAAGTTGTGAAATGACTATACATGTAAAGACATAAATATATGTTTGAGAAAATATAAACAATGTCATAATCTTGTATGACCAAAGACCATATATATATTTTCCTAACCAAAATAACTTAATAGAAACTTAACGTTATCGAATAAATATAAATTAAAACCACTTGACCACGTTTACTTGCAAACCGGAGTGGTAGGACCCACTACCGAGAACTAGACTTGTTTTATCTTACGATAAAGACTTGACATAATTGATAACGGAATAGTGGACTTTCAAAAGTATCTTAAACTTGAACCTTAGAGATACTTACAAATAGGGATTTGTCAATATTTTTTTAAAAACTTGATTCTTGACACATATTTAAATTTATAAATGTGTACAACATTTAAATATTATAAATACTTATATATACGTTTATTTCAGTAAACTCTCGTCAGTATATAATAACCTAAGACGCGTATTATATCTTTAGGTTATCACTAAAGCTCGCGATCTCTCGATATGTCTTATATCGCTACAATCCGATCTTGATCGATCAGATGAGTTTCATAGCCCCACTTTTGTTTAACTGCTTTATAAACTCTTTGGGGAGATACATGCTCTGCTTTTACTACATGCTAAAATGCTTTATTATGGACAATTACTTGAAAACTGAATGTCTTGACTGTATTATTGCATACCACTGAGTTGTTTATGCCAAAAGTCCCCAACATCATGGACCACTAATCACTGGGAGTGAGCGCAAATATTGTAGATAGGCCTATCGGAATTGACGAACCCGTCTATGTTATCGGAAATAACAAGGCGCACTATATTTGAGATTATCTAGGTATAAGGCAAAATAACTACCTGGGGCAAGTTATTTACTGTATATATCGTCCGGTGATATATATACAACAGTCAGTCGTGAGTGCCATGAGCTTAGAGCAATAATAACTTTCAAGAAGATAATTGTACACATTGCAATTATACTACAAACTATATTGTCCACTCTTGTTTTTTTATCCTAAACTTGAAATATTGGGATCAAACTATTGTACTTACAAACCTATGAACTCACTCAACCTTTGTGTTGACACTTTTAGCATGTTATCTCGTGTTCGAAAGGAATTAGTGGCATGGCATGTGAAGGCATTTAAAAAACATTTTGAAGAAAATGCATATATTATCATTCGAAGAACATGGCAACTTTTATGTTGTACTTTTTATACTTGTACAAATTTGTGGGACCGGTTTGTAAACTCTGATATTTTAATCGAATGATAATTTATTTCAAAACGTCTCATTTAGAGTCGTTTTCTGTAACTTGTGCTGTGAACTATGAAGTAATACCCCAGTGACACAATCTTCCGCTGTGATAATTTTGGGGGTGTTACAGATTGGTATCAGAGCTTTAGTTATAGAGAACCAGGTTGCATTTAAACCTAGACTATAACTGCCTCTTATGTTTAAGCCGTAACACTCATTGCTGTCTTCAACATTTTGTGCGCCATGCCTACTGCTTATCACAATACCGTATTCTTTATATAAAGACTGTTTATATAAATGATTGACAATGATTGACTAAACATAGCTACATATGCCTATTCCAAGGCATTATGGCACAACCAGATATCCCCGATCATGTAGATTTTGTGATCTACGAAACTTTCTTAGACATTGTAGTTGGTACAATGGTCTCATTATTATTAAGACATTGTAAGTATGCAATGGTATTCCTTATATCTCAAACATCGTGAGATACACAATTGACTTAGATATATCTCAACATTGTGAGATACACAGTTGACTTAGACATATCTCAGACATCGTGAGATGCACATTTGGCCTAAATATATCTTAGACATTAAGAGATATACAATAGTTTTATCTATTTCTCAGACGTTGTGTGTGTGCACAATGGTCTCACTGGTATTACTCAAACGTTGTGAGAAAACTATTTCATAACTATGAACTCACCAATTCTTTTGAACACTATGTTGATTCTCTTTGATTATTTAACTCCTCATCTTCGAAGATGAGTGAGAATATTCATTCCATACTCTTGGAACACCTACGTCGTCTCGTAATACACCGCCTTGTAACTCATCGATTAAGTATGAGTGTTGTGTCGGAAATTCTTAAGTAGGATGATTTGGAGTATCCTTATTTAAATGGATGGGGCGCTTTTCATTTAAATAAAGAGATTGTAAATCGCCGAACCATAAGTTTATTATTTCTTACTTACATAAATTAGGACGCTTCTTTATGTAAGTAATGAATTATAAATGAGTGGGCTTATTTGTATCCGATATGACATGAATATGACACTCGAACTCAAGAATCACAAGTATTATCTGAAAAGATCTAGAAAACACGATAGTGTTTTACCACTCAGCAAAAATCTTAAGACCTCATTTGAACAACCTAGGTTCATTCTAAAGTTATCACTTTTGATGTTACAAATCCTTACAAACATGAAGCGTTTGTTGAACTAACAAAATTGGTTAAATTCAATTGAAACCCGACCTGATAAAATCAGATGTTTTAAGAACATAATTGAAACCCGACCTGATAGAATCAGATGTTTCAAGAACAGAATTCAGTTGCCACAGATTTGATTATGCCACAGATTTGATTATGCACGAGTCGTATAAGTCAACGTATTCCATATTATTGAGCTAACGAGCTGTTACACTCTTGAGCTAATGGCCTTAGTTCAGTCTCGAACTAACAAACTGGGTGTGATATCCCATTATCCATCACATAAACTTTCCCATGAGCTCCTCCGATGTGTTGGTTATTATTTTGGGAACACTATTTCTCGAAATGTTCTCACTTTCCACATCCCATCACCGTTTGTTATTATTGTCGTTCTCTTTGTTATTTTGCTATTGTTAGATCCTTGAGCGCCTAAGCTCGCATAACTTGATCCACTAGGTTACGAGACATGTGAATTGTTTCATCCAGTGTGAGTGATCAAACGAAGCTACATTCTCTTGAATACCGAGTAGAAGTTCTCAGAT
Source organism: Chrysanthemum lavandulifolium (assembly GCA_022545495.1). Classification (NCBI taxonomy): domain Eukaryota; kingdom Viridiplantae; phylum Streptophyta; class Magnoliopsida; order Asterales; family Asteraceae; genus Chrysanthemum; species Chrysanthemum lavandulifolium. The sequence goes on along the minus strand of CM040240.1, from coordinate 98,889,886 downwards.
GAACTTTTCCCATAACTTCTCATTGGTTGAGACCGTCACTGGGCACACTATTGTCGACTCTTGAAAGCGACGAATATAAGTTATGATATCAACAACACTTAAAACAAGGAAACTTCACCTCTATTTCTTGTGCCTCATTCGGAAGACAATACTTCTTGAGTATAATTTCTTCTACTTAGTCCAAGAGATCTAGTGAGTATTCTCAAAACTAATAGATTGAGCAACAACATTTTACCCTGACAAAGCATTGCCCAGAAGCATGCTTGTGGCATATTTGGCTTTGCAATATTTTAGCACAATTGCTGATTAGAATTTCTGAGCTTGCCGCTTATGAAATCCTTGTAAGAAATCTAGTACAAGATTCACTTCCTGGCCCCGCAATATTAGGCCACACATTATCACCAGAAAGGTTATACAGATGTAAGCGTTAACTTTCAAAATGTCATACTAGGATTAAGGTTTTGTTGAAAGCCTCGTTGCGGTGAGGTATGGTTCGTTTGGGGAAATTAGAAAAAAACCAAACCTAAGATATATTGGACTTTATACGATATTAGCAAGAATTGGTCTGGTAGCTTTCAGACTCGAGCTACTACCCGAACTTGGCAGTGTACACGCCGACTTTCTTGTGTGCATTCTGAAGAAGTGTCATACTGATGAGACACTCCCTATTTCTCTGGAAGGGATCCAGATTGATTTACGTTTGATCTTATTAGAGAATCTACTAAGATCACGAACCTTGAGGTCAAATGACTTAAGAAAGTCGCATTCCTGTTGTCAACACTCAATGGAACTCTAAAAGAGGTCCTGAATTTACATAGGAACGTGAAGATGACCTCAATTATATCGTTAGTAGATAACACTCACTGAACTTTGCGACGAAGTTCCATTACAGAAGTACCCCCTCCTTTTCTCGGGAACATCATTAACTCATAACACGAACTAAATCATGAGGACATGATTTCCGTAACTGGTGGAGGCTGTAGCAACCCGTAAATTTTCATAAGGTAAAATGACTATTTTACCCTTTGACTTCTTAAAAGTTGACCTTGACTTTGACTTTTTACTATTTGACTTTTACCGTAACGTAAAAGCAAATCAGAATCGGTAGTAACCATAATTCCCAAGTTAAATAATTCAATGCTTTTTGAATTATTACACTCTGAACATTTTTGTTCACCTTTGACTATGAATAATTAATTAAAGTTGTTACTTTATTAATTACGAAAGTTTAATCGTGTAAACTTTCCTCGCGGTCAACACAAGACTACGATAAGTCTAGGTGTTCAAAATACTCTATTTTTATCAATAGTAATATTTTATATGAACTATTGCCACTTCGTTATTTTTACGTAAATATTTTACTCTTTACGTAATACGCGTGCTCGAACCTACGTTATTAGGTTTTAACAACATAGATGCACCCAAATAGACTTCTCACACTTTTAATATACCTAGTTGGAGTATATTGATAAGTTTAAACATTTTCATAAGTATTATATTTTTATGTTACCCGGTTTTAAGTTTCGTGACTTAAGGGCTTAACATTAGTAATTACCGGGACCAAACTACACTCCGTGACTCAGTATTATCACAAAGTAATAATAAAACAAACCAAACTCACCACCTCATAGTAGAGGTGGCGTTTGATGGTGCATCACAAGGACACATGTCCTTAAAATAACATGATATTATCACCAACCTTATCACCATTTCCCATTCTTATCACCTCATTTGTACAAAATAAAAATCTCTCTAACCTCCTTTGTCTCTCTAAAACCGTATATCATAAATCACCAAATATTCTCTCCCATTCTTCCTTGGTCGTGAGTTTAAGCAAAGCAAAAGCACCATTTCACTTTGACCTCAAGCTTCAAGTATTACAAGAAAGATGAAGAGTTTAGTAAGCCCTACAAGGTCCAAGAGTTGTTTTGAAGATTCCTTGGTTGAAACAAGACTTATACAAGGTACTTAGGGGCTGAGATAAATGGGTTTTTATAAGGTTGAAGTCAAGTTGGGTAAAGATTGAAAACAAGTTGGTTAAGTTTTGGAAGCAAGGGTTAAAGAGTACAAGTGATTAGGAGTTTGTTAGTGTCCTTGTTCTTGTTAAAATTCACCACAAAGCTTGTAAGATTATGCTTATATTCTTCCTATTATTTCAATATGGTTGTAATAGTTAGATGTATATTTGATGTATTTATATGATATATGTATAAGTATGTATGTATTTGATGTTGTACACAAGCTCTAAAACATGAAAAAGCAACTAAAACAAGTCCTAGTTAACTTTTGAAAACTGAAAATCCAAACAGTCCCTTTTTAACGAATTTAATAAAACGATCAGTGAACCATGAAACTTAGGGAGTGTAATAGAGTGGTAGATCTATGTCTTGTGGTCGTTTTGCCGCTTGGATCACCCCATAACTCATCCGTATGAGTAAATTAGAGCCAAAACGGTAAAAGGTGTCGAAAACTGACCAACAGATTTAATTGGACTAAACGGGACGGTTCTGGTCATTTCTGGAACTCGTCGGGCTTTTATGAAATGTAGCCAAGTTATAAACTTAAACGTAGGAAAAAGCCTCGCATCCTAAAGTGTTGTAGAACTCAAAATATGGCCTTTACCGCGGGACTGTTGAGTGCTGTCCAAATTTCTGTAATGAAACGCAAGTATAAACTAGTAACTTGAATCATATTATGATGTAATTAAGGTTATAAAGTCACTAGAAATCATGTATACATTTAAAATACAATTTCAATGACATAAGAAACAATTTATGACCTTTTATGTGTTAGTAACAATGTAAACGTAAAATTAGAATAGTTAAACTCTTAAACCGAAACGTGACGAAAAATACAAATTTTGACATATAAGTTGTGAAATGACTATACATGTAAAGACATAAATATATGTTTGAGAAAATATAAACAATCTCATAATCTTGTATGACCAAAGACCATATATATATTTTCCGAACCAAAATAACTTAATAGAAACTTCACGTTATCGAATAAATATAAATTAAAACCACTTGACCACGTTTACTTGCAAACCGGAGTGGTAGGACCCACTACCGAGAACTAGACTTGTTTTATCTTACGATAAAGACTTGACATAATTGATAACGGAATAGTGGACTTTCAAAAGTATCTTAAACTTGAACCTTAGAGATACTTACAAATAGGGATTTGTCAATATTTTTTTAAAAACTTGATTCTTGACACATATTTAAATTTATAAATGTGTACAACATTTAAATATTATAAATACTTATATATACGTTTATTTCGTAAACTCTCGTCGTATATAATAACCTAAGACGCGTATTATATCTTTAGGTTATCACTAAAGCTCGCGATCTCTCGATATGTCTTATATCGCTACAATCCGATGCTGATCAGTACAGTGAGTTTCATAGCCCCAGCTTTTGTTTAACTGTTTTATAAACTCTTTGGGGGAGATACATGCTACTGCTTTTACTACATGCTAAAATGCTTTATTATGGACAATTACTTGAAAACTGAATGCCTTGACTGTATTATTGCATACCACTAAGTTGTTTATGCCAAAAGTCCCCAACATCATGGACCACTAATCACTGGAAGTGAGCGCAAATTTTGTAGATAGGCCTATCGGAATTGACGAACCCGTCTATGTTATCGGAAATAACAAGGCGCACTATATTTGAGATTATCTAGGTATAAGGCAAAATAACTACCTGGGGCAAGTTATTTACTGTATATATCGTCCGGTGATATATATACAACAGTCAGTCGTGAGTGCCATGAGCTTAGAGAAATAATAACTTTCAAGAAGATAATTGTACACATTGCAATTATACTACAAACTATATTGTCCACTACTGTTTTTCCTAAACTTGAAATATTGGGATCAAACTATTGTACTTACAAACCTATGAACTCACTCAACCTTTGTGTTGACACTTTTTAGCATGTTATCTCAGGTTCGAAAGGAATTAGCTGGCATGGCATGTGAAGGCGCACGAAAAAAACATTTTGAAGACAATGCATATATTATCATTCGAAGAACATTGCAACTTTTATGTTGTACTTTTTATACTTGTACAAATTTGTGGGACCGGTTTGTAAACTCTGATATTTTAATCAAATGATAATTTATTTCAAAACGTCTCATTTAGAGTCGTTTTCTGTAACTTGTGTTGTGAACTATGAAGTAATATCCCAGTGACACAATCTTCCGCTGCAATAATTTTGGTGGTGTTACAAGTAGGTTCATCATCGACGTCAGAGTCAAATGCATCACAGTCAGCTACTTGAAAGGCATTTTGATGATTATGACCTATCTCCTGAATTGGCTGTTCATCAACATCAGCTTCATAGGTTCGGGCATTTCCCTCAGCAACAAACAACAACTCCTCTTCATCCAAAGCGGCTCCATAATCCTGAGCTTGCACAAGCAACATCTTGTCTCTGAAGTATTCTGCATTCTGTGGATGTTTTGGAGATGTGTAGTTCCTAGCAATATGTCCCTCACCACCACAATTGTAGCACTTAATTGGCTTTGCTTGACCTTGATTTCCAATCCTTCCCCGATTCTTGATTTCCAACATCAGGGTTGGATTCTAATAGCTCTTGAAATCGTTTGGCACATGTGGGGAGGAAAGCTTGCAAAACACTTGTGAAACCATTTATCGAATTATCAGTTTAAATCCAATTTAAATCACAAATTCTCCCCCGATCACAAATCTCAAATGATTTGAAAATTGTGATCGGGGGAGAATTTATGATTTAAATTGGATTTAAACTGATAATTCGATAAATGGTTTTACAAGTGTTTTGAAACTTCCTCCCACATGTGCCAAACGATTTCAAATTTTCCATGCACATGTTGAGGGGAAGCTTCTATTTTAAACCACAAATAATTGAAACGTGATTGATTTGTATCTAAGTGCAGGTTCCCTCTAGTATGTGCAAAACTCTTTTAAACCTTGAGGCACATATTGAGGGGGAGCAAACTTATGAAAACCTCATCCTTCCCCAATTCTGATTTGCAACATAACCTCTACCAACTCCACCTCTTCCCTGTTCATACTGCCTTTCTTGAACTGGTTGCACCATAACCTTCCCATCTCTGACCGTAGCTTGATTGTGTGGATTGGATTTTGTTCTGAGGTTATTGTTGGTGTGTGGGAGAGAGTTCATGTTTTGACTAACCATGAGAGAAAGTTGATTGATGAAGTTTTCCATGAGTGTGTTTGAGTCGGGAGGCTTATATGCTGGATCAAGGATGAGCTTGTAATTACCATTACCCATGGGTATGAGTTGAGAAGCTTTGGTGGTAATTCCAACATTGGTGTAAAAAGCAGTTGAATCATTTGATGAGCTTGTTTCTCCCTGGTTGGTTTTGAACTGATCAAGAATCCTTTTTTCAAACATGGCATGTTTCTCATTCTGAAGAAGGAAGGCATACAGTTGCTCATAGTTTGTATTCTTCAATCCTTTGGTTAGCTTCACAGAGGTGACGAACTTGTGCCATTCGAGATTCATGTTGTTCACAAACTTTTAGTTCAGTTGAATATTTGGCATAGTCATCTTGATATTCCTCATATCATTCACAAGCTTATGGAATCTCACATAATATTCATAGATACTCTCATCTGGTTTCATCTTGAAGTGCTCAAATTCATCATACATTTGTGATTCTCTGTCTTCCTTGGTTAATTCAGAACCTGAGAGAAGCATCTTGACATTATCCCAAACTGCCTTGGCTTTAGTGTTGTGATTGATAAGCTTGTAGATATCTTTTGGAAGACCACAAGTATAATGTTAGAAGCCACGATATCGACATCGAATCTCTTTTCTCCTTATCATTGAGCTCATCATACGTCTTTGGTCCATCTAATCCATAGATCATTGTTCCATCTGCAATTGTATCAATTAAGTCTCTTGTAGTCTCAATCGATAAGGTCCTTCATCAATGGATTTGAGAATGTTGAACCCATTTTCCTTTCCAAGACAAGTACAATCGATTCGTTGAGCCCAAGAGTCGTAGTCGATTACATCAAGCATAGGTGGACGAGTATCTCGAACCACCGCTTGAACATCTTGACAACGATGGAGATGATTGTAGGTACGTTGGTAGACATGTTAACAGATTACACGGGATTTTATAACTCTATGATTAAACCGGGAAATAGATTCTTTTACGGGATTTTACTAAATCAAGAGAAAACCGTAATACAAACAAAAATCAACCAAGTCGCTAAGCACCAAGTCGCTAAGTAGCAACTCGCTAAGATCTCAATTTCCTGTGAACCAAGTCGCTAAGACCAAGTCGCTAAGACTCAAGTCGCTGGACACAAGTCGCTAAAGCACCAAGTCGCTACACAGTCAAGTCGCTAAAGAGCAACTCGCTAAGGTCCAAGTCGCTAACACCAAGTCGCTAAGAATACTAAGTACAAGTCGCTAACAAAATTGAAAGCAAGTTGCTAACTTCACCAAGTCGCTATCCGTAGTGGATAATCCACTAAGTTGTACTGTTTGTCGGCTTGTCTCAATAGGCAAGTCGCTAGGACCAAATCGCTAACAATTAACACAACAACTCGCTACCTTTTACTGAAGCAAGTCGCTATGATGAAAAACACTACGAGAACCAAGTCGCTAGCAAGAAAAGCTTCAAAATACACACTTTTCAATCCAAAACAAGCTCAACCACAGTGATTCAAGCTTACCAAATCAAAACCCAAGCACTTGCAATGAGTCTAAACACAAAAGTACACCCAAAATTCAAACTTTAACACTAGAAATGATCCAAATGATGCAAAAACCAATAAACTTTTTCAAACTCAAAAACCATCTAAAACCACCAGAAATCCAAGAATATGTAAGAGAGATGATCAAACCATGGCTCTTGATACCATTTGTAACATATTGGATTTCATAAACACATCATATCATAATCAAAAGAGGCGTATAAGATGAGGTTTTAGAGAGAGAAAGAGTTAGAGGTTTGGGAACTTAGTGAGAGAAAATGAAAGTATTATTATGAGCTCCAACTCTCTACTTTGGGAGGTAGAGAGTATTTATAGTCTTACACAAAACGCCACCTACGGGCTGTGGACCAGGCATACAGTGGGTAACGACCCGTCCGTCCTCCACGGTGTTACATAACTAAATACTACTTAACATTAAATAATCTATGACTACGAGCTTTATAACGATTACATATACTTGAGGTGACCGACTCTTTAATAACTGGATTTACTAAATCCTAACAGACAAGGTAGTGGATGTACTCTTTTGTCTAGCGATTTGTCACTAGCGACTTGTCTGTTTAGCGATTTGTCACTCCAGCGACTTGTCTCTCTAGCGACTTGTCACTTTAGTGGCGTGTATGCCTAAGCAATTTGTCAATGCAACGAATTGTGTGAGAAGCGATTTGTCTTCAATATGTTCTGAAGCGATTTGTCATATGGTGAATTATTGCAAGCGACTTGTGTTTACTATCCATCTTCTTGTTGAAAATTAAGACGTGTCATCTGCTACCAACGCAATGTCTTACACCACTGACCCTTTAATATCCAATGTGCTCAAACTCTATGATACCGCACAGAACAAAGAAAGTGTTTGCTACTCAGAAATTTTAACCATGATTGATTCAGCAAATGATGATCAAAACACTTCATACTCTGAGTCAAATAACAAAGAACCACACTTGTTAATGATACATAATGCAAAGCAAATGGAATGCAGGATTGAGCCCTATCAACTACTTCATTTGCACCTCATACAGCTGTTATCCACAACTGTGGATCGAACATGTAGTGCTCTCTTCCGCCAGGACTTACCTACATTGACGAGAGCCTTGCTGCTGAACTTAGAACAACTGAAGCTTCAACTTACCAAAATGAAGGTATTAAAGGATGATTCCAATGCTGCACTTCAGGTAATCCACAACCAATTTCAGCCGTTCATCAATGGGGAATATTCCGCAGACTTTGATCAACACTTGACTGGAATTTCTTTCAAGAAACATACTGGAATGGAAATTCATGAGTTCATCAATACATTTATCCAACTTATGGATAATGTGGAAAAGTACATTAAGGAAGCTGCTCAAGAGGATGATAACATGAATGAGTGTCAGGTGCAATTAAGAGAAAGTTGTAATGAGTCGGGTAATGTTACAGTTGAAAGGTCGGATGTTGCTGAATGCAGAATATCAGATACAACAAAGAATGATGAAACCAGCTGCTCAGTAACTCCTATCACACATGATGTGGATGCACATATCAGACCGACATATGAACATGGGTCATTTGATGAGGTATCCTTAACTGTTCAACATAATGCATCTGCTAATGTACCTAAACAAACTGATCTTAAGGCTGAACATGATTCGAATGAATGTTCCTTGGTTGAGACTATGAAATGGATAAAAAAGGGTTTTTGATGAACTTTCAAACAAATACTCAATTCTTGAAAAACATTGTATTTCCTTAGAAATTCCAATACAACAAAAAGAAGAAAGTTTTCTTGCTACAAAACCTTGCATAAATCCGGAATTCCCAGAATTTCAAGAATTTTTTGAAATTAACCAGTTAAAAACCCAGCTTCATCAATCATATGTAATATGAAAATAGAACTCTCAGATCTGCATAAGAAAAGTAATATAGGGATGAAAAGTCTTAACTGTGAGGTTAGTGATGCGATTAAATCTAGGAATGATGAATTGGCTTTATGTGTGACCAAGCTATTAATGGAAAATGAGTCCTTGAGGAAGAACTTATTAGAAAATAATACCAAGCTGTTAGATCAAACTAACTCCTTGTTGGTGGACATTGATGCCCTCAAAGCCCAAATTCAGGATAAGAGCTTCACCATTGTTGCCTTAAAAAATGAGCTTAGGAAAACTATTGGAAATAGAGTGAACACTAAGTTGCAAAACCATCAACCTTGGGTAAGCCGATTGTAAGTAACAATACAGAACGATCTGTAGTTAAGCAGCCCAATGCATTTAAAACAGAAAGATTTAAACCATCAAAATCTAAGCTTGCCTCCCAAGTTGATGAGAATATAGTTTTGTCAAAACCAGTCACTTCACTAATTCATTCCGATATGATGAATAACAATCCTCAGCTTAATTTTCAAAGCTCTAAGATCAGGAATATAAAGAGATCATCTAGTCCACATAAGAAGCATCAAATGGCTGACCACTCCCCTAAGAAACAAACTAATTGCAAAAGGACCAATGTTCAGAACAAGGAAATGGTTACATCTTCTTCTGAAACTAAAGGATCTAACTTTGCTAGCTGATGTCTTAAGTGGATGCCTACTGGTAGATTATTTAAGTTCACGGGATCCAAATGGACTTACTCACCTAGATCTTGTCTTAAGTGGATGCCCACAGGGAAAATCTTCAAGAATGTTGGAGTTAAAGGGATTTCCATCAATGATACTCCTAGGCCTGACTGTAAAACATCCAAAGATGAGGATACAACTGTCACTAACCCATCTATTTACAATACTACTTGTGCTATTAGTGCAAATTTTCCTCAGTCTTTTTCAGGTACAATGCTTAATTCAATCATGAACATCATGACCTGGTTTCCAACAGAACTGAAGACTGCTCACTCAGGAATTGTAGCTTGTCAGAATTGATGTACCTCGTACTTTGACTCCTGATCGCCTTGACTCAGGACTCGTTCTCAATAATCCGTGTACAAATTAATCTACATTTTCCAAAAAAAAATCTTTCTTATATATTTTTCTACACAAAATTAAATTTTATACAAAATTTAATAAAAGATGTATCTTTTGGTATCGATAACATCTACGGTCCTAGAAATGTCATTCAATAATGACGCGGATCCTTAGATGAAGTTCGAACAGAAGCTATAATCTATTTTAAAGGGGGGTTGTATCTCAATCAATGTTCACTTACTCTTAATTCGTGACATTGATTAAGGGGGAGAATTTTTTAACTTGTCTCTGCATGATTGTTATAAGTATGACATGTGCTCTCTGGATTGCTGTTGCATGTTACTTTATTTTGAATGACTAACACTGTGCTAAATCATGTTTCTTTATGTGCTTTGTGCTAGGTGGTTTGTCCATGTTATGTCTTGTATGAAACGTGTCATGTTCTTGACATGGATGCAACTTATCCACTGTATCTGCATGCAATTTGTTAAGTACAAGGGCTGAAAGTGTCAATAGTACAAACTTATGTGTGATACTAATATAAGAAGCGATTTGTCCTAATTAGTCTAATGTTTAGTGTGCAACTTTAAGTACAAGGGCTGAATATGTAATTTATTGAAACTTGAGAAAGGTACTTATGCAGCTAGCGATTTGTCTCAATGAGTCATAGTACAAGGGCTGAATGTGTCATTTAATGAAACTTGAGAATGGTACTTAGGGTCTAGCGACTTGTCTCACTTGTCATAACTTCAAAATCCCAACCATCTATCTTTCTCTCTGCGCCCTATTCAAATTAATTTGGTTTTTCTATTTGGCTGTGGTAAGTTTTTTCTAATCTCGTGTGACGAATCTTTCATGTCTAACACATCTCCCTAACAAACCTTTATTTACAGATTCCATCGAGTGATATACCTTCGACACAAATCCATATCTAGGTTAGTTTCTAGCTAAAATTAATGGAGGTGCTCGATGTAGAATGGGTATTCTTTGGGGAAAACATGGGTTGGATTAGATTGTGCATCTATGTGATAGTTTTTGTTTCTCCTATGCGCATTTTTTTTGAAGAGTTTATGTGTTGATGTATTATAGTTTTTATGTCTCTGAATGTGCTTAAGTCATTGTATATATATGATTATTGCTTCTAATGGTGAATTGGTTATGCCTATTGTATCAACTGAGTGTATGATAACTGTCATTTTGATATGTCGACGTATGTTCTTGATAGCGACTTGTCAATCAGTTGGTTATTCTTGTTGGCGACTTGTCATCAGATATTTGCAAGAGCGATTTGTCTATGGTTTTCTTAAAGCGATTTGTCTTTACAAATTGATTAAAGCGAATTGTTACAACCCTATTGATAAAAGCGATTTATCATCAGATATTTGCAAAGCGATTTGTCCTTGGCTATTCAAAGAGATTTGTCTCTGGTTTCTTAAAGCGATTTGTCTTTACAAATTGATTAAAGCGATTTGTTATAACTCTCTTGATAAAGCGATTTGTCGTTGTTGAACTATTGAAGCTATTTGTCTATAACAATTAAGTAAAGCGACTTGTCATAATTTAATGAAAGTGAGTTGTATTTAGAAAACCTTGATAAAGCGAGTTGTCACTTTAGAAATCTTGAAGTGATTTGTCTTTAACAATTGAGTAAAGCGACTTATCATAACTTTATGGATGAAAGCTACTTGTCTTTAGAGGATAAGGCGACTTGTTACGATAATATTATTGAAGCAATTTGTCTTAACAACTGAGTTAAGCGACTTGTCAGGTCTCAATTGATGAAAGAGATTTGTCTTCAATTAATCTTGTCCTAGCATTTTGTCACATTTGTACCATTGATGCATGCTACTTCTCCCATTACGCCTGCTTGGTCAGTGTGTGATTAATCTTATATATCTACGATGTCGGTGTGTAATTTTTCCCTGCTATCATTGTCTATGCATCACTCCTGTCTTTCACTATAATGCTTATATGCTACCTTTTGTGCTTAAGTCATGGTGTTGCATTAAGGTTGATCTGCTAACCATGTCTAACCTAACATGCTCTCGAATACTGTTGTTGTATGTGTGAATCCACAGAATTTCAATGGCAGACACAACCTCTTCCGAGAACCTTGCTACCTCTACTCCACCCACAGTACTTACAGATAAGGAAATCCTTCCAGATGATAAATGGGTTGAGATAGCCAAAAGCAACTATTTTGTGGACGTGGAAAGGACACAACCAAATCCAATCTTCAGGATTGCCATTGATATTCTGAAAAACACTAACCTTTTTGGTGCCTTGACCATGCGATGCACGATTCCCTCTATTTACCTACAACAATTCTGGAACACTGTTACATGGGACAAGATCTCAGCCACTTACTCTTGTAAGCTTGATTATAAGGAGTATGAAATCACCACTGAGATTCTCAGGGAGGCCCTAGGAATCACTCCAAGTGACCCTGCAAATCCATCTGTCTCTCCACCTACTGCTGAAGAACTAATAGACTTTGTCAATGAATTAGGTTATCAAGTTAAAGTAAAAAGGCTTCAAATATCATCACCGCCAATATGTATCAACCATGGAGAGCCATTGCTACTATTCTCAACCTATGCTTAACTGGTAAAACTTCAGGGTTCGATAAAGTGAGGGCTCCTATTCTGCAAATCTTGTGGGGAATTATCAAAGGGGTGAATATTGATGTCACAGAACGCATTTGGGAAGAATTTTCGTTGTCTATGAACACATTCATCACCGACAGACAAAATGTTCTGAATCAAGCCAAATGAAGGAAGTCCATAAACAAACTTGTAATTCCTAGTGTAATGTTCTCGAAGCTCATCATCCAGCACTTGCAGCAGACACATCAGTTTAATCCAAGGAGTGAGTCAGTCCTCCATGAAGCTAGTGATGAATTTGTACTTGGTAACCTCAAATATGTTGCCAAAGGTGTCAATAAAGAGATCTTTGGAATGCCAATACCTGATGCACTTCTCACCGATAGAATTAAGAAGGCTAATTACTTCAGAAAATACATGAAAAGGGCATCCAGATCCAATGTTGTTGACACTCCTGATTCCTCACAACCCAAGTCTACAAAGTCTGCTTCTCGCGCTAAATCATCCTCGAAAACCTCATACGTCACCCTTCCCAAGAAGAAACTTGATAGACCTCAATCAACTGACACTTCATCACAAAAGTAAAAAAAGAGAAAGAGAGACACTGGTAAGGGAAAAGATATTGGATCCAAGGTACCTGAGAGAGAGATGAGTTTGATGGACGAAGATGAGGCTGCACTACAACAAGGAATCCAACAGAGCCTGGATAGTCTAAACATGCCTCAAAGACAACCAGTGGGAGGGGTTGTGTTACGAGAACCTATGTCAGCACCACGCCAAACCACTCCTGTTGCACAAGGTAAAGGCAAAGGAATTGCAGGAGAAGAAGCTGTACAAGCAGCTCAGATGTTATTAACCATCTCCACTCCGACTCCTAAAATGACAAACCAATTCGAGCTCGAGAAAAGAAGCGTTGAATCATCCTCAGCTCAAGAACAAACTGGAGTGGAAAAGGATGTATCTGACACACAAGAGGAAACCCTTGCTTCTAGTGACACTCAGGCAGAAAGTCAGGAAACAACACCTCCTACTGAAAAGGTTCCAGTGCTTGAGACAGAGATTGAACAAACGGACACTGATAGACAAATTACAGAAGTTGAGGGTAATGAACTGTTGGAAGGTACACAGGAGATTCTTGAGCCAAGATATGAGGAACCCGTGCGCCTGGAAGAATCAAACATATCCACCGGATCTCTGTCATCACTAAAGAATCTTGAGCCTGACTTTACCTTTGGTGATCAATTCCTTAAGGACAGACCCTCAGACATTGAGTCTGACAAGTAAAACGATGAAAAGGAAGAAGTTCAGTCTATGTTCTCGGTCACCATTCAGCAAGACACATCAACCATTCCTCTGTTGTCAGCACCAATGGTCACTTCATCATCTATTACTCCATCAATCGCACCTTCACCACCCGCTCCTGCGCAAACAACCGCACTTCCACCACCCGAACCCGCTAAAGTTCCATCACCAGTTGTCACAATTAGTGACACTGTCACACCACCGGCTTCACCACCTCCACCTAAGTCTATAGAGCAATTACTCGCAGAAGCACTTAAAAGAATCGAAGTCCTCGAAAAGCACCATTTGCCCGAATCCGTCACGCAACTGGATCATCGTATAACCAAGCTGGAGAACCTTAACTTCGATATTGCTGTACCAGATGCCATTGAAGCAGAAGTTAAAGATGCTGTAGGATGGGCAATACAAGCTCCACTGCTTCAACGGTTTAAAGATTTGCCTATTTCAGATATGAGAGCAGTTCTTTCAGATAGAATGTATGACGCTAACGAGCATCTGGATGAGGTCCATAATAAGTTATACGAGGCTCTCAAAGAATCGATAAAGCATGATAATCATTTGCAGTTTCTAGAGGACATTCGAGAAAGAGAGGCAAAGAAGAAAAGGAGGACTGTTCTGATGGAAACGTTGCATAGAGGTCCTAAATCTCCACCACCTCCTCCTCCTCCAACTGGTGGAGCTGGAACATCTGGAATTGGTGGATCATCTGGCGCAGCTACAACTCCTCCAACGCCTCCATCGCCTCCACCAGAATCTTCACAACAAACTAGCTCATCAGGCGGTCAAGGGTCTCAGAAGACCTCTACTGCATGGACAACTTTTGATTCTCGGTTCACACCCACCTTCTCCACTATCCCAGAAGATCAAATGCTAAATGAAGAATCGTATGTCATGCCAGAGTCAGAATCAGAAGATGATTGTTGGATCGATATACTTTAATCAAACTAACTTTAACTAGCTAGTTAAGGTTTAATAACCTCGGATAAATCCTAAGTTATGAACAAAGAAACACTGAGCAATCTTTATTAAGTACGCGGAATTTACTTAACAAAGCTAAGAAGAATAACTTTTATTATAAACTCTAAATCTGCTTATTATGCAGATACTCTAATACAACTCTAAGATAATCGAACTTTTCTCTAAAACACTAATTCGTAATCTCTAAAACTCTTTTTTTTGAATCGTACCTCTAATGCCAATCTAGAAGTCCTTTTATAGACTTAAGGATATCCTAGTCGGTTTACAATTTGTATTCTTGCACGACAAGTAATCTAAACATGGAATACAATTCTTTCCATAAACGAATATAACAGTTCTTTTGTTCTTGCAGTACTTTGACTTCATAGTGCAGTACTTTGACTTTGTCTTTAGCGATGCTTTGAATCTTTGACTTCTTCCAAGCTTTTACTTTTACAAGACTTTCATATCTTGACACTTTCATGTCCCAACAATCCTCCCTAACTTGAATTCTACTTGCTTGACTTCAAGTTCTTTTGTGAATATATCTTTAATGACTTCATCTTTAAAAGCGGATTGTTTCTTAGTCTTTAGATTGTATCTCTGTAATATCCGTGCTTGTCAAAGTATCTCTTAGAATTGTTCTTTTCACAAAGACATTCAACAATCTCCATCTTTTCAAAGAACACGACAACATATGACAAATTGTACATTAATTCAGTTTAAGTTGCATACTATTCTCATCACTTCCAAGTGAATCATTGAAAATTTAATGGATTTAGATCTCTTTACCAAAGCCATTATCTCGGAGTAGCCAAATGTTTTGATGTGTAAGACCATGGTACATTGATAACCATATGATTTTAGCAAACCACCACTATCAACAGATTTGATTTGTCTTTACCAAAAGTTGTACCCTTCTCGGACTAGTTAGTTCTTCTATCTAATGGTGAACTAATTACCAATAATGGTTTTTCCACACCTTTACCACAAGCCATTTTCTTGTGGGCTAGCCAACTCTTCACATTCTTGATATGGTGAGTTGATTACCATCCAACTTATTAGCAAGTTGTCAACTAAAAGCGGTTTGATATATCTTTACGAGCCGTTTGATCATGGATTAGTCAATCCTTTTGTAACCATGGTGGATTGATAACCTATTGATGTTATCATCACAAAACTATTTATTCAACCTTTATTTCAAAATATGTATTACTTAGCAAAGGTTTCTTCTAAAATTCATTTAACTGGTTTAGTTACGCAAACGATGACTTTGATGAAAGTCTTGTCGATCAAGACTACTTTGAATAAAAGTAATCGATATATCAAAAGTATTTATTCAAATAAAATTTATACCGATTATTGATCATCTTCAACAATGGTAGTCCGGTTTATAAACAAGTTGATAACCATGCGAGCGGTTTCATTATCCTCTTCTACTTCCAATCCATGCTCTAACATTCTTCTCATGAGATCAATCGTGAGAGGGTATCTTCTTCTGCAAACATGTGTATCATTGTTCCATTTTCCAGCTCTAAAACATGAACTCCAGACTCTTCAAAGAATCTCCAGCAAACAATTTCCTAGCTTTCTTGATTCTTCCAGATATCATTAGTGCTCTCTTCTTCAGTTTCCCATATAGTTATGAGATCACCATGTAAAACTAAACCAATCCCTTCTAATGGATTATCATCAAGCCTTCATAACATGATATAAGTAGAATAGATCTACTCTATCTATAACGTGCAGTATATCCCATAGCCTTTTGAAAACTTTGAAGCTCTCATCTTCTTTATGAAAAATCATGTAATCTCCATTCTTAGATTTCACAACTTTAAATACACTAATCTTATATCTGTTCATCTTCATGTCATCATCTTCCTTTGTATAATCAAAATCTACCACTCTGAGATAATTCTTTAATTCATCACTAGTCTCGGATCTTAATTCAACTTTCTTTGAGAACCGAACATCAGAACCCGGTTTTCCTTTTTCTTTTCAAACTCTTCTTTCTTTCGGCTTCATCCGGTAGCTTCTTCTAAAGTCTTTAATGCCCGCAACATCTTTCTTATAAGCTTCTCTCTCAAGATCATATAATCTTTTCATATCAACATAATTCAACACGCAATCCTTTATATCCTCTGCTTTTTAAATATGCCATCATTGCATTCCTTTCTTTAGCTAAATTAGGTCTTCTTGACATATATCAAACAGGAGTCGGTGACTGTAATGGTTTAGTAGCTTCAGCATCTAATTCATCTTGTATCTTTTGAGCTGCTTCTCTATTCTGAGCTTCTTGAGCTTCCTGATCTTTTCTATCTTTAGCATCTAATTCTTCTTGAAGCTTTCTAGCTGCAGCTTCATTCCTAGCAACTTCAATTGCTCTAAGTTCTGCCAAAGTTAGTTTCTTTTTCTTGGTTTCAACCATAACACCTTTTCCTTTATCCTTAGGATCAATTGCAGGTTGAGAAGCTCTTTGTTGTTCTTCTTCTTGTACATCTCTATTAGTAACACCACCTCTAGGTTGTGACAAATCTCCCAAAATTGTAGCAATGAGCTCATCATCACTTGCAGAATGAATAGGTTTGAATGTAGCTTCCTCCTCTTCTTGTATAACAGTTGTAGAAGGACCAGCTTCTTCTTCAAAATTCAATACCCTTGGTGTTATTACCTCTTGTCTAGCGACACTTTGATGTTCAAAGACCTTGATCATCGATTACCTTGAACATCGAGACCTTGAACTTGTTCTTCTTGTTCCTCGATGTCTGAAATAATCTTTTCTTCAGTACCTTCAGATTCTTTCTTCTTCGTAACATCTTCTTTCAAATTTTCCTTTTCTAAATTCCTCCCCAATTTGACAGAAGATGATTTAGGAACTTTCTTGCGTTTTAATTCCTTTCGAAGTTTTGCTCTCCAAAAGATTTCTTCAACCTTGTCAATTCTCTAGTTAAAGCATAATTGTTGAGAACTTGACCTTCAGACTCCATAGAAACTTCATCTCCTTGGGATTGTGAGTGAACTTCTTGTTGAGATTCGTGTAGAGATGGTGGAGGTGTAACAGCAACATGTTCTGGAGCATCGATGCTTTCTTTGAGAAGCGGTACCTTGTGTTGCAACGACTGGGATGCGGATCGTTGAGAAGCGAAGACTCGAGAGGCAAGACTTTGTGAAGCGATACCATGTCTGTAATCGGTACCTTCACTTTCCTCATCCTCTCCGGCTTCAAAGACGTCATGACTTGAACAACTTCCAAGATTGTAGTAGTCAATGGAGTATCTCCACCTCTAAACAGATCACTTCGCCTAGCCATAAATGTAAATATTTTGGCTTGTTGCACAATGACAGGTAACAAATTAGCAGGTTTTGGAACATCAGCCAATTGCTTATTTAAGAAAACCTGTACAAACCTTGGGTACATCAACCATTTTGACCCAGATGATATATGTGAAAGCATCCCATCCAAAATAAGCCTTGAAAAATTAAACACTCTGAAAAATCAAACTGCTCCCAAGAAGTACTTTTAGAACTTATGCAATGGAGCAATACATGAATTAAGAACTTCCATTGAGGACAGAATAATGCTTTCTTAAATGTTTGTTCTGTCAAAGATCCTTCATAACCAAGATCCCTAAAAATATCCCAAATCAGTTGCTTGTCAAATCGAATAGCCCCATCTTCATCACCAAATAATAAATCTTCTCGAATAGAGGCCTCTGTAATCTTGATAGTCCGTCCAGCAACTGTTGATCTAATATAATATTCATCCTCCACCATATTATCTCTAGCATTAGCCCAAAATTCTTGAATCCAAGGTTCAATAATATCCGGCTCCACTAAAAGAGCATAACTAATTAGAGACCCAGTAAGATAATCAATGATATCATAAAAAGCCACATTCGCCTCAGTCTTGTCCAAATTAGCCACCATATTGTGCTTTGAAACAGTTAATCGATTCACCATTGATGAATAAGTAAGCACAATGAGAAGATAGTATCGAATAATAAAGATGGTGATTGTGAGATAAATATGGAAAAGTGTCTAAGTAATAATATGAGAGGGAAAATCGGGAAGTAGTTATTTATAAGTGGGATTTGAAAAATCACAGCCCATAATAACAAAGTTACCGTTACATGCAATTACCCATCAATATTACCGTTGGAACAGTACTTTCCACATAAGCAGTACTTTCCCAAGCAGTACTTTCAAGCGGTGCTTACGGAAAAACAAGATTTTGCCAAATTCCTTCATAGAAACTAAGTATAAACAAGAATCCTCCCTCAGCAATACAGGACTATACTAACACCTTATAGTCCTCCCTCAAACATAGCTTAGTAGTTAATCATTCCAATGCTCATGACCAAGTGATTAAATCGTGACACATCAAAACCTTTTGTGAGTAAATCACTACATTGTCATCTCGTGAACCTTAACAACATTGATGAGCCTATGCTCATAACAATCTCGATAAAGTGATGCCTAATCTGAATATGCTTTGTCTTGGAATGATACATGTGATTCTTCACAATACAAATGGTACTCTCATTATCAATATTGATAGGAGTATTCTTAAAATTGAACCCATAGTCCAAGAGTTGATTATGCATCCACAATACTTGTCCACAACAGACTTGCAGCTGACTACATATTCACTTGATGAGATGAGGTTCTTTGCAATTGTCTGCTTCTTGCATTGCCGGAGACTAACCTTCTTCCAAGATATTGGCATCCACCAGTTGTTGATCTTCTATCATAATTATCACCGCATAATCACTATCTCAAAAAGCTTCCAAGTAAAAGGTGACTCTTTAGGATACCACAACCCCAACTTAGGTTGTTGTTTTAAATAGCGAAGATTCTCTTCACCGCATTCATGTGAGAGATCTTTGGTGAGACTTGATATCCGCACATAGACAAACGCAAACATGATATCGGGCCTTGATGCGATAAGATACATAAGAGAGCCAATCATTGATCGTAAAGCTTGACGTCAATCGGTTGTCCATCTTCATCTTTGCCCAATGAATTGATAGATTTAATAGGGTAGTAATGACCTTCATATCATCAAAATTAAACTTCTTAAGCATGTCTCAGAACATACTTGTCTTGACCGATAAAATTCCTTCCTTTGACCGCTTAACTCAAGTCCCAAAAGAAAGTTAACTCTCCCATTGAACTCATTTGAAATTCCTTCCGCATCACCGCTCAAACTCCTTAACCATGGACTGTTTGGTAGCCCCAAAGATGATATCATCAACATACACTTGAACTAACATGATATCCTTCTTATCTCTTAATAAACAAAGTCTTGTCAATAGCTCCCTCCCGTATCCATGTTGTAATAAGAATGTAGAGCCTCTCATACCAAGCTCTAGGTGCCCGATGAAGGCCATAAAGAGCTTTAACCACCTTATAGACTTTGTTTGGGTGCTTAGGATCTTCAAAACACGGAGGTTGTTTAACATACACCTCTTCTGTAATAGTGCCATAAAGAAATGCACTCTTGACATCCATCTGGTAGACCTGAAAACCCATGTATGAAGCAAAAGCAAGAAATATTCTAATAGCCTCAATCCTTGCTACAGGAGCAAATACTTCATCATAATCGACTCCTTCTTCTTGTCTGTAGCCTTGTGCAACTAACCTTGCCTTGTTTTTGATAACATTGCCTCTTTCATCTCTTTTGACTCTAAAAACCCATCTGGTGCCAATAACTCTCTCCTATCTCGAAGATCACATAAACCCAAACTTCTTGAAGTTTAAATTGAAGAAGTTCTTCCTGCATAGCTTCAACCCAGCTTTCTTTAGTCAAAGCTTGAGCAATATTCTTGGGTTCCTCTTGAGAGATGAAACAAGTAAATAAGCAGGTTTGATGGTCCTTATGATTCAGCCTGTTTTGTTTATACACAAAGCTAAGTAAAGCATTATGAGGTTTTGTGAAACCCTTAGATTTGTGTCTTGTCATAACTCTAGAAGTAGAAGGACCAATGATTTGATCAGTTGGATGATTCTTATGAATCCGTAAGAATGGTGACTGTAGAACTCCATATGTATCATCTAAGTTAGTATAATCAGCACCTTCATTGGAGTCTGAGAAAATACCTTCATCTTCAAGCTCATCATCAGTTTCTTCTAATCTAGGCATGGTAGGATCATCCAAATCATCTAAAGCATCAATAGGTCCAAAGAAGACTTTGGTCAAAATCTTGTCCAAACCGTGAGAGAATTCTGCAGTCTTGGTCTTCTTTGCCTCTTCATAAGCTCTCCTTTGTTCATCAGTGTAAGAATGTGCTAATACATCTTGAAGAAGCATCTGATTAAGTTCCTCTTGAATAGATTGATCCTCAGCAGACAATGAGGATTGTGGTGCAACAGTACTTTGTTTTGGAGAAACAGTACTTTGCTTAGGAACAGCAGTACTTTGTTTTGGACTTAGAGGATCTTCATCAGGAGCAGCATCAGGTCTAATATGAACTCCATGAACAACATATTGTGAATCTTCTCCATGATACACAGGTTTGTTCTCTTCTCTTATAGGTACATAGTTCATGGATGGAGTTAACACTTCAAGATCAAACATCCAATCAGGACCTTTACCTTTCTCAGTGTCTTGATCTTCTAAAAATTCAACATGAAGACAATCTTGAACCTTCTTAGTAACTTTGTTGTAGACTCTAAAGCCTTTGCTATTGGTACAATATCCCAATAAATAACCTTCTTATGACTTGCCATCAAACTTTCCCAGATTATCAATGGTGTTTAAAATAGTGAGAGGGCATCCAAAAGGCTTCAAGAATCGAATGTTGGGTTTGTTGCCCATCAGCAACTCATAAGGTGTCTTCATTTGTGGTTTGGTGACAGAGACCCTGTTAAGTACATAGCATGCAGTACTTACAGCTTCTGCCCAAAATTGAATAGGTAGATGGGAATCTGCTAGCATTGTCCTTGCTGCTTCAATCAAAGTCCTATTCTTCCTCTCTGCAACACCATTTTTTTGTGGTGTTCTTGCAATACTAAACTCCCTCTTTATGCCTTTATTAGCACAAAAGTCATCCATAAGCTTGTTCTTGAATTCAGTCCCATTGTCACATCTAATACCTCTAACCTTGAGTCTTAATTGATTTTCAAGTGCTATAATCAGTGTCTGAATAGCATCAAAAGTATCATATTTAAAGCCCAAAAAGAAAACCCGCATGAATCTACTGCAATCATCTGTAATAACCAAGCAGTACTTCTTCTTGTTTAAACTTGCAACAGAGACAGGTCCAAACAGATCCATATGTAACAGCTCCAATGGTTCTCTTATAGTTCTCTCCTCAAGCTTCTTGCAGGAAGCTTTATGTTGTTTACCCTTCTTGCATGCCAAACATGATTGATCATTCTTGTAATTCTTTGAAGGTAAACCTCTAACTAAATTGCCTTGGACCAGTTTGTTGATATTCTAGTAGTTAACATGGCCCAATCTTCTATGCCACTGATGTGCTTCTTCAGTTGATGCTTTTGCCACTAAATAGGTGGCCCTTCCATAAGAGTGAAGACTCTTCATGTCCAAACTATACACATCATTAGTCCTTGGTACTCTAAGTACTACCAAGTCATCGACAATGTGTATGAAGTCGATGAAAGAATAAGACATTCTGTGTCAGTGAATAACACAGGATGCTTTTTATCACAGATTTGAGAGACTGACAACAAGTTAAACTTTAGCTCCTTCACATATCTAACATTCTCAAAATCGATTCTTCCAGCTTTGATTGTTCCTTTACCGGTAATCCTTCCTTCATTGGGATCATTCCCAAAAGCAACTCTTCCTCCACTAATATTTCTAAAATCAGACAGGATCTCTTTGTCTTCTGTCATACTTCCAGAGCAACCACTATCCACAATAAGATGATCTTTAAGCTCCTCTTCTGGGTTGCCCTGCACACAAAGAAAAGAGTTAGTAACTTTTAGGAACCCAAGCCATTACTGACTTGTGTTCCCCTTGTGGAGTTACAAACTCAAATTCTTTGAGTATGTAATTCCCACTATCCTTCAAATGATGATCCAAAATTATCTTTTGATTCTTAGCATGTGGATTTTCAAAACTTTCAGGTTTTTCAACATAAATTTCTTTCACCAGATTATTAGCATTTTCTTGTATCACAAAGATATCTGATTCACTTTTTGTTGATCGTACTGTTTGTCCCTCAATAGTACTTTCCCTTTTAACCCATTCAGTTTTAACAGGTGGTTCCTGTGATCTAGATCCCCTATGTGAATTGTAAAACTTTCTAGGTTGATAAAAGTGAGATCTCCTAGGATTCCTGTTCCAAGAAGTGTGAGAAGGACCTTGTGTAGGCTGAGCAGTACTTTTAGAAGGTACTTGTTGGGAATTATGTGAAAGTCTGATTATGCTGATATTAATGCCGAAGTGTTTCTACTGAAGTGAAGTGGATTCTGCCGAAGACTTATTCTGCTGAAGAATAATAGTGATTAGTTTGTTTCTACGGAAGTGTCTATTCCGTATTTAGTTTATTTAGTGTAGATATACATGAGCTTTATTAGGAAGTGATTGTGTATATCTTATTTAGTTTTATGATTATACGTTTCTTGGGAAACGGTTTAGCGATATTGTTTAGGGTTCCTTATCTATAAAAGGAACACATTAGAAAGGTTTATGTACCGATTGAAAAAACTCGCTTTTAGTTAATATAAAGATCCATAGAGGATCAAGAAGTTCTTAGTTATTTACTTGTGTTTATATTCACGATAAACATTAGTAGTAGAGATTGTCTTTTATTGTGCTTGTGATTACATAGGCATACATAACGATCCACGAGCTCAAGATCTATCAAGGTGCGTGTTAGTTTCAACAAGTGGTATCGAGCCTCGTGAGAGTCTCTACGATACTAAGGACAAGTCTTTCTTAAACATCAATACAACCAACACATTATCATCATGCCCGGTTCGATGTCGACTTGAACTCACCAACAACCAAAACTCCACCCATCTGCAAAGAACTAAGTCTGTCTAATAGCAATGCTAAGTTTCCTTACCTTAAGAGGAGGAATATGATCTTTGGGCTATGAAGATGCGAATCGATCTCCAACATTGATTGGAATCTATGGCGTAATTACGAAGGGAGCAGTTTGAAGAGAACTACCAACGATCTTCTTTGGTAATATGATGAATGTTCCTCCCAAAGCTATTTGAAGAGTTGTTGGCGCTTCGAGAGAAACAAAGGTCGAACTATTCTTTGCAAGCTATTCACGAGGATCACTTGAGTGATTTTCACTTCATGCAAGATGCCAAGGATATATGGTTAGCTATTAAGGCGAAGTTCGGTGGGAATGAGGAGTCTAGAAGACGAAGAAGTCCATGCTAAGACAACAGCCAGGACTTTCGGATCTCGAAGAGGAAGGAATTCACAAGGGCTATGATAAGTTTCACAAAATCTTAAGTCGGTTGAATCACTCTGAGCAAAGCCGAATAATGATATTTGTAACTCTAAGTTTCGAGGTCCTTACCTCCATCACGGCTACATGTGAGCATAGCTTTAAAAGCTAAAGGTGGTTTGGACATGATGACCTTTGATGAGTCAGATAACAAACTTAAAGCTCTTGAACATGATGTTAGAAGCCCTTTTCGATCATCTTCTCGCTAGTCATCTTCGCATTTGTTGGAGCCTCTACTCCAAAGTCAAGCTATTTTCCAAGCGCATATCCATCATCACCTAATCTCGCTCCTTCATCAAGCTCTCTTCCTAGATCCGGTGGAATTATGGAAGATGTTCTTGGATCTTTCTTTCTTGATTATGATCCTCGGCAGAACCGGCTTATGAGGATTTTGATCAAGTGGACCCACTTGATTTTGAAGAGATGAAGTGAGGTGGCAAGTGGCCATGCTTTCCATGGATATCAAGACCTTTGAGCGCAAGGTGGCGACGGTTTGGATTCAAAGGGCGTGATCCAGCAAGGTTTGATAAAGGAAGGTTAAATGCTTCACATGCCAACAGATAGGTCACTTTTCTAGAGAATGCAAAGACAGAAAGTCGGTGATGAAGTACGATACTCTACTTATCGCCAGATGTCGAAGGATGCGGAACTTCAAGGGATCAACCGCTTTGGTCACTCTTGATAGCAATGTGGACCTGGAAGCTTCATGAGGAATCGAGAATGATGGTTACGATAATGTTGGGTTGATTGCAGTCGTACTTGGAGGATAGGCATGATCGATTGCCTTGATGGGCATCTCTCGTGTACAAAACTGTTTGTTTGGTTGTAGTGAGCGTTATAATGAACTCAAACAAGCTTATGATATTATGGAACCAAAATATAATGAATGCTATGTGGAAGTAGAAGCTTATAAACAGTGCTTTAAAAACACTAGAAAGACAAAAGGTTTGGTTACAAAAGAATGAAATAGCTTATGGTGAGAAAATAGGTGTTTTAGAAAGAGATCTCGAATGTGCGACAA
The DNA here is from genome assembly GCA_022545495.1 of Chrysanthemum lavandulifolium. Classification (NCBI taxonomy): domain Eukaryota; kingdom Viridiplantae; phylum Streptophyta; class Magnoliopsida; order Asterales; family Asteraceae; genus Chrysanthemum; species Chrysanthemum lavandulifolium. The sequence continues at coordinate 98,864,888 of CM040240.1, read as the reverse complement.
ATGAGTTAAAATGGTGCGAAAAGTTAAAAGCGGATGTAGAGTCGAAAATCTAGAGCTTAAGGAGAAAATTAAGGAGGAAATTGCTAGAAATAATGAGTGGATGATGAATGGTAATAAGTTGGCTAGTCTCATTTATAGCGGTCAAGCTCCCAATTCTCAAGTGGCTTTAGGCTTTAAGAAATATGTAGGCCTAGAGGCTAGGGATGACTCACGTAGATCTACACCAAGCCTAGCTAATTTTGTGAAAGAAGGTGACCTACATGTCGTTCGTGGACCAATTAGAGGTGAGCACATGCCCATTGACCTTTCCACTATTAATGACTTTGATGGATCACACCATCCGTATGGCAAAAGTCAAAAGACTTGCTGACCTAATACTTCTACTAATGACTTTGTCTCTTGTGTTAATAAAGGACAAGTCCTCCAAGCAAGGGTCTACAGAGTGTGATTCAAATGACAAGTCGACCTTCCCAAGTCCGACCTTCCCAAGTCTTCACCCCGCCAAGACCCAAGACTACCAATAAGCATGACAGAGTTCTTTGCCAGGAATGCCCTTCCAAGACAGTTGCCTCAAGACTTGCTTTTTAATTCTTTGCATAATAATCTTGTTAAAACAATTCTTTTCATGGTTTTGGTTTGAATACTTCTGCTTGTAAGAATACTTCTTTTGGTTTGAATAAATCTTCTATTCAGAAGAAATGTTTTGTGTGTGGAAGTAAATCTCATTTAATTAAGGATTGTGATTATCATGAGCAAAGAATGAGTAGGTGTGGTGATTCTAGGAAATCTAGACCAAGGTGGACCAATGTTAATGATATACCACCTTATGTTCCACAAGCTGCTAATTATAATACTTCTTTTCCTTGGAGAAGATCATTTGGAAAACCATATGTTCAACCAATCAGTGAATATTTTAAAAATGGTTTTTGGCCTAGATATGTAAACCCAATGACTGATGGGAGAGGATACGGGATCTCTTGTCAAGACCTCGTGAGTTGTTCTTGGAATAAGCGAGACCTAAGTTTCATTGGAAACCCAAGAACAATAGTGGATCTTATACTTCTACATGGCACAACTCATATGATCCACAAGGCAAGTTCAAGTCAAGAATGACTTGAGCCTCCATAGTGTACTAATTCTTTGTATATTTTTGTTGTTGTAGGATCATCCCTTAAGCATAAAGATGTTGGAATTGTTGATGGTTGTTCTAGAAGTATGTCGAAACAGGGACATGATGCATAATTTTATACCTATTGAAGGTGGAGGCAATGTAACCTTTGGAGGGAGTGATGGACTAATTCTCGGAAAAGGGACCATCGAACACCTCACCGGACTTTGAGAATGTTTATTATGTCAAGGAACTTCAACACTTTAATTTGTTCTCGCCTCACAAATCTGTGACACTAAGAACAAAGTACTCTTCACAGAGGATGAATGTCTTGTCTTTGTCTAAAGACTTCAAACTCCCGTAAGATACTTCAATTCTCTTGAAGGTTCCTCGTAGTCATAATTTGTATACATTCAACTTAACTAATGTCAAACCAAAGGTGACTTAACATGTTTGGTGGCCAAAGCATCCGTGGATGAGTCCACCAAATGGCATAGAAGGATGGCCCATGTCAATTTCAAGACCATCAACCGATCTCTAAGTGGGCCTTGTTCAAGGTCTTCACGCCAAAGTGTTCACAAATGATCATAAGCGTGTTGCATGCAACAAAGGAAAGCGACCTGAGCCTCATATAAAGGAGTTCTCATTACAGTAGAACCATTATTTCGAACCTCTTGGTTGCTTCATATGGATCTGTTTGGTCCAACTAAAGTGAGAAGCATTGATCATAAATATTTTTGTCTCGTGATCACCGATGGTTTTAGCAAATTTTGTTGGGTATTCTTTCTAAGTACCAAAGATGAAACTTCGCAATATTGAAAGACTTCATTACCCTTATTGAGAATCGAGTTGAACAAAAGGTGAAAGGAATTAGGTGTGATAATGGTACGAGTTCAAAATGCCATACTAATAGAACTCTGCGGGTTAAAGGGAATAAAAGGGACTATAGCACTCCAAGAACCCTCAACAAAATGGGGTGGCGAAAAGAAAAATAGAACCTTAATAGAGGTTGCAAGATCAATGCTAGCAGACTCTAAACTTCCTACCATGTTTTGGATGAGGTCATTGTTGAGTACGACTTGTTATGTACTCAATAGAGTGTCCATTACTAGACCACATCTTAAAACACCATATGAACTTCTCTTTGGAAAAGTTCACATTATTCATTACCTTAAACCGTTTGGTTTGTCGGTGACAATCTTGAATACCAGTGATCCTTTGGGCAAATTTGATGAGAAAGGCGATGATGGTTACATTGTGGGTATTCGCTCATAGTAAGGCATACGGGGTTTACAATGTATCCGCTAAGAAGATTGAGGAGACTTTGAATCGAGGTATCTTGAAGACAAGCCTAATGTTCAAGGCCGGGGTCATGTTTGGTCATTTGATCTTGACTACTTGATGATTACTTGGGTTATGCTAGACATAAGGTGATCAAAATGCGATTCAAGCATCTCCAACTCCTAATCTGAGACACTTTGGATGCTCATTCGGCGGTGGGTCCGATGATGAACAACCCATTGTAGTGCCTTCCTTCTCTCCTAACAATTTTGTAGGTGACACTTCTAAAGTTTATTCGATGTGGGTGAAGATGAATTCTATTATCTTTGAGGATCTTGCGGATCAAGAAACAAGAGTATGCACCAACTTAGATCTTTGAGAAGAATGTTGAACATAGTACAAATGAAGCTCTCGTGAAACTTCAATTCTCTTTGAAGGTAGTTCTGCTTTCTCCTCACCTCTCCAATTCGGCCGAAAGACATGGTGACACTACTCCTATTTCTACTAGAGTGTCAATGATCTTGAGAACCTTATACAAGGTTTCCAAAACCTTGAGATCTTGGTCATCATCAACCTAAAGCGGGCATCTTCAACACACCTTCCTATGATAACGACTTTGAACCTACTATGACTAATCTTGATTCTTCCATTGATGTCAACACCACCACTACAACTAGGATCAACAATGTTCATCCACGCCTAATATTATTGGTGATCCTAATGCACCGTAAGAACAAGAGGTCTTGTGGCGCTCTAAATATGGACAGTGGCTTTTGTCTCTTATGTCTCAAATCGGAGAGAGACAATCACACGACTATCAACATTGTATGTTTGCTTGTTTTCTCTCACAAGTGGAACCAACCAAGGTGTTACTCGTGCTCTTGAAGACTCAAGTGGCTTGAAGCAATGCAGGATGAGATGCAACAGTTTCAAAATCAAGCGAGTTTGGATTTTGGTACCACTACCGATGGTAAGTATGCTATTGGGACAAAATGGATTACGAAGAATAAGAGATGCTAGAGGTGTTGTCATTAAAAACAAAGCCGAGTTAGTTGCAGGGGTTATAGACAAGAGGAGGGATAGATTATGATGAGGTGTTTGCACCAGTGGCAAGAGTTGAGGCTATACGGATTTTCTTAGCTTATGCATCCTATATGGGTTTTATGGTCTATCAAATGGATGTTAAAGGAGCCTTCTTGTATGGTGAAATTGAAGAGAGGTGTATGTCACTCAACCTAAAGGATTTGAAGATCCAGATCATCCTAATCATGTTTATAAGGTGGTCAAAGCTCTATGGACTACATCAGCACCCGAGCACGGTATGCTAGGCTCTACATTCCTCTTGAAACATGGTTACGTAAGAGGTGCCATAGATAAGACACTTTTCCTAAAGAAGAATTCCACCGACATTATTCTTGTGCAAGTGTATGTGGATGACATTATCTTTGGATCCACAAAGGAAGCTTGGTGCGGGGAGTTTGAGGAGCTTATGAAGGAGAGTTTCGGATGAGTGCAATGGGAGAGTTGACTTTCTTTTGGGTCTTCAAGTTCGTGAAACCCGATGGTATCTTTATTAGTCGGGACAAATATGTGAGGACATCTTGAAGAAGTTTGGTATGGAGGGTGTAAGGATCTGCTACTACACCTTATGAAGCTCAAAGTCAAAGACCAACAATGAAGCCGATCCACTTGTGAATGTTCATTTATGCAGGTCTATGATTGGGTCTTTGATGTATTTAATGACTTCCGGGCCCGATATTACTTTTCTTTGTGAGTGTTTGTTCGAGACATCAAGTTACTCCACCGACTTCCCATCTCAATGTCAGTAAAGAAGATCTTTAAGTACCTTAAAGGCCAACCTTTTCTAGGTCTTTGGTACCCAAAAGAGTCTCCTTTTAAGTTGGAAGCTTATAGTGATAGTGACTATCTTGGTGCTAATCGGATAGGAGGTCCACCACCGGAGGTTGCCAATTCCTTGGAAAGAGATTGATTTCTTGGCAATGCAAGAAACAAACTATTGTGGCTACTTCATCTCTCAAGGCAGTATGTGGTCTGCTTTGCTAATTCTTTGTGGACGGGTTCTTTGGATTCAAAATCGGTTGTTGGATTATGGGTATAATTTCATGAACACAACAATTTTATTGATAATCAAAGTACCATATGCATTGTTAAAATCCGCTTTTCACAATCGAACAAAACATATTGAAATCAGCACCACTTTATAAGAGATGCATATGATAAAAATTTGATAAATGTGGTCAAAATTCATCTTGATGATAATGTGGCGGTTTGTTAACAAAGGCTTTTGAAGGACCAAGGTTTCAACACCTTGTGGTCCATATTTGCATGTTAACCCTTAACGCAAAGTTTAAGGGAGGCATAGGCCTCGGGGAGGCATATGCCTCGGGGAGGATTGTGTATAACTTTGCATTTTGCTATGTAATTTTGCTATGTAATTTTGTATATTTGATAGATTTTACTAACTCTAACTCGCTAATGTAATTTTAGTGTGTTTCTTTGTTGGTTTGTATATGTTTACGTGTTTGTTTTACTGAATGGTTGTCCCCGATCTGTTGAGATATGGTCATGAAAGCTTAATTTGGTTTCCACCGAATTCATTATCTTTGAAGTGTGCTATTTGTTTCCTCCAAGTTGAAGTCGATGTTATATGATTCAATCAAAAGAAGTACGAAGCAAATAGATCATTCATTCATTAAAATAACAGACACAGTACAGTACTAGCAACATCAAAAGCATCTACATGATCTAATAGTCCTAATCTATTACATATCATCTATTCCAACATCTAAAGATGAGCACGATGAGTATGGTCGCTCACATCTTTCACACTAATAGTGTTTGGATATGCACGATCGCTCACATCTTTTGGCACTATATGATGGATATCTTTGGTGTGATAAGCATAACCAACCCTAACAGATGCTAAGGATCAAAATGGAAGGATGGATTGATGAAAGCGAAGAAGTCAAGGCGATTGTGGCGAGAGATGAGGCGAAAGATTTTCATTTATGCATCATCTACTCCTTCAATCATACATCAACTTTCATCATTTTCCTTTTCCATTCCTCGACACGATATGTGATGATGCACCAAAACATGATGCGAGAGACCAAGCACCACCTTTCTTCCCATAGGGAGTGGGGATTTTGGCTCGTGGCCTTTGTTGAGGCCTAGGTCTTTGAGGGTTGGGAGTAAGATGTTCCTCATTATAGGATTCATCGAAATCTTGACGGATATACTTGGTTTCTCAACACTTTCATCTTCTGATGAGGAGAGAAAGGGTGACTTCTTTGGTAGTGGATATGGCTTTGGAAAATAGTGAAACCATGGATTGGTATCTTCACTAGATGATGAGGATGATGATGAGGATGTTGTTGTGAGATCTATGATCTCAAGTTTGGTACTCATGGTTATTCTGGTTAATTTTGAAGGATTGAAGGATTTAGGGTTTGAAATATTATTTGGGGATTTTTGATGAAAAAGTCTATGTGCATTGGGATTGTTTTATAGCCGGGTTCAAGTGGTAAGAGAATTAATGCGTGTGGGTGAAACAGTTAAAAGATATTTACTGAAGCTTCGAGAGTAAGTCTTACATTTCACGATTGTTCTACTTCAGTAGAATGGTGTTCATTTCTACCGAAGTTATAAGTGAATCCGAGTAAAAGTAGAAGTCCACGTCAGATTTGGTCAACTTTGACCAAAATTGGGAAATTTCTATTTATTCTCTACGGCATATTTTCGCTCCACAATAAGTTATTCGATTATTACTCTCATTAAAAACACTTCCTTTTGTGAAAAAAATCGTAACCCTAATCTTCAAATGGCGCTTAAATTCAAACATGATCATAATAAGGTTGCTTTTCTTGGATCTGCTCGAGGAGATGAACTTTATAGGCCGATGATTTCTTTCTTACTAAGATCAAAGATTGTATATGCATTGACACATTCTCCAGATGCTATATATGAAACTTTGATTACTCAATTTTGGGCGTCGGCAGAAAAGAGAGGTGATACTGAGATAGTTGCAAGTATTGATGGACAAGTTTATGTGGTGACAGAGGAACTGATCAGAAGACAACTTCGCTTGGATGATGAGAATGGTGTTTATCATTCTGATTCTACGATGGTACTTGAAGGGCTTAAAGCTATTGGATATCAAAGTCCAAGAACTGATATGTGGTTGAAAAACAAGCTTTGTCCTATGTGGAGGTTTTTGGTTCATACGTTGCTACTGTGTTTGAGCAATAAGTCTGGAGGATGGGATCAGTTTTCAACACAAATGGGATGTGGTATTGTTTGCTTATCTAAGGGTTTGACTTATAATTTCTCTAAGTATATCTTTGATAATATGGTAGAAAACATAACTAGGAAAACGGGTAAGTTTTGATGTACCCTAGGTTCTTACGAGATGATATTGAATGTTTCTACACAAACCCGTGCTTTTCATCCCATAAGTGTTTTGACTTCTAAGTTATTTGCTACAATGAGGACTAAATTTGAAGGACACATTTTCCTTTGTTAGTTAATGCTACCCGAGGAGAATGAGGTCGAGAATGAGCTTCTTGTTGTTGTACCTTCTTTCATTCCTACCGATGGAAATCTTTCAAGAGATGGTGATGAGGTCCTTCATTGTTCTTGAGGTTTCTATACCTTCACCTAGATTATGTCCTAGTCCAAGATTTATCCAAGTTCCTATTGAAGAAGTTCGGATCAAATTGATGAAGTTCGGGTTGATAATAACAGATTGCCTACACCAAGTCTGTTAGGACTCCATTTGGTGAAGGATGTTCTAATATTGATCGAGGTTAATGTTGCTCTGAGCATCTCTTCAAGTTCCATTTTCAACCGAGCAATCGGATGATGCTTCTAGGATCCTATTTCACTTACCTCATTATATGATCTAGTGAACAAGCTTACAGGTGAGGTGACTGGTCTTAAGAAAGAACTTACAGAAACCAAGTTAGTTCTTGGTCAGAAGATTGTGGAATTGGAGACTAAAGTTGAACACTTGGAGGAATTGCTGAGTCAGAAGGGTAAAAAGAGATGTTTGGTTTCTTCTGAGGAGGAGGCTGAAGAGAATCTTAATGAATCTCTTGATATATTGGCTGATGTGGCACTTAAATCTAATGTTCCTTCTTCTATTGCTAAATCTTCACAAAGAAAGGTGTCTAGTAAGGAGCCTATTCTATATACTAGCAAAAGACGAAGACATTCTTTGGATAAGGTATCTGCTGACACATCAAAGGAGCTAAATATGAAAGATGCATCTACTGATGGTTTAGTGAAAGAGGTTATTTCTGATGGTCAAACTTCATCTATACCGAACATTCAAATGTTTCACTTTCGAGATGATGAAGAGGTTTTTCTTCTTTGGGAGAGTGTATAAGTTGAATGCTTCTCCCGAAGTTTTCTACACCGCTGAGGAATTGTCTCAACTTATTTCCTCGATGTGGGTTTGATTGTTTCTTCCGAAGCTCACATTGGTTCTCACGAAATTGGTTCTCACGAGACATCTTACGAGAAAGGACAGGGACTCGTGATTGATGATTTCTTTGAAGTCGGTAAAGTGACTAAAGAACAATATCAAGCTCGGTGGCTTATTCTTGATTATGAGAATATCCGGAAGAGTCGTGTTGTGGCTAAATTTCTTCAAGATCGGTATGCTTCGATTTGTCTCTGAAAGAAAGTTAGAGCTTGATGCATTCTTTCCTATGATTCTTGATGATCAATGGGATGGTTATATTTCTCAAGGTGCTTGATCCCGATCTTGCAAAACTTATCTTGGGAGATTCTTTTAATGATGATGATTTTGTGGATAAAATGGTGGCACTTGGTAATCAAAGAAAGAAGGAATCTGCGCATGAGAAGAGCTCTTATTGATCGGAGAAATAAGGCCAAAAGAAAAACCTATGATTTGTTGCTCGGAAGAGGAATTATATGAGGAGAGTTGTGAAGAATCTTGCTATGTATAATTACGGTATGTCAATGAAACAAATCATGACTTTATCGATGATGCTTTGATTAGACAAGATCATATGGTTATGAAGTTTTCTTCTTACGGTTCTACTTCTTCTTCTAAATTGGCAAATAGTGCTTCAATGTCCGATGTTCCTCTGACCAAGAGACGAGAACAGTTGAAATTGTGGATAGTTTTGATGATGTTTTGCCTTGGTGGTATCTCCACTGTTCCTGCCGATACAACTTCGATGCTATTATTTCTTACGCTATGGATGTTTCTGCGAATCTTCTTTGGTTTCTTCGACATGTTGTCAAGTGTGGAGTTAAGTGATTCTCGATTCGAGAAACCGATCTCGACTTGATATCGATAACACTACTTGATATGGGAAAGCGAGTTTGGTTACAAGAAGTTCGATAGATTGGCTCGAAACATGCTTCAAGGAATACTACTTTAGATCTTAAGGTGATGAATCTACATTTATTGAGGTTGGATCTGTTGAAGTTTTTCTGAAAGTGCTCATGTGGTTTTGGTTAATTGAATTCTGGAAAGCTTAACACTTGTTTATAGGTTGGATAAATCTTTTATTGAATTTAACTTCTTGAAGGATATTCTTCATTTGGTGAATAGACATGATTTGAAGATCTTTGTATGAACATGTCATTCGATATTATAAGTCACATCATGCAACCGGTTACGGCTTATATTTGTTGGGAGATCTTGAGTTATGTTTGATTCGATTCTCCACATGGTAAAGGGTATTCTATTTGGAAGAATTCTCATAAATGGGAGATTGAGAGTTGGAGATTTTATCCTCGCCTTGTGTTAAGGTAGTTCGGACTACATGTGGGATGATTTTATGTATGCTATCGAGATAGGCTTTATCCTTTATCGATATTTTTATGGAAAGGTTCTTTGAGACACAAGTTGGAAGTGCCTCTAATCCGGTTGGAAATGATGACCTTCATGCTACTCAATGTGTTGGTTTGATTAAGAATCAACTTCTATCACATAAAGGTTCATCTTGATTGTAACATTTTGTAATCTGTAATATTTGTTTTCTTTTGTTATTTTTATTAGTTAAAAAAAAAAAAAAAAAAAAAATGCTTTTGATTTTATCTAACTTTTATTGCGGGTTTGTTGTATATTTGTGGTTATTGACTCACCGATATACTTTGGGTATGTCAAAGAGTTAGCTAGTCCAAAGTACAGACTTTGGTAAAGACACATCAAATCATTGATAGTCAGAATGATTTGCTAAAATCATAGGGTATGCAACCACCTATGCTTTATTCTTGAGTGTTGTATGGTTTTCAATTCACCATGGTTTATTCTGTTTGGAATCCAAGAATTGGCTAGTCCACTTGTATATGGCTTGTGGTAAAGACAGTAGCATTCCATATTTGGTTCTCAATTCACCAATTCTAAGAATTGACTAGTCCCGAGCAAGCGGCTACAGTGCAGTACATTTCAAATCCGTTTATATGGTTCTTTGGTTTGCTCATAAATCGATGGTTATCGGTGTACCATAGTTTACTTAATCGAAACATATGGCTACTCCGATAGTGATGGCTATTGGTAAAGAGACATCAAATCCATTTATTTTCAATGATTCACCTCTCACGAGTTAACACACCGGATGTGATGAGAATAGTATGAAACTAATCTGCTTTGATGTACCTTTTGTCATTTGTTCTTTGCAAAGATATGGAGTTTCGTAATTTCTTCATCATAGAGATGTTCTTTGGATTCTTTGTCGTTGTCTTTGTTGTTCGTGTTCAATCCTCCGGTCTTTGAAGATCTATCAAGAAACCGGAACTTAACATGTCAAATTCCGGTTTAGGGAGGATTGTTGGGAATTATGTGAAAGTCCGATTATCTTGATATTAATGCCGAAGTGTTTCTCTTGAAGTGAAGTGGATTCTCAGAAGACTTATTCTCATGAAGAATAATAGTGATTAGTTTGTTTCTACGAAGTGTCTATTCCGTATTTAGTTTATTTAGTGTAGATATACATGAGCTTTATTAGGAAGTGATTGTGTATATCTTATTTAGTTTATGATTATACGTTTCTTGGGAAGCGGTTTAGCGATATTGTTTAGGGTTCCTTATCTATAAAAGGAACACATTAGAAAGGTTTATGTACCGATTGAAAAAACTCGGTTTTAGTTAATATAAAGATCCATAGAGGATCAAGAAGTTCTTAGTTATTTACTTGTGTTTATATTCACGATAAACATTAGTAGTAGAGATTGTCTTTTATTGTGCTTGTGATTACATAGGCATACATAACGATCCACGAGCTCAAGATCTATCAAGGTCTCGTGTTAGTTTCAACAAGATCTTGCTTGTGAAGGTCTTGGTTGCCTAGAAAACTGCTCTTCTCTGGTGAGGGTACCTATGGTCTGGTGAGAAATTACTATGATTTACTCTATTAGAATGATTCCAGACTGATTTGTGTTCTCTAGGTTTCTGGTTGTTAGACCTATTCCTTGAAAACTTGCTTAGGTATTCTGAGTGTTTGTCACAATCTTTGATTAAGTGATGAGGACTGTAACATACAAAACACAGTTTTTCACCCATACTTCCAAAGTGTTTTCTTCTATGTCTATGCCCAAAATTATTTGGCCTTCTTGGTGAATGATAAAATCTGTTTTGACCAAAGTTTTCCCCAAATTGTTTAGCAGTACTATTTTGAAAAGGTTTTGCAGAAGGTACTGCTTGTTGAGCAGTACTTTGTTTTAAAGGTACTGCGTGATTTTGAACAATATTTTCAACAGCTTCTTTGGGTTTCTCAGACCTAGATTGAGCTACAAGCTTCTTCCTAAACTCTAGACTGCCTACTCCAAAACGAGAAACATCGTGCCTAGAGGGTTGATGACTAATGGGATGAGGAACAAGATGATAACCATTGTCTTTCTTATATTGTGGAGGTGGTTCACTTATTGAGCCCTCATTACTAGATGTATCTACATAGTTAATGAGTTCATCATCACTAGTGGTTATGTCCTCAAAACACCATCATCCCGATCACTAGGTTGATTTTCATCTATGTTACTAAAGTCCATTCCAAATCCTAAGCTGTTCTAATGTAAGCCTTTCTCTGCTTTTTCAACATAAGCAACATGAGACAAGCCGGACTCTCCCCAAGCAAAGAAACTTAGCTAACAAATCATCTCTTTCCTTAGTTAATTTCTCAATTTCAAGAATTTTACGCTTTAGTTTCCATTCACTAAGTTTTAACCGATAATCCTGTTGTTCATATTTTTAAAGCCATTTCATTATTTTCATGAGTTAATATTTTGGCTTCCATAGATTCTAAAGTGATTTGATAACCTCGCTACCTCGGACCTAGCCCTAATACAATTATCTCTTTCAATCACATCATTGTTAAGCGCTTTAGATAAAACTCATATGCAGTTTGAGCATACCTCGAGATAGGAGACCGATTTGGAGAAGTAGCCACCATAGCAAGAAGAACAGGTCATCTTCACTTTCTTTGCTCCAATCAAATCCTCCAAAGCCATCATCATATTCCAAAGCGGCATGTTCGATTCTTCATCAAAAGCGGTGCTCCAAATCCAATGCTTCCACCGTGTCCGATTGGTCTTTGAATAGTCAAGTCTAAAGACTAAAACCGCTCAAACACTAATGCAATTAAGATCCGAGGGTATAGGGTCTCCCGGTCGTTATGTCCCAATGAGCTATGCAATGGATCAATCAACGTCTAGTGATCGAGGAATTTGAACAGAAAATGGATCTGAATGATATTATAACTACGAGAAAAACCAACAAATTAAGACGGCTTAAATGCAAATTAAAGAAAATTAAAAAGATAAAACCTATTAAATAAACGCTATCACTATATTTAAAGTGATGAACGTTTAAAACCTAAAACGTACGTTTAAATTAAAAACTACGTTACGTACAAAATAAAAAGTGAAACTAAAGCAATTTTAACCCTAAAAATATGAAAATGATGTTTTTACAAACCTAATGATAAAAGAAACTTTTTAGAAAAAGAAAATTATTTTTAGAACTAATTATCTAATTAAAAACTATTTTTAACTATTAATTAATTACCTAAAATACAAGAAAATAGGAAATTAAGCTAGAAAAATAAAATTAAGACTTGGAAAAGTCTAAAATATCAAAATAGACTTTTCAAAACTATTTTTGTATTTTTGTGATTATTTTTCTATTTTCTATGAATTTTAAACTATTAAAATCTAATTAAATTACTAAAAATTACCAAATGAACTATGAAAAATATGGAAAATTACTTTTTCTACTTTTTATATTTATCTAAGCCTAAGAAAAATGAAAACTTGTTTTTTTGAACCTTTTACGAATTTTTGTATTAAATGCTATTTAATAAGTGCTAAAACTAATTAAAAATAAGAAAATAGCAAAACAATGAGAAAATCAAAAATTTGTGAAACTCCAAAATAATATTAAGAAGCTATGAAAATTGGAAAACAAGCACTTGTGTACAAGATTATGGGCTGATGAGAGAATGCTTATTGAAATAAGCACTAAATAAGCCAAATGATTAAGACAAGCCACCAATCTGATAATGAAGTTCTAATAAGCTATATTAACCAAAATCCAACTAAAATCAACAAGCTATAATCACGAATGACAAAATGCAAGGATTTGATGATTATGAAATTAAGCTCAAAATAGATTTGGGTGCTAACTTGCAGACCAGAAATAAGCAACCAAATAAGCTACAAACTAAAAACCAATTATTAGGACCTAAACTAGACCTAGGAAGCTACTAATAACCAAAAGACCAGATATTAACAAGCTTCAATAAGCTCGTGCAAAATTGCACAAAATCGAGAAAACCACTCGGTGTTAATCGAAATTTGTGCAGGCGAGATGAGGCTCACTTTGAGCTTATACCCAAGCTTATCCAAAAAGCTTAAAGCAAAAACAGATATTAGGCCCTAAAGACCACCTGGTGAACTACTTGTAAACCAAAAATCAGGACCTAAAGACCTCTAATGAAACCTGTGCACAATCTGCAATATCTGCACAAAACAAGATTTTTGACATTTTTGACTTTTTGAAACAGATAGAACTTTGACTAAAGTGAAGTTTGAATCCAATTTAATGATTGATCTAGGTTTATTATGATGTAATGAAGCTATTACAACCTTTGTTAATGACTTTTAATCACAAAATGAATGATTTGCTCTTTTAAAAATCCAACAGTGAAACTGTGAGACAGTTTTAAAAGAACTTTTGACTTTTATGGTGTTGCAGACACAAACTAAGACTCAAATGAGTCTAATATGACTAAACAAACTTGCACCAACAGGTTTTGATCAATGAACTAGCCTATACAACAGTTTTCACAGTTGTACCAAACACACCTTTGAAAACTGATTTTGCAATTAAGTTGAACTAAATACTAAACAAACTAAAATTAATGATCAAATTAAGTATGGTAAACCAAGACACAACTTATTTGACAGATTTGAACCAGTCTATAGCTTCCAAAACAGATAATGCAAAGAAATTTAAAATTTCACTTACAAGGGTCCAAACCACAATGGTTAGCCAATACTGAAACAATGGACCACTAATCCTAACCAAACCCCTAACCTAGCTTAATATCAACCCACATCCATAGCTGCTTCACCCATTGACCATTTTCATCACCAATTTGACCCTGTTTGACTTTCTTTGACCAATCTCCAAATATGCCTAAAACTTGAATGTGAGCTTGTAAAAAGCTGAGATAAGCTTATACAAGCTTATTTTTGCTTTGAATTAAATCACCAAACACTTGTACTTAAGGTATTGGAGTTGCAAATTGAGACGATAAACTTGAAACTTGCATTAGAGATATAAACCGAAATGGATACTGAAAGCGCCTTAATACACTCAAATACTTTAAATTGATACACTTTAACAAAAGATTACAAGTTTGATACTAAGTTAAAGCTTTTAAATAAAAAACGACATTAAAGTTAAAAATAAAAACTAGAACACTCTTTTTCTTGCTTCCAAATGCTGCTTTTTATAATCCAATGTCTTTCTCTTTCATCTCTGAGCAGTTCCCAGATGATTCCTGGCCATTGGATGGCTTAGAGACAATCCTGGCCTTTGAAATGGTTTTTGGCGCCAAAATTCCTTCTAACACTTGGGACAGGATTGAGATGGTGGGAGGGGTACATTTAATGCATTTGGAGTTTGGTGAGGAGGGGGGGCATGGTGAGGTGATAGGGTGAGTTGGTGGAGAAATGGTGGCTGGATATGGTGGTAGCAGACAATGGGAGGGAAAACGGGGAAGAGTGATGGGTTGACTGGTTTGACTGGTTTTAATAATACAAGGGGGTTCACAATTGATTTTGACAGGGGGTCCAAGGTGTGAAAGGGGTCAAAATTGGTTAAGAGGGTTTAAAACTATAGGGACCAATGTGTAAATCCTGAAACTTGAGGGGCCTATGCTGCCAATTCATCAAACTTGTTTCAAGGGACCAAAAGTGACACTCTCAGAAAGTATAAGGACCAATGTTGCCATTTTGCAATTTCCAGGGGCCATTTTTGCCAATTTTGAAAGTTGAAGGACTATTTTGTAATTTCTCAAACTTTTTTGATATTTTTCACCAAAGGACTAAATTTGACAACTTTTGATTTTAAAAGGACCTTTGGTGACTTTACTTTTGAAATTATGTGCTCAGGACTGCTTTTGACAACTTTTGAAACTTGGGGACTAAAGCGCAATTTTACAAATTTGATATGTTTTCATCGATTTTGATATTTTTGCATTTAAAACACATAAAACAACGATTTGTGATATTTTGATCATTTTGATGTGTTTCGAGTGTTTTCGATGATTTTGCGCTTATAATGTACAAAATGATGAGTATTTACACACTCATCGTTGTCTTCAACCGTATCTTCCATTGCTACCATACAATGAAGTCACCGGTTCATCATCAAACTCTTCACTCCATCAACTTCGATAACTTCTCTTGAGCAACCAAAGCCTTTGTTTGATTATTGGAATTTCTTTAAGCTCAAGTTTTGGCTTCTCGGATGTTCTGCTTTGCTTGATACTTAGCAAACTTGCACTCCTGCAAAGTGACCGGTCTTTTGACAATTGAAGCATTCAATTTGAGATTTGTCAAAAGTTATTCCTTGTTTTGGTTTGAAATCAATACTTTTGCTGTCTTCTTCATGTACTTTTTGATCCGTGCGGTGATCATAGCAACTTGCCACGATATCAATTTTTCAAGTGCATCTTCTTCAATCATGCTAGATCCTCTTCATAAGTGATGGTAAGCTTGCTTGTTGTGCAAAGAAGGAGCACACAACTTCATCCGAGTGCAAAGTGGTAGATGGTGGAGCTGCTTGAGCATATGAAGGGGATTGTAAATAGCGAGTAGATTGGGAAACAGATTGAGGAGAAGCGAGACTTTTAAAAGCTTCTCTTCTTTCGATGATAGAAAAGCAATCTTGTGAGATTTAGAACTTGGTTGACCACTCATCTCATGTTCATACACCTTCGATTGATGATAGAGATCATCAAAGTCCATAACATCCAATCCTTGTTGTCCTCGATCATTGTAGCAATCACATGCCATGTAGATGGCAAGCTCCTTAGAAACATCAAATTAGCATCCTCAATGATACTTACGCTTTGTATAACTCCAACATGTTGAGGAGATTTTGAAACCTATCATATGCAACATCAAGACTCTCTTTCACCAACTGTGAAAGTTTCAAATTGTTGTTTCAAAAATTTACATGCATCTTCTTAGAGGCTTCATTCCTCCAATCTGGTCTTGAGAGCGACCCGAGTCGCTTAGCATCTTTAGCATCATGAAATTTGAGAAGATGACCATCCGGAATGGCGATAAGAGAATGTTTAGTGCCTTCTCTTGATTCCTTATAGTTCTTCTTTGGTAAGACGCCTTTAGTGCGCTTGGTTGTCCAGAATATTAATGGGTTACAGTAACAACTTCATTCCCATTCACAATTACATTCCATAGAGCATGGTGCAAATGGCAATATCTTGCCTCATCTTCATGCACCGAGATCATATTCTCCTTTCTTGATTATTGGAATTACGAGTGAGGTGATTGAGGGTGGTGGAGCGACTTCAATCGACATCTTGAATATAGTTGAAGTAGGGTTTCTTCTTAGTCGAGTTTCCACACAAGCTCGATACCACTTGTTGGATCGATATACTTTAATCAAACTAACTTTAACTAGCTCGTTAAGGTTTAATAACCTCGGATAAATCCTAAGTTATTAACAAAGAAACACCGAGCAATCTTTATTAAGTCACGCGAATTTACTTAACAAAGCTAAGAAGAATAACTTTTATTATAAACTCTAAATTTGCTTATTATGCGATACTCTAATACAACTCTAAGATAATCGAACTTTCTCTAAAACACTAATTCGTAATCTCTAAAACTCTTTTTTGAATCGTTACCTCTAATGCCAATCTAGAAGTCCTTTTATAGACTCAAGGATATCCTAGTCGGTTTACAATTTGTATTCTTGCGACAAGTAATCTAAACATGGAATACAATTCTTTCCATAAACGAATATAACAGATTCTTTTGTTCTTGCAAGACTTTGACTTCATAGTGCGATGCTTTGACTTTGTCTTTAGCAAGATTTTGACTCTTTGACTTCTTCCAAGATTTTGCGACTTTACAAGACTTTCATATCTTGACTTTCATGTCCCAACAATGATGATGCTTCCACCAAGTATATCCCCAAAGTTACTGAAGATGAAGATTGGTGGGATGCTTATATTGAGGGTAAACGCATCAAAACATCTAGAGCTGCACCATCAAAGGACGTATCTCAAATCTAGCTTACCAAAGAAAGACCTCAAACTCCTGAACCTTCATGGTCCATTCCTGAGTCTGACTCGATAATCCCTGAAAACAATTGGGCAACTACCATTATGACCAACTATGAAGCCCCCGCAGAAGACTCTCTCCTACATGTCACAGGGGATATGGGTAGCTTCATGAAATGGTTTTGTGAAAAGAAGGGAATCTCGTCAATCACTCCTAAAGACCTTGAAGGCCCATCTTTTGAAATTGTCAAAGTCTTCCACTCTGATGCCGGTCAACTTCAATACCAGATGGAAGAATGCCACAAGATGCTGAATGATCAAGTCAATTAGCATATCAGCCATTTTCATGTCAACCACCCTCTACCTCTTGGCGGTGAACCAGGACAAATGACAATCCAATCAGAGTTCTTCTTCAACCGTGACCTGGATTATCTATGTGCCCGAACTGAAGTAAATAAACCAGCCTTATCTATTTCCAAGATGAAAGTTGCAACCTACATAGATCCAGGTCTTGAGCAGATGGTACCTGATCAATTCTGGGTTGACAAGGAACAGGTGTATGACATTGCTGCCTCATATGGCATTTCTCATTGGTGGTTCAAAAAGAAGAAATTATGCATTGACAGGCATGGTGCTGAAAAGAAACGCAAAGCAGTTAGATCAAAGCTGAGAATTCTAAGTGTGGCTAGTGTGGAAATCTTCCCAATTTATGGCTATGATTATCTGAAGAAGATCGTCCTGAGAAGAGCAGACTTGAAAGATCATGTTATTGAAGAAAATGACTTCAAACATCTGCTACCAAGTGATTTTGAAGATCTATATCTTCTGAACCTCCAAGGACATCTTGACCATCTACCTGTTCGAGAAAAGAAGTCTCTCTCTGCAGTCAATCTCCGGATAAGAGGCTTAGTAATTCGACAAAGAGTTGGTGATTTTCAACTTGGTGTGAAAGCTACGGACTCGAGTCAATCTAACGAGACCTCAATGGGAAGCCACGGGACATGAATTCTTACGCGACTACGGTGATTGACTCTCTAGAGCGATTATCTTCCGACAAATACGGGTCAAGAATGCTAATGAGGTCATGTGAGCTATACAAGTTCAGTGATGGAACGCTCAAGATTGTTGAAGAAGAATTGAATTCAAGGGTGAAGGAGTTCAAGCAAAACCTGAAGCCGGGGGACAACACGAGGTTCTGGACTGAACAGAATGCGAAGAGATGTGAATAGTTCATTGCTGCAATTAGACAAAGACTTAAGACAAGAAAGATCTTCTGCAGCCTTGAAAGTTTTGTGGGTGGGAGATTACGTGAAGGACATTACAAGCTATTTCAAAGAACTGAATGAAGACATCTTCCTTTAGTAGCTTTATTATGTTTAATATTATGTGTAATGTGGTGATTGTACTATGAACAACTATAACTATGATGTATATAGTAGTGATAGGTTATGGCTTGTAGTTTCCCTTTTGTTCTAAAAGGGCAACTTAGGAGTGTTCCATTTCAGATCAAATAAAACCGGACACATTTTTCTCCAACAAGTTTTTTTTATTACATATTTAAATCACTTGAGATCCAAAATCTCAAAGGATTTGAAATTTTTGATCAGGGGAGAAAATGTGATATAAATATGCAATCTGATAAAAGGTGTTCATTTTGATTCAATCGTGCATACTGCTCTACAATATGTGCTAAACGCTTTCGAATCTCGATGCACATATTGAGGGGGAGCATTTCAAAAAGAAAATAAAACTTCAAGGTACAAATATTTCCATGTTTCAACATAAAATACCTTGATTGAATTTCTAACGGTTTCTGTATTGCTATATGATCGTGAAAGTACTTCTAAGATCTCTTTCCGCTATGTGCAAAACTCTTTTGAAATCTCGATGCACATATTGAGGGGGAGCAACTTTTTGAAAACCACATCCTTTCCCAAAATATCTTTAATACTAATTTTGATCAGGAAGGTGATGTCGATATTTTTAGAAAATGTTGATCAAAGAAGTGAATTCTTCCTCTTTCCTCCATGTGCCAAAACGATTTCAAACATACGATGCACATGTTGAGGGGGAGCTTTTTCTGAAATATAAAAAACAATTCAGGTACAAAATGCTTTGATCATAGATCACAAGTATCTGGGTTGATTATTCAAATGGTTTTCAATTGGTTTCAATGGCAGAAGAACAATACCAAAAAGACCGACCAAATTTATTTTATGCTTGGAGATATAAGGATGGTTAGGTTAGGTATTCGTTCCCACAATCCCTTGAGTCGGAGGGATCTACCGAGGACAATCCACTAGATAGTGTCGAGTCCTTAGGTATGATGAAAAAGGAGAAAATGAGAAATGGGAAGAGTGCCGATCGAGTCCGAGCTAGTCTTGGAATAAACCCAACAAGGTTCTAGTTATGAAGTCTCGGTTGCTGAAGGGTTGAAGAATGAAAAGAAATGAAATGAGAATGGGGTGAAAATAAATAGCCCTTCATTAATTCAACCTTAGGGCGTAAACCGGTTCAATACATATGCTCTTGGTGGTTACTAAGGTAACACCGGTATTGAAGACAAGATCGATGAGTTTCAAATACTCATCATTTTACTTAATCTAAGCTGCAAATTCATCTCGAAACGCTCAAAACACATCAAAATGATCAAATTATCACAAATCAGTGTTTTATGTGTTTTAAATTCAAAAATATCAAAATCGGATGAAAATGTATCAAGTTTGCAAAATTGGCGCTTTTAGTCCCCGAGTTTTAAAAGTTGTCAAATCTAGTCCTGAAATTCAAAATGTGGAAAGTTATCATTCAAGGTCCTGAAGTATTCTAAGTTGTTTAAAATGATCCTTGAATGATTCTTTGGTCAATTGGCGAAAGGTCCCTAACTTTGGAAAATTGTAAAAATAGTCCTTGGGCCTTTAAAATAGATTTTATGCAAAAGGGTCATTGTTTTATCAAAGTTAGTCAAGTTTGGTCCTTATGGGAGTATTGGAAAATATCACTTTTAGTCCTTGAGTTTGGCAAAATTGCAAAATTGGTCCTTGTTTAATTCACAAACCAAACGGATCAATATATCAAAAGCCCAATCCAAATCCAATAATCCAAGCCCAATCCACTGCCTTGACCCTTTGCCTATTGCCCCAGGTCACAACCTGTTTTTGACCCCATGCCACAAACCCCATTTGACCCCCCATGTTATTAACTCTTCAGTCAACCCAAAGTCAAAAGGAGAAAAAAAACGCGCCTATATACTAGGCACTGTACACTCTTCTCTTCCCCAACAGAAACCACAAAACCAGACCTGGTTTTCACTTCATTTTCAACCTTCCCCCATTCCATGTCCCCTCCAACTCCCCTACATTCCAAAAAGCTTTAATTAATTCAACCAAATTCATTAATGCAAAAACCTGCTTGAAGAAATTTTTGGCGCCAAATCACAAATGGACGGATATGATCAATCTCAAGCATCCAATGGCTCAAGTTTGGTGGGAAACAATCAGAAGCATGTGGGAAGATAGAAAAGTCTATAAAGAAGAGGAGTGATGCATTGTATCTTGGTATCTAGTGTAGTATTTTATTTTTCATGTCGAATTAGTGTAATTTTCAATTTCAGTTTGTATTTTAAGCTTAAAACTTTGTATTTCAAGTCATTATGTTATGATAAAGCTTTTGTGAACCTTAAATTCAAGTGCCAAGTTAAATTTCAGATTATGCAAATTTTCATGTTTAAGCAAAATATCAATTTGGATCAAATGTTGTTTTCAGTGGTTTGTATGGACTAGATTAAGTCACTTAAGCTCCAATATAGCTTTTATAAGTCGTTAGAAACCCTAAAATTCAGTTTAGAAGAAAAAATAGAAAATCACAAAATTCCAAATTAAATACCTCAAAATCAAAAATCATGGTGAAAGGGTGATCACAATGGAGCAAGGTATATATTGGATGGCCTTGGTTTAGAGCTCATGGAGAGCATTTAGGATTGGTTTTCAGGTTCATAGTTCTCGGTTTATGCCCCAAAGTCATTTGTAAGCAATTTTGTCCAATTTGGCATTTCTTTGTTCTAGGTGTTATCTAGCTTAAATTTCAGTTACTTTGTGATAAATAGTTATAATATAGTGTGTTTAAGCCATTAAATCAGTAGTTTGTTTGTTTCAATTTGTAGTTTTCAAAAACTTGGTTTTAACATTAAAAATGACATTTTGATCAATTCTTAGTTTAGTGTTGTAATGATAGTTGTTTAAGGGTTCATTAGTACTAATATTTGATAATACAAGGTCTAGAATCAAGTTTGAGGTTTACAATTTTGTTTCACTCTAAAAACCTCATAATGATCATCTTAAAGGGGTGTTTGTTTTAGTTTGTTTGATGTGATCAAAAGAGTTTTAGTCGAGAAAGTCCTTGGTTTATGTCACTTTAGTGTTTATTAACTCAATTCACCAAGAAACAAAGTCTTCATTAGCAAAAAAGTCAAATATCCATTTGATCCTTATTGTGCAGTCCACTGTTGGATTTAACCAAAGCAAGATCATCATTTTGTGTTCAAAAGTTGTCATCCTTGCTTAAGTTAGCCTTATATCATCTTAAAACAACATATTAAGTGCTCTAGATCAAATCAAATCTCAGTTTAGTCAACTTTTGGTTTTTCTCAAAAAGTCAAAATCTTCAAAAAGTCATTTTTGAATAAACTTTGGATTTTTACTGTGGGTTCATTAGTAGGATTCAGATTATAAGCTCTTGGGGATTTGTAGTTTGGTTGCTTAAGAAAATTACAAAAATGATAGTTCTTTGCATATCCACTGTTTAAGTGCTTATTCAACTGCTTCTTTGGAGCACCTGTTACGCCATCAGGTCTCGTGTGATTTTGAGCCCATCTTGACAAGCTTGCATCAAGCTCATTTCTTGTCCAATTCCTGTGTTCTCTGGTTCTTTGGAAAGCCAACTAGGTCCTCTTTGATTGCCAAGTTTTATTTTTCACTTTGGAGCTTGTTTGGTGGGGCTGCTAACAGCTTATAAGTTGTCCCAGTTTCTGTTTTTCTGTCAAAAAGCAAAAGTTCTTATTGCTTATTCTTGGCTTATCAGAGTTCTACTTGGTATAATTTAGCCTCAATTCTGTTCAATAAGCTTGTTCACATCTATTTTGAGCTTTTGTTTCAAGTTTCAAGCTTGTTTGAGCTTTTCTCACCCAAATAAGCTATAAAGGTAACTGTTGGGCTAATAAGCCATCAAAATAGCTTTTTTGTGCTTTGTAAAAGTTTTGTCTTTGTTAAAGTTTCTTATTATCAGTATTAAAGTAGTTTCCAAAAAGAAAATCCAGAAAAAGTCCAAGTTTTAATCAGTGATAGTGTTTATTTAAGCTTTTTAGCTTTTTGATTTTTCTTTTCAACTTTTTAATAAGCTAATCTAGTTTTTCTATTTTTCTTTAGTTTCTGTTATCATATAGGATTTTTAGAAAAGTTTGATTTTTCTTTATCTTTTAGTATTTATTATAATTTTAATTAGTTAAAAATAGTAATTAATTAGTAATAAATAATTAAAAGTCTAAAAATATATTTTCTGTTTTAAAATTAGTTTTATCATATTTTAGATTTTTCAAAGTTAAAATTTTATTTTTCCAAGTTTATTTTCTATTTTTTAGTATTTAAGCGTATTTTAAATAGTTATTAATTAATAATAATTAGATAAAAAGTGTGAAAAATATATTTTTAGTTTTAAAATTAGTTTTATAGTATTTTAGATTTTTCAGAATCATAAGTTTATTTTTCTAGCCTTATTTTCTATTTTCTTCTATTTTAGGGTATTTAATAAATAGTTAAAATAGTTTTTAATTAATAATAAATAATTAAATAGTGTTAAAAATAATTTTCCTTTCTAATAATTTTCTTTTATTTTTAGGATTCCAAAAATGTCATTTTTATATTTTTAGGTTTTTTATTTCTTAGTGTTCACTTTTTATTTTGTGCGTTCGCGTAGTTTTTAAAACTTACGTTTACGTTTTCTTGATCTGGTTGTTGTGCTTTCCAAATCTGTACTCCATTCCTTTCCAACCAATCAGTAGTGTAATTTCTAATCATAACCTTTACAGATCACTATCCTTAGTGATCATCCCATCATCTGAATCAGTGTTTAACACACCATTGAGTCTCCTTGGGACTAAACGACCCGGGAATTCAATCTATTCTCCAGGACTTCATTGCATTTGTGTCTGAGCAGTTTTAAGTCTTTTTGACTTGACTGTTTGGCGCGAATCAAATTTTGGCGCCACGGGGAGGCTTTAGCGTGTGTCTAGCCATTTTCGATCCATTGTTGCATATACCCACCATTTGTAAAAGTTTTGTAAAGTTATAGAAAATCAAAAAAGTCATTAACACTTTTCCTAAAGTGTTAAAACACCAAAAATATAAAACAACAAAACAATCGAACGTTTTCTATTTTGTATTCTCTTTTAAGGTGATTCTTGAAGAGATACGATTTGGCTAAGCGAACGATAACAAAAATATTGTCCAAAAGTTTTGATCCCATCTCGCACGATCTTACCTACGTCTTTTCGGTGGTACTTAATTAAATAGATAAAATCAACCACCGAAACCAAGGCGTTGCACTACCTAACTGGGGTGCGACCATTAATAAGTTCCCGAACATCGATTTAAAACTTGCCTTTGTGTCACTTGTGATTTGGTGTACCTTTTTCAAAGCCATTTCATTTGTGATTATTGGTTAAGTTCACTTGTGTTTTGCCTCATTTGTTTTGAAAATTGGTTTTATACATAGTGCATGCGACTGTTCTTCCGCCTACAAGTCCACTTTAGAACTTGGCAAGATTCCTCGTGAGCGTAGAGGACGTTCAGCTCCTTCACCGTGATCGAGGAACGTCTACCACCACCACCTCCCGTCGAAATGGCGGGCAGGCGTACTATGGCGGAAATGCTCCGTGCACCCACCGAGGGTTATGGAGATGCCATCGTTTACCCGTAATCAATTCGATCACTTGAATTGAAGACACATTTGATCCAACTTGTGTCTACAAATCAATTCCACGGGTTTGATCGTGAAGACCGTATGCACACATCCGTTGGTTTAACAAATTGACTTCAACTATCAATTATAAGGATGTTCCACAAAAGTCATCAAGTTGATGCTTTTTCCATTCTCTCTTGAGGGACGGCCGGTTTGGTGGAAAAGGAACCCCTCGATCTATCGAAACTTGGGAGGATCTTGTTCAAAAGTTTGTGAACTACTTCTTTCCTCCATCAAAGACGACTAATCTCAAAAATGAAATTTCGATTTCGTCAAAATTTCGATGAAAATTTTGGAGAGGCATGGGAGAGATTCAAAGATCTCCTCGAAATGCCCCATCATGAATTCACGAGCTTCAACAAGTCAATATCTTTTACAATGGGTTGAGCGGTAATGATCAAGATTCCTTGAATGCAGCCAGCGGTAGCAATATCTTGAACCGTAGACCTAAAGATGTGATTGAGATTTGCGAGCAAAAATCAAAAGTTCCTATTTCTCGCAACAAAGTCAATACTCCTAACACTCATCGCTCCTTCATCCAAGAACTCTTACGAGTTAGCGACTCGATAGTTGCTCTAACGGATGCCATCCGTTGTATGATTAAGGATGTTAAGGAAATCAAAAGCGAAATTCATAAGCTGAGCGACCAAAGCCGTAAACAAGGTGTGTGAAACTTGTAGTGGTCCACGCGCATACTATGATTGTCAAGCAACCGATGCTTCCTTTTACCAAGCCCCGTAGCTTCGTAAACCACAATCAATACCGACCACATCTTGAACCACACTACCGTGCTAACACTAATCGTGCACCACCGGTTTCAATCGAATCACAACATACAAAACCGAATCAAAACCAACCAAGAATGAACCAAGGTTATCAAAACCAAGGTAATTTCTATCTGGACCCAATCAAGGTTTCCAACATCGGGAACCTTCATCAAAACAATTTCAATCGAGGGAATCAATTTCATGGAATGTGAATCCTAATCAAGGGAATTTTGGTCATAATCAAAACATACGACCTCAAATTGTCCCTCCAGCTCCTCCGTCATTACTCCTCCAGGACCATCATCGATGAGTTCTTGAAGCGGTTTATGAAATCCCAAGATGAAATGAATAGGTTGTTGGTCGGTCATTGTTTGATCCGAAGAAGTCTTTAAATGATCGACCCTCGGGCTCGGTACTTTACCGAGCAACACGATCGCTAACCCGAGGGGATGCTAAAGCGATCACAACCAAGTGGTGTTTCATACCACTGGACTGCTTGTTCCTACTACCTCTACTTCTTTTCTCTTCCAAAGGTAGTGGACGGTGAACCTCCAAAACATAATGGACCTCGACTCCTATGCCACCTCCACGGTGCCAATGAGTCAAGTTACCAAGGAAACAATGGACAAGGTGCATAATTCAAGCCCACGGCATCAAAGACACGTCCAACCTTGGTAGTCCAACCTCCAGGTGGTCCGAAACCCAAGTCTAATCAAGGAGTTGTTTTGAACCTCCTATAGCTCTGTTGAGAATCGAATCCAAATCTTCTATTCCTTACCCATCACGCTTGAATGAGCAAAGCTCCGAGAAAGCTAGTCATCAAATGGATAAATTTTTCCAAATTTTCCAAGAGTTACATTTGACATAAGCTTTGCGGATGCTATCATCTTGATGCCCAAGTTTGCATCGACTCTCAAGCACATGTTAAGCAATAAGGAAAAGTCGTTTGAAATGGCTAAGACTCCTCTTAACGAGAACCGCTCGTGATTATTCGAAAAGCTTCTGAAAAGCTTGGAGATCCCGGAAATTTCTCTTACCTTGTGTATTCCGGGAATGGTTGAATGCTTTGCCCTAGCGGATCTTGGTGCAAGCATTAATCTTATGCCATATTCGGTGTGGAAGAAACTCTCTTTAGGAACTCACTCCTACATGCATGACTCTCGAGCTTGTCGATCGATCCATATCCCGTCCTCTTGGCATTCTTGAGGGCGTGTTTGTAAAGTAGGAAAGTTCCATTTCGGTGACTTCGTGGTTGTTGATTTTGATGCCGATCATCGGGTTCCTCTCATTGTTGGTCGAGGATTCACGAGAACGGGCCGTGCTCTCATAGATGTATTTGAGCAAGAAATCACATTGCGTGTTGGTAACGAAGTCGTCACCTTCAATCTTGACCAAACTTGAGGTACTCCGCAAATTATGATTACGAATCGGTCAACGAATAGATATCATCGATGTTGCTTCGACGAGTACTCTCAAGAAGTTCTTGGTTATTCTCATAATTCTGTGAGTGGGGATTCCACCACATCTTCTCAGCCTATCATAGCCAATTCTACTCCTTCTATCACTCCGTTTGAGGGAAGCGACTTCATCTTAGATGAGATTGAAGCATATTTGGCTAGTGATTCTGTTCCTTGGGAGATTGATCACGCTCCAATTGATATTGAGGGGGACATACGTCTTATTGAGAAGTTGCTCAATGAGGATCCATCATCAGCCCCTCATCCCAGTGATTCAATTCCAGTTGAGATTAATCAAAATGAGATTAATCCGGAGGGAGATATTCGTCTTAAGAAAGTGTCAAATCTGGATACTTCTCTTCCTCTCCCTCCCGTCAAACTTCATAACGAGGAAGTCAATTCAGTTGTGACAACTGAAGAATTTCCTGAGGTTGAGCTTAAGGACTTACCTCCTCATCTCGAGTATGCATTCCTTGAAGGTGATGATAAATTACCCGTCATTATTGCTCGAGATTTGAGTAAAGATGAAAAAGTCGCTCTCATAAAAATCTTGAAGTCACACAAGCAAGCGATTGCTTGGAAACTCTCCGACATCAAAGGTATAAACCACGAGTTACGTACTCATAAAATCTTGATGGAGGATGACTTCAAACCAGCAGTTCAACATCGAGGCGAGTGAATCCAAAATCCATGATGTTATCAAACAAGAGGTTATCAAACTTCTTGATGCGGGATTGATTTACCCGATCTCGAGCAGGTCCTTGGGTTAGCCCAATTCATTGTGTCCCGAAAAAGGTGGCATTCATCATTATCACAAATGAAGATAACGAGTTAATTCCAACTCGATTGGTTACGGATGGCGTGTTTGCATCGACTATCGTAAGTTGAATGACGCCACCGAAAAGACCATTTTCCTCTACCCTTCATGGACCGGATGCTTGAGAGATTAGCGGGGAATGAGTACTATTGCTTCCTAGATGGTTTCTCGGGTTATTTTCAGATCCCTATTGATCCACAGGATCAAGAGAAGACCACATTCACTTGCCCATACGGAACTTTTGCTTACAAACGTATGCCTTTTGGCTTATGTAATGCTCCTGGCACGTTCCAACGATGTATGATGGCCATATTCCACGACATGATCGGGGAAACAATGGAAGTGTTTATGGATGACTTCTCGGTCATTGGGGATTCTTTTCAATCATGTCTCTCCCATTTAGATAAAATGCTTCAAAGGTGTGAAGACACTAATCTTTGTCTAAACTGGGAGAAAAGTCACTTTATGGTCAAAGAAGGCATTGTCCTTGGCCATAAGATTTCAAAGAACGGGATTGAGGTAGATAGAGCAAAGGTCGATGTTATTGCTAAATTACCTCATCCTACCACCGTCAAGGGTATTAGGAGTTTTTTGGGTCATGCCGGTTTCTATCGTAGATTCATTCAAGATTTTTCTAAAATCGCCCGGCCTATGACCCATCTTCTTGAAAAGGATGCTCCTTTTATCTTCTCACCCGAGTGCATCGTAGCTTTTGAAACATTGAAGAAAAAGCTAACTGAAGCACCCATTCTCGTTGCTCCCGATCGACTTGCCTTTTGAGCTCATGTGCGATGCTAGTGATTTTGCTATCGGTGCAATCCTAGGGCAACGAAGAAATAAACATTTTCACCTATTCACTACGCAAGCAAAACTATGATGAGGCTCAAACTCATTACACCACCACGTAAAAAGAGCTATTAGCCGTGGTGTATGCTTTTGAGAAGTTTCGACGTATCTTATCTTGACCAAATGCGTGGTGTATACGGATCACTCGGCTCTTAAATATCTCTTTGCAAAACAAGATGCAAAGCCGAGATTGCTTCGTTGGATTCTCCTCCTCCGTGAATTTGATATCATTATACGTGATAAAAAGGAGTCGAGAATCTAGTGCGATCATCTGTCGATTAGAAAACCCTCACCAAGATGTTTTCGAGAAAAGGATATAAATGAAACATTTCCTCTCGAGACACTTAATGCGGTTTCTTTTCGTGGAAATTCTACCACCCCATGGTTTGTCGACTTTGCAAATTACCATGCGGGTAACTTCATTGTGAAAGGATGTCGACCCAGTGAGAAGAACAAATTCTTCAAAGATGTTAAACACTATTTACGGGGCGATCCTTTCTTGTTCAAAATCTGTGCGGATCAAGTCATCCGACGGTGTGTTTATGGACAAGCTCTTGACATTCTCAAAGCTTGCCATCTTTGGACCCACGGGGCCATCATAGTCCAAACTACACCGCCAAAAGGTGTTTGATTCGGGTTCTATTGGCCCACAATCTATAAGGATGCCCACGATTATGTCAAAACACAGCGACGCTTGTCGTCGTCATGGTAATATATCTCAAAGGAATGAAATGCCACAAAATGCTATTCAAGTTTGTGAGATATTTGACATCCGGGGTATTGATTTTATGGGGCCATTTCCTTCGTCTCGTGGTAACAAGTACATACTCGTGGTACATTGACTATCTGTCAAAATGGGTTGAAGCAAAAGCCTTACCCACCAATGATGCCCGAGTAGTTGTGAAGTTTTGAAATCTCTGTTTGCGGGTTTGGAACTCCGAGAGCGATAATCGGTGATCGTGGTACACATTTCGTAATGACCAATTTGAAAGAGTCATGCAAAATATGGTGTTACCCACCGCCTCTCTCGCATACCACCCCAAACAAGTGGGCGGTGGAAGTTTCAAACCGTGGTCTTAAAAGGATTCTTGAAAGGACGATGGCGAGAATCGTGCATCCCGGTCGGATAAACCTGGATGGCGCACTCTGGGCTTTTCGTCGACTTACAAAACACCCATCGGTGTACTCCATACAAGCTAGTGTACGGAAGGCATGTCATCTTCCGATTGAGTTAGAGCACAAGGCATCTTGGGCCTTAAAGCATGCTAACCCGACATACAAACAGTAGGTGATCATAGAAAGTTCAAATGAATGAACTAAATGAACTTCGTGATCAAGCTTACGAGAACTCTTTGATCTACAAGCAAAGACAAAGAAGATTCATGACTCCAAGATCAAGAACCGCGTTTTCAACGTTGGTGATCGAGTCCTTCTTTTCAATTCAGTTGAAGATTTTCTCGAAAGCTCAAGTCCCTACCGGTCCGGTCCATTCACTATTGCTAAGGTTTATCCTTATGGTACCGTTGAGTTATCTCAACCCGATGGTCCTAATTTTAAAGTGAATGGTCATCGAGTTAAGCATTACTTTGGAGAGGACATTCCCCACGTGGTTGTCCGGTTTACAAACATTCCCATGAACCAATGAATACGGGGATCGAGTCAAGCTAGTGACTCGGTAATCAAAAACATTAGCACGTATCATATGGGTTTTCACCCATAATTACATCTTCTTATCCCTTTCTACCACCCTAGTGTGGGGAGTTTTCCCACATCGTTGTATATTCTCAATCTTTCTAAAAAAAAAAAAAAAAAAAAAAAAAAAAAAAAAACTTTCTAAATAATGGCCGTAATATTTCCTTTCACGTTCTTTGTTTCGGCATAACCGCGGTACTTTGAATATCGAGGCGATATTCATTTCTAAGTGTGGGGGAATTCTCACAATTTCATATATATTATCTACCCAATTCCCTGTTTTGGCCAAAATTTTTTTTTGGAGTAAGTGTTTTACACTTTCTCATTAGGTTATCGATCCGCCTTTGTGCGTAAGACAAAAGGATTGGCTAATCCAGAGCAAACGGCTCTTGGTAAAGATTAATCAAATCCGTTTATATGGCTTGCAATTTGCCCAAAATTGTATGGTTCTTCACTCCCATCATCCTCAAAAGATAATGAAATGGCTAGCCCGCAAGGTTATGGCTTGTGGTAAAGGCGATGGAAAATCCATAATTGGTATTCACTCACCAAAGATAATCCCGATAATTTATCTAAGAGTTGGCTAGTCCGTAAGGTACGGCTTACGGTAAAGACACATCAAATCCGTTATATGGTTTATGATTTGCCAATAAATCATCCGGTTATCGTTGTACCAAGATTCTTACTTGAATCAAAACAATCGGCTACTCCGTAAGTGATGGCTTTTGGTAAAGAGTTTTCAAATCCATCAAAGTTTTCTCAAATCATTGCTAGGGACTAGCAATATCTCGATGTGGGGATTGATGAGTTTCCAAATACTCATCATTTTACTTAATCTAAACGCAAATTCATCTGAACGCTCAAAACACATCAAAATGATCAAATTATCACAAATCAGTGTTTTATGTGTTTTAAATTCAAAAATATCAAAATCGGATGAAAATGTATCAAGTTTGCAAAATTGGCGCTTTAGTCCCCGAGTTTTAAAAGTTGTCAAATCTAGTCCTTGAAATTCAAAAATGTGGAAAGTTATCATTCAAGGTCCCTCAAGTATTCTAAGTTGTTTAAAATGATCCTTGAATGATTCTTTGGTCAATTGGCGAAAAGGTCCCTTAACTTTGGAAAATTGTAAAATAGTCCTTGGGCCTTTAAAATAGATTTTATGCAAAAGGGTCATTGTTTTATCAAAGTTAGTCAAGTTTGGTCCTTATGGGAGTATTGGAAAAATATCACTTTTAGTCCTTGAGTTTGGCAAAATTGCAAAATTGGTCCTTGTTTAATTCACAAACCAAACGGATCAATATATCAAAAAGCCCAATCCAAATCCAATAATCCAAGCCCAATCCACCGCCTTGACCCTTTGCCTATTGCCCTGTGTCACAACCTGCTTTTTGACCCCCCACAAACCCCATTTGACCCCCATGTTATTAACTCTTGATCGACCCAAAGTCAAAAGGAGAAAAAACGCGCCTATATACTAGGCAATCATACACTCTTCTCTTCCCCAATGAAACCACAAAACCGCACTGGTTTTCACTTCATTTTCAACCTTCCCCATTCCATGTCCCTCCAACTCCCTACATTCCAAAAGCTTTAATTAATTCAACCAAATTCATTAATGCAAAACACCTTGAAGAAATTTTTGGCGCCAAATCACAAATGGACGGATATGATCAATCTCAAGCATCCAATGGCTCAAGTTTGGTGGGAAACAATCAGAAGCATGTGGGAAGATAGAAAAGTCTATAAAGAAGAGGAGTGATGCATTGTATCTTGGTATCTAGTGTAGTATTTTATTTTTCATGTCGAATTAGTGTAATTTTCAATTTCAGTTTGTATTTTAAGCTTAAAACTTTGTATTTCAAGTCATTATGTTATGATAAAGCTTTTGTGAACCTTAAATTCAAGTGCCAAGTTAAATTTCAGATTATGCAAATTTTCATGTTTAAGCAAAATATCAATTTGGATCAAATGTTGTTTTCAGTGGTTTGTATGGACTAGATTAAGTCACTTAAGCTCCAATATAGCTTTTATAAGCTGTTAGAAACCCTAAAATTCAGTTTAGAAGAAAAAAATAGAAAATCACAAAAATTCCAAATTAAATACCTCAAAAATCAAAAATCATGGTGAAAGGGTGATCACAGCTGGAGCAAGGTATATATTGGATGGCCTTGGTTTAGAGCTCTGTGGAGAGCATTTAGGATTGGTTTTCAGTTCATAGTTCTCAGTTTATGCCCCAAAGTCATTTGTAAGCAATTTTGTCCAATTTGGCATTTCTTTGTTCTAGGTGTTATCTAGCTTAAATTTCTGTTACTTTGTGATAAATAGTTATAATATAGTGTGTTTAAGCCATTAAATCGATGAGTTTGTTTGTTTCAATTTGTAGTTTTCAAAACTTGGTTTTAATAAAAATGACATTTTGATCAATTCTTAGTTTAGTGTTGTAATGATAGTTGTTTAAGGGTTCATTAGTACTAATATTTGATAATACAAGGTCTAGAATCAAGTTTGAGGTTTACAATTTTGTTTCACTCTAAAAAACCTCATAACAGTCATCTTAAAGGGGTGTTTGTTTTAGTTTGTTTGACTGTGATCAAAAGAGTTTTAGTCAGTAAAAGTCCTTGGTTTATGTCACTTTAGTGTTTATTAACTCAATTCAGTCAAGAAACAAAGTCTTCATTAGCAAAAAAGTCAAATATCCATTTGATCCTTATTGTGCAGTCCACTGTTGGATTTAACCAAAGCAAGATCATCATTTTGTGTTCAAAAGTTGTCATCCTTGCTTAAGTTAGCCTTATATCATCTTAAAACAACATATTAAGTGCTCTAGATCAAATCAAATCTCAGTTTAGTCAACTTTTGGTTTTTCTCAAAAAGTCAAAATCTTCAAAAAGTCATTTTTGAATAAACTTTGGATTTTTACTGTGGGTTCATTAGTAGGATTCAGATTATAAGCTCTTGGGGATTTGTAGTTTGGTTGCTTAAGAAAATTACAAAAATGATAGTTCTTTGCATATCCACTGTTTAAGTGCTTATTCAACTGCTTCTTTGGAGCACCTGTTCTGCCATTGTGTCCTGTGCACAGATTTTGAGCCCATCTTGACAAGCTTGCATCAAGCTCATTTCTTGTCCAATTCCTGTGTTCTCTGGTTCTTTGGAAAGCCAACTAGGTCCTCTTTGATTGCCAAGTTTTATTTTTCACTTTGGAGCTTGTTTGGTGGGTCGCTAATGACTTATAAGTTGTCCCGTTTACATTTTTACACAAAAGCAAAAGTTCTTATTGCTTATTCTTGGCTTATCGAGTTCTACTTGGTATAATTTAGCCTCAATTCTGTTCAATAAGCTTGTTCACATCTATTTTGAGCTTTTGTTTCAAGTTTCAAGCTTGTTTGAGCTTTTCTCACCCAAATAAGCTATAAAGGTAATCTGTTGGGCTAATAAGCCATCAAAATAGCTTTTTGTGCTTTGTAAAAGTTTTGTCTTTGTTAAAGTTTCTTATTATCAGTATTAAAGTAGTTTCCAAAAGAAAATCCGAGAAAAGTCCAAGTTTTAATCGGTGATAGTGTTTATTTAAGCTTTTTAGCTTTTGATTTTTCTTTTCAACTTTTTAATAAGCTAATCTAGTTTTTCTATTTTTCTTTAGTTTCAGTTATCATATAGGATTTTTAGAAAAAGTTTCAGATTTTTCTTTATCTTTTAGTATTTATTATAATTTTAATTAGTTAAAAATAGTAATTAATTAGTAATAAATAATTAAAAGTCTAAAAATATATTTTCTGTTTTAAAATTAGTTTTATCATATTTTAGATTTTTCAAAGTTAAAATTTTATTTTTCCAAGTTTATTTTCTATTTTTAGTATTTAAGCGTATTTTAAATAGTTATTAATTAATAATAATTAGATAAAAGTGTGAAAAATATATTTTAGTTTTAAAATTAGTTTTATAGTATTTTAGATTTTTCAGAATCATAAGTTTATTTTTCTAGCCTTATTTTCTATTTTCTTCTATTTTAGGGTATTTAATAAATAGTTAAAATAGTTTTTAATTAATAATAAATAATTAAATAGTGTTAAAATAATTTTCCTTTCTAATAATTTTCTTTTATTTTTAGGATTCCAAAATGTCATTTTATATTTTTAGGTTTTTATTTCTTAGTGTTCACTTTTTATTTTGTGCGTTCGCGTAGTTTTAAAACTTACGTTTACGTTTTCTTGATCCGGTTGTTGTGCTTTCCAAATCATGCTCCATTCCTTTCCAACCAATCAAGAGTGTAATTTCTAATCATAACCTTTACGCATCACTATCCTTAGTGATCATCCCATCATCTGAATCGGTGTTTAACACACCATTGAGTCTCCTTGGGACTAAACGACCGGAATTCAATCTATTCTCCAGACTTCATTGCATTTGTGTTCCGAGCAGCTTTTAAGTCTTTTGACTTGACCGCTTACGCGAATCAAAGACGTCATGGACCCAATGACGCACTGCATTACAACTTCCCAAGCTACTCAAGTTCCTCTTAAAATGACTTGTTTCATTCTCACGAGGAACCTACATTATCTATTGACTTTCTCTTAGAGAATGTTGATATTGAAGAAGGAGACCCTCTCCCTAGTCTCCGGCATAGGAACCAAATGTGCACTATTGAGTCTAGAGCCACGAGATCATCAATAAATCTCTCTAGGACACAATCAATGAAGACTCACTGTTTCACACAATGTGGAAAGTGAGATTATATCTTAAGAGTCCTACGCATTATCCTTGTGGTACTGCCAGAACATCTGAGTGATATGCAAAATACTCACGATGAAGATGGAAATACTTCTAGAGCAAACATCAAATAAGCTCTTGGTGGGTAACATGTGAGATCTATCCAATAGATCAAACTTGTGACAACTGGATAGAAACGATGGGGCGATTCAATATTGAATCAACCTTGGTCCAGGAAATGGATTGACGAATACCTTTGAAAAACCGGTCGTTGTGCTTAAAATTCTTTTCACTAGCACATCGACTGTGTATTAATATTTCAAAATAAAAGGTGTTTATGATTGATAATTGATTTTCCTTAAAACCTTCGTTGTACTGCAAAACACTTTATATTAAGCAGTACACGATTGTTTTTCAAATCACTTTTCATCAATCGGTGAATCTCAATTACCGGTTCACTCACTCCGTGTTGTCTTCTTTGAGACGTTCGGTTTGAGAACGGCTAGAGCATTTGCGAAACCCTGTCAAGGAAATTCTTAGAATTCTACCGATCACAGCAAGATTTGTCTTGATCAACGGGGAACCGTGGGCGTGTACCTCAATTCAACGAAGTGATCAAAGACACTTTCGCGCGCTTTATTGCTAACTATTGTATGCGGTACACCCAACGCTTGCGGTGATCGAAATTGAAAGGTCAATCCATAGCCGTATGCTCACACAACACATTCATTTCTAAAGAAATCATGATAAGTGCATCAACGACTCTGATATTTTCACTCCATGCTTCTGCTACGCTGCTGCAAATATCATGAATCAACTAAAGCTTCCACTACTCTGATGAGAACAAATCATGATCTAAAAATGTGAGCATGTCGGTCCATAAGTTACTACCTCACATGTTGGCAATCCTACAATCAGATAATTTAGAGATGTTATGATGCTGATGATCTCAAAGAAAGCTCATGATCACATACCCATGAACCACTCTAAGTCAAGGAATCGTTACTATTACATGATGTTCAAGTTGTTGGAGATATAAAGTCTACGAGCTCGAACATCAATGATTATAGATTAATTGCTAGGACGTTTTTCAATGTAATTATTGGGGTGACCTCCCTTAGGGGGAGATTGTTAGGATTTGGAAAATCCATGATGAAGTGTCGGTCACCCCAACGTATGTTTAGCATATTATAGCTAGTAGACGTAATAGTATATTAGTTAGATTAACATTAGTGTAAGTAACACCGTGGAAGAAGGACGGGTCTTTACCCACTGTATGCCTGATCCACAGCCCGAAGGAGGGCGTAGTCATTTGTATAAATAGCCCTCTCCCCACAAGGGAGAGGGTTGGATGTTCATTTGGTAATCTAACCTTCCCTTTGTTTTATCTCTCTAGAATATCCCACTTTCTTTCTCTAAACTCTTAAACCATACGCCTAATATTATTATGATATGATGTGTTTATGAAATCCAATATGTCACGATTTCTTCGTAATTTGCTCTGGAAAAGCTGGTTACGGCGTAACATCAGGAATGAGTTATGCCGTATCTTCAATAAATCGTGGTTACGCCGTAATTGTGGAATTAGTTATGTCGTAGCTTGCAGCGGCGCAGACCTCATTTGACCTAATTAGTTACGACGTAATCCTAGGAAAGAGTTACGCCGTAATCTTCCGTTTAGTTGGTTTTCCGAGCCACAATTCTGTTATGGCGTAATGTGAGAGGAGAGTTACACCGTAACATCTTCAAAATGAGCATACTATCATATATCTTCAATAAACTCACCAAATCCGTGTCTCTTTAGCTCCAATGCTCGTAATTTACCTGAAAGTGAAATATAGAGGAAAACAAGCGTAAATCCATATAAATGATATAAAATACGAGCATTATCAGGGGAAATTGACACTTAATATTCAGGACTATTTGATCTTATCAGTAAGATTTTTCTCATTTTTAGCTTCCTTGTAGTCTATCCCCCTTCTTCGTAACTTTGTTAGTAATCCCATCACTTTTCATCAAGGAAGGTGATAACCCATCAAACAACAACCCACCACCAAATAAACCACTTCCACTCAAACCACAACCAATTGACCAACACCCCTCTAACCATCGTCGCAACCGATATGTTAGTAAAAACAATGATCTTCAAGATTTGCATAGGATATTTGAGAGTACAATTAGGGACGCTGTTGAAAAAGCAATTAGCGCCTTGATTGTTGGCTCCATGATTTGCAATAGTTCGCGTAATGATTTGGTAAATGAAAATGTAAATGAGGAAAATAATGCCTACTTCAATCTTTACCCCACTAAGGAAGAAGTTGCATACCACCAATACATAATCGACAATCCTCGATCACCCATCAGTAGGATATGCCCAAAGATTAGGAGAGGAAATCCTTGGAACATCAAGATCCCTTGTATGATTGGATATAGGAATGTCGAGCACGCCTACATAGATACGGACTCTCCTATTAATGTGATGTCATCAGCTGTTTACAATGACATAATGAATGAGCGACTTAAGATTAAGAGAGACCTTAAGTATCCTGGTGGGGTTTGCAAATTTGTGGGAAGAGTCAAGGATGTACACGTCTTTATAGGAAACTTCACCTACTTAGTTGATTTTATGGTCCTAGAAGACATAAGATGTGTCATTGACTATAGCTTGTCCCAAGTTGTGTTAGGAAAACCGTTTGTTGAAAAGTCTAAACTAAGCTATAACAAATCCGAACGAATGGTTAGATTTGTGGAGGGGGACGATGAAATTACTTATAGGATGCCTTGGAAGATGAATGGATATGGCCCTTTATCCCTTTATGAACGAGATAACATTAGAGCTTTTGAGGAAAAGAGCGAAGAAGATGTTGAAAAAGGCTTGAAATTTATGTGGGAGAAAAGGAGGCTTTACTATAGGGATTGTTTGACCCTTGGACCTAGGTATAGAGTAGA
Organism: Chrysanthemum lavandulifolium; assembly: GCA_022545495.1. NCBI lineage: Eukaryota > Viridiplantae > Streptophyta > Magnoliopsida > Asterales > Asteraceae > Chrysanthemum > Chrysanthemum lavandulifolium. The sequence continues at coordinate 98,827,437 of CM040240.1, read as the reverse complement.
TGAGAATTTTGTCAATATGATAGAGTTTTCATTGAGGATGAAAAACGAGACAACGTAGGAGCAGACTTCGAGTTTAGCTACAAGACTCATAAATAAAGAAAAGCGCTTCGTGAGAGGCAACCCATGCTTAATTGCTTGCTTGTTTGTGTGTCATATATCTTTTTCATTGTTATTTATTCTCATGTTTGAATTTGTGAAAATGCTTTATTTTGTCTTTAACCTAGTCTTAATTACATATAAAGGTATTTTACAAAAGGATAAGCGTAGGGAAGATTACATTCGTTTTAAAAAGAACGTTAACATGAGAATTACATCTAGTGAAATTGATGTATATGTGTGTTTGTTAGAGTCAAATGCTTGTATCCAGCCATAATGGATGTTTTGCAGGAATTTTTCCAGATTCTAAAGATGTAATTTTTCCAGAATTCTTCCAAGAAAACGCAGCAGACCAGTTTTTGTTAGGACAACCTGACGGTGTCAGGATTAGAACCTGATGACGTCAGGTCGAGCAGAAACAGCTTATAAAATTTTTCTCGTTTTTTTGTGCTACTTATAAATTTTTGGAAATTCTCAGGTCTTAATTTTCCAAAAAATCTGCAAACATCCATTCCACAAGCATTATATCCTAGTTTAGTTGTGTCATATATAGTTTTACCGCCGATTTTACGTGAAAGTTTCGTCTATTTTCTTAAAGTGTGCAGGTTATATTTGGCAAGAAGAAGAAACTCGATATTGGATGGAGTTTATCACGTATACATTCTTCTTGGGAAAGAATTTAACCACTACTTCACACGGATCCTACCTAGCTAATCAGGGGAGTAGTAGTTTCTTTCTCTTTTAATTACCTTCCTTTATCATAACTTTGATACTTTGGGGAACATTGGGGACAATGTTCAGTTTAAGTGTAGGGGGGAGAATAAAACGGGAACTTAGAAACTATGCTTATCCTTTAATATTTGTCTTGTGCTAGTTCATTTGTGTAATAAGCTATGAGAAATATTTGTTATGGCAAATTTAGCACCAAATTTAAATTTTTTTATGACATGTACGAGCAAAAACTTTAGTCTTAATAAAGCGTCTCATGGATAAGAGTTATATGACTAGCACAAAAACCGTTTACCACTCAAATTCCACCCCAAAAATGTGAGGTTCTCCCCTAGATCTTTAGGAATAAAAGCATTCACCTTTAATGCTTAGAGAGTGTACCGGTAGTATAATAGATTCTAGAACTTGTTTTGTGATGCATTCCGAGATCGCTAGTGAGACTACACTTGTGTAGTTAGGAATAACTAAATGATAAGAGGCATTAGGATAAACCTTGTTTGAAACCCGTATTAAAATTACTTCTTCCACATCGGTCGAGTAATTACCCCACACCCTTGCGATGTACCCATATTTAGTACACGATACCCCTAGTTAACCCCTCAGAGCCTATCCCTTTCGCGGTTCTCGTGATGTTTCGGTTTTCCGGAATAGCAATGAAGAGCATTGCTTACAATCCACCCCCAAATGTACACCCAAATCGCCTTAGCCTACCTTGTATGCACTCACCTTTAGTGCATTATTGTTATCATTACTAAACCCTTAGTTCAATTATCTAGTTACTTGCATGGTTGCTAAGTCAAGTCATATATTTTGCACACAGTTTTGGGATGATTGGGACTCATGGGTAAAAGTAATATTTTATGGAGTAACGGGAAGGAACGTTAAATTCAAATTCTCTTTATTTACGTATTTAAATACTCCAAGTGTTTTGATTTTTTCAAATCGGGTCAATTAGTGTTAGAGTAATAAAAAAACTCAAGTGTAGGGATGCTCCTATAAATCCCTTCTATTTTGATGTTATTGTTAATACAAATAAGCCGTAAAAACGTTTATTTATATTTTACGATCTTCTAATATTTTGTCGATAACAAACATAAAATCATTTTAACGAAACAAATAAAATACGTAAATTGTTTGAACTAATAGTTTCTCACATTTTCACATAAAACACTAAAACAAGTATAAGTAATTTTATGATTTAAGTAATACATATGTACAACAACTAGTGTTTACATATTTGGATAAAATATACACATAACTAGTATGTAGTAAATTGGGTAATATAAATGGGTAGAAACTTAAGTATCACAACCCATTGGGCAAATACATTGAATGTAGTTGGGTACAACCCAAAGCCCATAACCCATGGATCTTGACCCATAACCCATTGCATGACATAATGCTTATATCATACATGGATAATATCCAAAACCCATGGATCAACCCATACCCAAGTGACTAAGTGCATTGCACTCAAAGATACATTGTATCTAGCCAAATATCCATGGTTCAACCCATGACCCATAACCAAAATACCCATGGGCAAAGAGGAGCGTTCTACGGATCCCTAGCTTTGTGCTAGCCGGATCCCTTGTGGTAGGGATCCGTGGGATCCGGGGAACAATAGGATTTTTCCTCTATAAATAGTGAGCCATTTCTTCTTTATTTCTCACCCCTTTCCAACACACTTTCTCCCCTGAGTTAAATCTCACTAACCTTAGATCCAAGAGATCTATGTTTGTCGTTTTGTTTTTGTGTGATCTTTTAGGTTCCTCTTAAAGACAAGATCACCACCTTTGAAGTCGAGCAAGCTCAAGTCCATGAGTTGCCATGCTTCCTCATCATCAAGGCTACTGAAGTCCTCTTGTTGATGATTCCTTTCTTTCTTCAAAGAAGTGTAGTGTTGAAGACATTAGTGAAAGATGTCTCAAGTGTCAAGACGAAGATATTAGTGAAGGGTATCTATCGTCTATAGGATAAGCACTTGTGGTAGATGCTTAGAATTCAAGACAAAAAAGCATTAGTGAAAGGTGCTTAGAAGTCAAGACAAAGAAGCATTAGTGAAAGGTGCTTAGAAGTGAAGACACAAGACATTAGTGAAAGGTGTCTTGTAGATCTAGTCAAAGGTATTAGTGAAAGGTGCCTTAGATGTACATTCGATATGGTGTGTTTCGATGTACAAGATAGACTAGTATTAGATCCAAGGATATTGATATCCTTGATGATGTTGTAAAGGAGTATATCTCCTTTGGGATTAGTCGTTGCTTAGCCTAGTACCTAATAAAGGGTAGGCGACGTTGTGAAGGTGTAGTTCACCTTGGAGTGAAAGAACTAGGTACTTAGCCTAGTACCTTATAAAGGGTAGGCGACATTGTGTAGGTTTGGTTCACCTTGGTGTGAAAGAACCCGGTGGTTAGCCTAGCACCGGAAAAAGGGTAGGCGACGTTGTGAAGGCTTCTCCGCCATAAGGAGATTGGTGTAGTGTTTACGAACTCTCGAGTAGGTGACTCGGGGAGTGGACTAGGGCAAGGAAGGTGTCCTTGTAGCCGAACCACTATAAATACTCGCGTTGTGGTTTTGTGCTTCTTACTCTTATCTTTTCATTACATATCTTCATATGCTTGTTTATCAACATCCAACACACACAACCAAATAGATTGACATAAGTCGATCTAAATAGTTTAAAAGGAAGTTTTAATTGGTAAAACTATTCAACCCCCCTTTTAGTTTTCCACAATTGGTATCAGAGCTTCGTTACCAAGTTTCTTGAAGTATATTGTACTTTATAAACCTTGATACGATCCATGGTTAATTGAAAACTACAAAGAAGGTTTTTCATAAAAACAAACACCATGTCTTTTAAAATTATATGTTTGGATGTTGATTTGATAACAACATTTTTCCTATTTATTTTTTCATTTAATTGCACTGATCTTCTTTGTCATGTTGATTAGTCAAAGCTCATACCCACCAAGCTTTAGGAGTCGCTTGGTAACAAGAATACCTTCCTTAAGAAGGTATCTTAAACGAAAAGGAGCGGGAATAGTCTAAGTGACATTTGCTGTGTCATTTGTAAAGACATTCCTAAGTGCGCTAGAGGTATGATTTTCTTTTTACTTTTCTTGATAGTTAAGTATACCTATTTAGGTATTTATATGATTATCTTTTGTGCAAATTACATGTTTTACATGAAGCTTCATTAGGAAGCCTTTTTCTTACATACGTGTCTTATTTCTCGTCTAAAGTCGTGGTATATAAAACTTGTGTTTTGTTTTCTTTTAATCCAATAATAAAACAAAACACGAATTTCAAAAATTCTTCCTTCCCCATAAATACTCCCATCGTCGACCACTCTATCAAACCCTCACTTTTTCAAATCTTCCAATTTCAAAAATTTCCTCTCACTCAAAAACTTCATCTTCCTCCTCATTCCATCTCAACCGAAACAAAGAAGATCCGTCATCAACAAGGTTTACATCGCACTCGTGCTCATCGCCTTAACACTCATCGCACTTGTGTTCCCTATGATGAAGTTCACATATGGAGACATTTACTTTGTGTTGTTAATCTACATTGGGATCATATACCCAATCCTTTGTATCATCCTTAGCATTGAAATGCAATATTACTAATAATCTTGTTATCTTTGTTATTATTTATTTTCTTGTGATTTATATGTTTCATATTCCTTCGTGATACATTATAAGTCATGTGTGCATGCTAAAAGAAAATGTAGGATAAAACACTTCTCGTGGTATAAAATGTAAAACCTATGTTTTTATCAAATCATTTACATTACTACTGCATCCACGGATCCGGAAGTTATACTAGCCGGATCCCTTTGAAAAGGAACCGTGGGATCCGTCCTAGTGGAGAACAGTTTTTCATGCAAATTAAAACCATTTTTTCTAGAAGTAATACTCACTAGAATGTCAAAACCATAAGTGAGTCAAGTGTCTTTCTTGTTTAAAAACCATTGTTAATAAAAATCTAATAAAAACGTTAGATAATTATAGGTCGACCATAAACATCACCTCTTATTAACCCATCATTTCTATAAGTTCAACTATGACGCATGAATATGAGTTTGATTTTTCACTCACTAGTGTCTACACTCCGAACATCTCTCTCGAACCCAACAAACCTGGCAATCATGTCCGTGGGTTCAATAATCTCGAAAACCGTCACTTCCACGAAGGACGTATTGTAGACACCTCTCTACAATTCGAAGAAGGTATCAATACCTCCTTCCGAGCCATAGGACTAGAATTTCTTCTTGAAATCAACGAGAAGATATGTCCAAGGTTCATAATGGAATTCTTCCGTCAAGTCGAACTCGTTCGTAACGAGGATCGCTCTCTATCTCTTTGGTTTTATATCAAAAACCAAACGTTCACTCTAACCCTTGGGCATTTTGCTCACATCCTCCGGATTCCAAATCATGGACAATGTGCCTTCACCAAGATTGTTCTCTTGATTCTCTTCAACTTTCGTGAAGAAAATAGTCCATATTGTTCACACATACCCTCTCCGGAAGATTTAAATCGCATAATATGCAAACCTCGACCATATTACTCCGATCCAAACATTATCTTTACAAGGATATCCGAGAAGAGTACAAGCCTCTTGCACTCATCCCACGTGAAAATTTTTGGAGTCTTAGGGAAATCGAGAAATTCTTCCCGCTTGTTGTGCTTACATGTTGTAATGTTTGCTAACACAACAACCATACAATCTCGCCTACTTCTTACAAGGCAAATTGCAAATCTTCAAGGCTCCAAGAATAAACTCATCCCTTATGGAATGTTCTTGACACGCCTATCATAATGTTATGCACTTCCATCCTCAATTTCAAAGTCCGTTATGCGTATTTGTGAACAAGATGATGGAACCGCTAAACATATCTCTCATGAAGACTTTCTTCATTCTTGATTCCACCAACACTCATCAATCACATAATGATATTCCTAGCAAAAACACTCAAGAAACCTAGTAGTATTCCAAAATAGGATCAATTCTCTTGTATTCGTGCTCTATCAATGTAATCCAATTTCTTTCATGAAATAAAACATCTTACATTTGATATCTTAGTATTAGAACTCCTTTTAGACTATCATTGAGATGTAATGCATTGTCAAGATCATTGCATACCTTTAGTAAAGGTCCTGCTGAGCAGATAGGCGGATCCCAAATATTTTGTTAGACGGATCCCTACACTTAGGGAACCGTGGGATCCGACAAACAGAAAATGCAATTGCAAGCATTATATTTCAACCATATCCTTAGAATACCTCACACTAAGCTAAACATAGTGTCTTAAGGAAAATTAAGTCCTTATCAAGATAGGTTGATCCTTCCTACTCACACACCTAGATCACACTCTAAAACGCTTTTAGATCTACCGTTTCATTTTAATCCATTACTCTTACGCTCTCAAACTCACACTTCATTTTTTCTTGATCCCTCACATCTAGTCTAGGAAATCTTTCGATTATGACAAAATTGATCATAAATCATCCTCACCTCAAAATTGATCAAAGTTGATCAAAATCTAGTTTTCCCATCTCAAAGCTTCTAGGATATTTTCCAAAACACTATCCTAAGACACAACCTGATCTCTAGGATCATTTAGCTTCAATTGATACTCTAAATCTTTAGTGTCATCCTTGCTCATCCATTGGTACTCTTGAAAGTTCCAAATTCTTCCATAAATAACAATCATTAACTACATCATTCATTACCTTCAAGTACTCAAGCACCCCTTCATTTAAAACACTTAGGAATACTGAAACACTCAAGATGATATAGGTCTTAGATCTTAGAAACATCATTTCCACTCTTTCATAATCACGAAAGCGGATCCCTAGGATTAGCCTAGACGGATCCCTCGAGGAAGGAACCGTGGGATCCGGATGACAGTTTATGTCAAATCTTGCTAAAACAATCATTTCAACTCATCTTCCTAACTCAAACACTCCATCTCATCTTAAATAAATTCCTAGATCAGTACAACCTCTAAAGTTGACTCTTGTGCATGTTAATCATCACATTCCAATGAATTCTAGTGGCTTAAGGCTTAAATGCACTTGTCAAATCTCTTGGTTTATAAACCACTTTGTTAGAACCTCCATAGTCATCACTCTCATCCTAACTTTCAGTTCTTGCAACCTCTTGAAATCATCTCATCATAAGGAAAACCCCAAGTAGTAACTTATCCACCAAAGAACCACCCATGAAAAAGGCTCGTGTTATACACGAAATCTCTTCAACCGAATCATCTCCGGTCAAGCCAACAAATGATAGGATTCTTCCTCATCCAATCAAACCAATTCCTAAAAGGATAGTACCCACAAAACTACCAATACCAAACACCACCATACCTCCTAGGCCAAACAATATTATCTCCACTAAACCATCACCGTTGGTTCCTAGAGCTATTTCATTTACATCCCCACTATCATCACCACATCTCTACAATTTAGAGGACTTGCCTCCTAGGCCGTCTCATCCGCTTCTGCCAACAACATTCTCCTCATTAGGAGAAATAATGGTTCAAAATCAAGGTGTTGAGTCAACACTTGCTCCGGCTTCCTTTTCGCCGTTTCCATCATATAATCCCATTTGGATTATGAGAAATCATCAAAGTTAACCACCCGATCATATGGAAGTTGACACTTCTCTACCACCACCATCATTCTTGGTTGAGTCATTCTCAAATATACCTCCACCAATCCCTCCATCGTTTGAAGCTCCACAAGCCGCTTCATTTGATCCTTCGCATCAAGCTATTTCATTTCTTCCACCACCACTACCTAGCCATGACAAAGATTGCTATCATTGTCAACATGTTGAAAGTTTGATACATGAAGTACGAGAAGACCAACGTTTCATGTTCTATCATCTCCTCGAACGTTTCGACAAGATTAAACCTAAACAAAACTTGAGCTAGAAGATTTTAGTGGTGTCCTAGCATCAAGCGTTAGTTGGTCTAGAAATTCCTAGTCATGTATTGTTTATTTTCTTAGTTTTTAGAGTCATGTATATCATAACTCTAGTTTTATTAAATGGAATTACATGCTACTTGTTATTTTTCTGAGCATATGATTACCTTGTATTCATATCTCATTTTTGTGATAACATTACTTGTTATATCACCGCTCTTGAAATTAATCGACTACTACGGATCCTCGATTGCCTAGACGGATCCCTACTAGGAGGGAACCGTGGGATCCGTGAGACATAAAGTTTTCTTTCTACTAACTTGAACCACATTTGCAGGAAATTGTGAATTATACTTGCTTTCTAATCTTTGTTTTGTAGTTATTCAATTTACACATGAAGACTTTGACATCCTAAAGCTAGGGGGAGCTTTATGTCAAAGCAATACATTGCAAATTACTTGCAATACTAGGTTTACATTTCGTGACATCCCCGTGCAATATTGCAATCATCAAGGGGAAGTACATTCGTCACTTAGACGAAATCTTTTGCAAACTTACTTGCAAACAAACTAGATTAGTATCACTTTCTTGACGCCCTTACATAGGGATGGACTCGTCAAGGGGGAGTAAAGACGAGATCTGTTCCCGTTACTTGCTCTCTATTTTTTTTCTCTCTTTCACATGTTTTACTTAAAAACAATGTGTTGCTTTCCTTCAAACACTTTTTGTTTCGACAAAAAGGGGGAGAAGAAAGTAAAAACTACAAATTCAAACTTTTCCGAATTTTAGCTTTTCCTTAAAATAATTTTATGTTTTGTCATCAACAAAAAGGGGGGATTGTTAATACAAATAAGCCGTAAAAACGTTTATTTATATTTTACGATCTTCTAATGTTTTGTCGATAACAAACGTAAAATCATTTTAACTAAACAAATAAAATACGTAAATTGTTTGAACTAATAGTTTCTCATATTTTCACATAAAACACTAAAACAAGTATAAGTGATTTTATGATTTAAGTAATACATATGTACAACAACTAGTGTTTACATATTTGGATAAAATTTACACATAACTAGTATGTAGTATATTGGGTAATATAAATGGGTAGAAACTTAAGTATCACAACCCATTGGGCAAATACATTGAATGTAGTTGGGTACAACCCAAAGCCCATAACCCATGGATCTTGACCCATAACCCATTGCATGACATCATGCTTATATCATACATGGATAATATCCATAACCCATGGATCAACCCATACCCAAGTGACTAAGTGCATTGCACTCAAAGATACATTGTATCTAGCCAAAGATACATGGTTCAACCCATGACCCATAACCAAAATACCTATGGGAAAATTGGAGCGTTCCACGGATCCCTAGCTTTGTGCTAGCCGGATCCCTTGTGGTAGGGATCCGTGGGATCCGGGGAACAGTAGGATTTTTCCTCTATAAATAGTGAGCCATTTCTTCATTATTTCTCACCCCTTTCCAACACACTTTCTCCCTTGAGTTAAATCTCACTAACCTTAGATCCAAGAGATGTATGTTTGTAGTTTTGTTTTTGTGTGATCTTTTAGGTTCCTCTTAAAGACAAGATCACCACCTTTGAAGTCGAGCAAGCTCAAGTCCATGAGTTGCCATGCTTCCTCATCATCAAGGCTACTGAAGTCCTCTTGTTGATGATTCCTTTCTTTCTTCAAAGAAGTGTAGTGTTGAAGACATTAGTGAAAGATGTCTCAAGTGTCAAGACGAAGATATTAGTGAAGGGTATCAATCGTCTATAGGATAAGCACTTGTGGTAGATGCTTAGAAGTCAAGACAAAGAAGCATTAGTGAAAGGTGCTTACAAGTCAAGACAAAGAAGCATTAGTGAAAGGTGCTTAGAAGTGAAGACACAAGACATTAGTGAAAGGTGTCTTGTAGATCTAGTCAAAGGTATTAGTGAAAGGTGCCTTAGATGTACATTCGATATGGTGTGTTTCGATGTATAAGATAGACTAGTATTAGATCCAAGGATATTGATATCCTTGATGATGTTGTAAAGGAGTAGATCTCCTTTGGGATTAGTCGTTGGTGTAGTGTGGTAGTAGTTCCTCCATTGCAATGGAACTAGGTGCTTAGCCTAGTACCTAATAAAAGGTAGGCGACGTTGTGAAGGTTTAGTTCACCTTGGAGTGAAAGAACTAGGTACTTAGCCTAGTACCTTATAAAGGGTAGGCGACGTTGTGTAGGTTTGGTTCACCTTGGTGTGAAAGAACCCGGTGGTTAGCCTAGCACCGAAAAAAGGGTAGGCGACGTTGTGAAGGCTTCTCCGCCATAAAGAGATTGGTGTAGTGTTTACGAACTCTCGAGTAGGTGACTCGGGGAGTGGAGTAGGGCAAGGAAGGTGTCCTTGTAGCCGAACCACTATAAATACTCGCGTTGTGGTTTTGTGCTTCTTACTCTTATCTTTTCATTACATATCTTTATATGCTTGTTTATCAACATCCAACACACACAACCAAATAGATTGACATAAGTCGATCTAAATAGTTTAAAAGGAAATTTTAATTGGTAAAACTATTTAACCCCCCTTCTAGTTTTCCACAGTTATCTTAGAGGATGGTAGAGTAAAAGTGTATGAAAAATATATATATATATATATATGAAGAAAAAAACATACGGGCTACCATCCTACATCTATCTTTATGTTTATGTTTTTCAATTTATGTATGTTTGTTTCATGTTATTTAGAGTTTAGTGAGTCGAGTCTTAGCTTAGCAACGCCATTCTTTTCATGCTTGTAACATAAGATTTTTGACTTGCCATCACTAAATCGCCTATCCAACAAAACCCTTTGGTTCACTACCGTAAGCCTAACGTTACAACCCTTTAAAAAGACCTCTTAGATAGTTGTTCCTAGGTGCTTACTCCAAAGCGGTGGAGGTTTGATCTAGTCTCAAGCCTATGGTAATCTATGTACTATGACCAGGTATTTATCTTCCATTTCCATTTACTATATTTCATACACACCCGAGAGATGAGAGAATACAAACACCCCTTGTGAGGTGCTAGTATATAATTTCCGTGCTTTTTATGACTATTTCGGTGCTTTTACTTGTTGTGAATTATGTTAAACTTATGCTTCATGCCAACTAACTTATAAATTGATTGGCCAAAAGCACATTTGCTTGAGGACAAGCAAATACCAAGTGTAGGGATATTTAATAAGGATTTAAAATGTATACTTTTAAGAGGTCATTTAAGCGCTTAATCGACCACTTTTATATCCGTTACTGCTTAATTTCGTTCCTTTTCACTTTTTAGGTCTCTTGGAAGCAAAATGCTAGAATGATGCATATTTGGACGAAAAGGAGTGAATACATGAAGAAAGTGGCAAAGTTAAGATCGAAGCCACTAAAGTCAGCTGGCCCACTGGTCGACAATCGTCCCAACTAAAGGGCGACACCATCCCTCTCTACGGACTTAATTAAAATACACCGACGGCTCGAGAGACTTTTGCTCAAATACACCGACGGCGGCCAAGAAGAGAAGGGCGTCACTAAGACTTTTCATCTCGGGCGGCCCGGATCCGTAATCGAAGACGTCCCTGTTGAAGACCGACGGCGTCACAATTACAACGTAACGCCGTCCCAACGATAACTTGGCTAAGACGAAAACCCTAATGACGGCGATCTGACGGCGTCTCACATATAAGGCGACGCCGTCGCAAGTGTAAATCTATATATAGAATTCGATTTTTCAGAATTTAAAGAGGTAGACTTGTGGAGTAAAAACCCTAAACATTTGTAGTCCGAATTGGACAGTATCTTAGGCTCCCAAACCCTATTTTACACATCAAGATAAGTGTTTTATTCCATTAGTATCATTATGTATTCCATTGAATGTATGTATCTAGGTAAGCACATTTTTAATCATCATACGAGCACACATCAAAAGACATAGCTACCCGTAGTATTAGATAATTAGATAGTAGAAGTAATCGGTAGAAGTACCACCCCAAAATCCATTGCCCCGAGATTCTACCCTTAGCTTTCTAAAAAATATATAAAAGATAAAAAAGAATCATCCTCAACCCCAACCTTAGCGTAGTACACTTCTTGCTAGCATTCCTATTCCCCTAGAGAACGATATCAATACACAAGGCTTACCCAATACTACACTACAACGATTAGGTTCACTGCCTAGGGTGTTGAAAAACTTGCTCGACGAAAAGGAAGTTCCTTTGACCGCGAACGCGCTTCGTACGCACATCAACCCTCTTCCACCTCGGCATCTTGTAATTTTGCTTCGTATTCTAGTCCGTCTTCAAGACTTGAAATGTTTTGTATACGTTTGACCTCATCTAAGTGATCCTTCAAGCAAATACACATCTCCAAAGATGCCGGTGTAAGTCTTATTCTTCGTATCGATAATACCCTTCCACTAATAGAAAAAGTGGATTTCGAAGCTACTGTAGAAGCTTGTACGCTTAGTAAATCTCGGGCCATGGCGGCTAGAATGGAAAATTGAGATTTCCTTCCTTTTCACAAAGCCAAAATATCAAAATTTATATATTCTTGGGGTCCCATAGTGTTTATCCAATTTGTTCCAATATATCTCCCAAATTCGTTAATCGATGATTGGTCACTCCTAGCCCGTTTAGTGCTTTCTTGTCTTAAACTATAAAATAAGCCAAGCATCAGATCCTTGGTAGAATTTGTAGAAAATGATGAAAAATCCGTACTCGTTGAAACATTTGTTGCACCATATTTATTATAATAAAAATCAAATAAACCTTTAAAACATTTGTTGAGATAGTTTTTTTGCATTTGTTGCAAAGAAAACGTTTTCTTGAAGTAAATCCAAATCCATAGTAATCTTGCTGATAAGTATTCCACCCCTCTAACGTTAAAACATGGGTTCAATTTGACAACACACTAATTACCGGTGAAATTTCTTGGAAATATTTTCTAATTTTTTCTTTCATGGGTTAAACCATACTAGTAAATAATGGACCATTAAATTCGTATTGGCCTAATTTTGAACACATCATATAAATTTGGTTGAGAGTACCAAATGACTTGTGGGATAATTAACATCCGATAATAAAATTGTTGCGTTTTTAAAAAATTCGAGTAAATCGGTTATTTGTAGAATAGTAAGCCAATTTTCGACATGAAATGGTGTCATACTGGGACGCCTTTGGAAAAGTTCGTCATGAAAGACTTGTAAATTATTTTTTTAGCATAAACCACTTATAAACATTTTATAAATTGAATTCCATCTTGTAGGAACGTCCCAATTAGGGGTTAAAAATTTGGCACCCGTCTTCGAACACAATCTAATATTCTTTATATATAAACTTACTCGAACAAAATATATCCTGTAACATTTTTCTAAAGCATTTTTATCATATCTATTTCGGGTTTCGCTAGTCCGTCTTGCACAACTAAGTTTATGATGGGTGCAACACATCGACTATGATAACAAAAAATGTCGTCCGAAGGTGGATGGTATTTTAGTATTAGTTTTTTGACGGCGTTTGTATTATTAATAGCGTTAACAAATGAGATTGAAAAATATTTTCTTCTAATTTATACTCTTTTATTACATCTCGTAACATACGAAATAAATTTTGACACGTGTGAGGATACTCAAAGTTTTCAAAAGCAATCGTACGCTTCATCATTTTCCAAGTTACGGGATCAACCCAATGCGCGGTAACACAAAAGTACGAACCGGACAAATTATGAGGAGCCGACCAAACATCGGTTGTTAAGTTTACACTTGTATTTAAATTTTGAAAACCTTCTTTTAGTTCAATTCTAGCCTTTTCTAAGCTTTCATACAATCATATTTAAGAGTAGCTCGACTTACATGAGTATATCGTGGTTGAAGAGTATTTTGAATCACCCTAGTTAATCGAGGGTTGTCGAAGTGGTTGAACGACAAACCTTCTTGAATCACAAAGCCTGCAAATTATTGTCGAACCCGATCCGCCTTGTATGCAAAAATGCCCCCTCTTGTGAAATTGATGCTTGATCCGCTTCCGGATTGGGTCTGAGTGCTACACAATAATTCTTGATATACCCCTTCAACGTCGAGTTGGATTCCGATTTAAAAAACTTAGAGCAATCTTTACAATGAGCCTTCGTATTCCCATCCGACAACAACAACAAGTCAAAATTACACTAAACGTTTGGGTTTTGTTTTATTTCTAAAACTTTAACAATCGTTGGTTCATTTGAGGAACCACCATCGGTGAAAGTTGAAGAAGCACGAGTTGCTATTAGTGAGCGTTTTGATTGTTTCAAGAAGAATTTGAGAGTGTTTGAGTGTTGTGACTAAACCAAACTCAACATACCTATTTATACTAAAGTTAGGAGGGCTAAATGGGGCAAAAAAACACAAAAACCCATTGGAAAATGTCCCAAATGGTTAGAAAAAACGGGAAAAAAATCATAGAGCTGTTATGTAACGTTCAAAAACCGGTTTGGAACCGGTTTTTCCTAGCCGATTCTAAACCGGTACAACAATTATATATACAAACCGCCGAACCGGTCCCAAACTGGCAGATTTTGGCCAAACCAAACCGGTTTTGGTCAAAAACCGGTGTTGACATGTTTCGGTTTCGAGTTTTGTTTCGTTTTCCATTATACATTTTTTTGTACACGACTACTAACAGTGAAGAGAAAAAAGATCATAAAGCTCATACAGCTTATAGACACAATTTAAATGTCTGGAATTAACATCTTGATCGAAAAGGAGATAAATAAGACTTCTACAAATTGAAAGCTCAAATTTTCATGATGAAAATTCAAGAACAATGTAGCTTGGGAGGGAGTGGATTCAGGGGTGTTCATCAATTCGGTTATTGGATTATTCGGTTCGGTATAGTTTTGTTAATTTTTTTGCTGGGTAAAATCGAAAACCAAATTTGATTTTGGTTTGGTTTTTGGGTTGCCCCGAATAACCCAAATTACATAATTTATATTTTTTTCATTGATTATATAAATATTTAGAAAAAAAAAATCAAATTAAAAAATGTTATATTGATACTATGAATTTTAAATGTAATGGTTTGTTTGGCATATAAATATATAAAAAATATATATATTAAAGTGAATTCGGTTTTTGATTCGGTTTTAGCAAATTCATATCGGTTACAAATTTGATTTGATTTTATTCACTTTGATTTGGTTTTGTTTTCGGTTCTTATGGATATTACCCAATTTGTGAAACTGGTGGATTTGTTTCTTTAACAATCATTCTTTCTAAGCCCATTGGACTGGAAAAGTAATAGGTTCGATTCGTTTAATACTCTCTTGTCCAATGGTATTGTTCACGAGATAAAAACACAAAAAGAATAATGCATGTATTACATCTCTAACTTTTACAAAGGTAAAAAAGAAAGCAATTTTATTTAGCATTTTCATTTCGTGCTAAAAAAAAATATTTCAAACTCGTCATTCAACGGATATATCAAAGAACACCTAAATCTAGGGGTGAGCAAAACAAATCGAAAAAACCGAAACCGAACCAAAAACCGACAAAACCGAACCAAAAAAACCGACCGAAACTAAAAACCGATGATTCGGTTTTTATTTTTTCAGAAACCGAAAAATATGGTTCGGTTTCGGTTTTCATCCAAAAACCAAACCGCAAAAACCGAACCGAACCGGTTTTATTATATAATAATATCTAACTAATATAATATGATTAAATAACTAAATAAATTAAATTTATAAATTCATATTCATTTTGTGAGTGGATTTATAATATATTTATCTTAACGTTTACAATTATATGGGTGTTTGTCGTGTTGCGTGTTTTGTGTGAATATATCAATAAGATTCGATAACGATTATACTACGTGTATATTCACTCAGATGCCAGTATGCCTCATTTATATGTTTGTAATTGTAGAATTGTGCAATAAACATTATTATGCTTAGATTGAAATAAAAAGTAAAGTAGAATAACTAATTTTTACATAAAACAAGTTTGTTGGTATAATTTGGCCATACCCAAATATTAACTGTTAAACCAAAAAATCGAACCAAACCGCTAACGAACCGAAAAAACGAACCAAAAACCGAACGATTTCGGTTTGGGTTCTAAAACCGAATATCATTGTGGTTCGGCTTTGGTTTAAATTAGCGACCCAACATTATAATTTAGCTTAGATTTTGTGTAGATTTAGGCGACAAAATCTAAGCTAAATTATAATGTTGGGCTTTCTTGTTTTCTTGCACTTGGGTCCAAAACTCCAAACGTCTAGTCTTGAATTAAAATGTGGTTCATATCATCTTTTACACTGTAATGGGGCCAACTTATAATCTTTTAACACTCCAATGGGGTCATAAACACCTATCATCACAACTTTACAACTTTTGAATTAATAATTTTTACCACTATGCTACCAGTCCGTTAGTAAAGTGGAGAGTGCATAAACTGGTGATCGCGTAACTCTCTTTGATGATACATAGTTAATGTTTGTTAGAGTTATGGAGACTGAGCTCGGACTCGTATATTAGATCTCCCAAAAAACTGGAAAGCATGTTTCCTTAACTTGTCTGTTTAAAATTACTTGCTGCTATGTGAATAAAAACACTTCAACGTAGATAAGATAGGTTTAAACTAAAATGTTAATTAGTTTGCCCATGTTAATTACTCTATAACTGATCCCATGTCATTTATGTCAATGTTGCTTGGATAGAGCCATTAAAATTAATCATCTTTAAGCCACTGACAAAATTTTTATTTGTCTTGAACATGGGACTATAATACACATTCTGGATATAATATTTGAGGTACACTTTTGTTTCTTTTAATTACCATGGTATTTGATCTAACGATCTTTTAGAATGGGTTTACTTATCGCCACATATACTCAAATCGGGTAAAGCTCTGCATTTATGTAGAGATTGTTGTGGCCACTTTCGGGTCGTTTGCGTTAAACATGATTCAAACTTGATATCTCACATCTTGATTACGATAGTGTAAAAAGAATTTAGTCAATTTACCAGTTAACTAAAGAAATTCAAGGTGTTCTTATTTCATGTTTTCGTAGTCCAATAGCTAAAATGCTATTCAAAGTAAAATTTAATAGGCACATGCAATTGATTCATAGTTTTTCATTTATCTGCAGACACGAACTTGATTTGTGATGGCAGTGAAAAAAATATGAAATACGAGAATAAGATATGTAATTTCGAAAACCAAAATTTGGCCAGAATTTGAAATATTGAAAGCGAGATGACACAAAGTTAATTTGGTGCATGTACATGCTAAATAGACTCTTAACCACAAAATCTTGAACCTTGGTAGTTTATTAGGTTAAAACACATAAGGGAAACGTTAATAATTGAGTAATCAACCTGTCAAAAGAAAATCATATTGATTGGGCCAAAGAAGACATAAATGTTTCTTGTCAAGATCTTATTACAAGTATTGTGAATTTGTGATGTAGTTAAATTCTGAAAGAAATCTATTTGAAGAAACAAGTTGAGTCATTCGCGTGTTGTTGCGGGTTTTCTGGCTGTAAATTTTGTTAGTATTACTGCAAGTTATTATTCATATAATTGTGGTTGTTTCGAGATACATGTATATTTGTATTAATTATGTTTTGAGATACATGTATATTTCCACAATGCATCGTGTTTCAAGTATATTATATAAAGGAAGATCTCTAATGTTTATGAGGGTATATCGCTTAAATGTTGACAAAGAATACTGTAAGTTATTGATGGCGGAATTGCAAAACCACAAGTTTCAATCCTCCTAAGCAGTGTACCTAACCGTTTGTTAGTACAAAAAGTGTGACGGGTTGTGATGGGTGTGAATGTAGCTTGCCGGACTGGGCCAACAAGCTGCTGATGGGTTGATCTTGTACTAATCCAAGTAATTTGATTAGTTTACCTGCACAAGAAGAGTAAACCGTTAGCCTTACCGTGGGGACGGACCCCACGATTAGACTCCGGCGTGAGAGTAAGTACGCATTCTTGTTAGAGAAAGTAACAGTATGTGCGTGTGATTATGAGAGAAAGTTGACCTGTATGGGATTAGAGCCCCTTTTATAGGCGAGGCTTACCGCTAGGGTTTCCTAGATACTCGCACATAGTGGTTAATCGCCAGAGCCGGACCCTTTTCGGACAAGGTTCCGTGTCAATCGCGGATGCGGACACAAGATACCTTCAGCGGTTGATGGCTCAGCCTGCCATGTATCTTGCGTCCATCTTTAGGTCTGGACTATAGCCAATTTCGTCATTGGGCTTACTGTTGGTCTAGAGTTCATAGTTATTTTATCGGTATTGGGCCTGGGCCCAATATGTGTATAGTGTGTATTGGGTCTAGTGGGCCCGTTTTACATACTATACGTCATCAAGTCCCCCCCAGTCTGATGTGCGCGCTGCGTGCGAATGTTGTCGCGTGCGGTGGATGTTACTAGACTTGAGTTGACTAAGCACTTTTCCTTTCCGTGCCTTTTTTGAAATGTCTTTCTGGTACTTCCTTCTTTTTAGGGATTGCCACGTCATCCAGTCCCCCTAGTCTGGCATATCTATTGCATGCGGATATTGTCGCGTGCGGTAGGTATTTGCTAGACTTTAAGTTTGACGGAGACGTTTCCTTTTCTCAATCTTTTTTACGCGTCTTTCTGACACCTCTCTTTTTTTGGGAAGTGTTTCGTGCGACGTGGGCGCTTGTCGACTCTTCGTTTTGTGCTTTGATTTAACCAAATATCTTACGCGCCTCTTTTTTACTGTTGATCTTGATCGTTTATTCCGGCTTTCTTTGACACGCGTCATCATCCAAATTTAGGTGTTCCCTTAGTATAAATACTGCCCCCATTTTTATTCCTCTGTTTTACTTTCACCATTGCCGTTTTGTTGTATCTTTTTTAGAAGAGAATTCCTTCATCCGTCCGCCCTTTATCTGTTCGCTATGAGTTTGATTGTTGACATAAAGTGTAGTACTCCTCCAGAGACATTTGGTTCCTTCCTTAGGACTTATCATATTCCTTTGGAGGTTCGTTCGGAGCTTCCTTCTCGCAGGTGTACGATGCATGAGTGTCCTTCTGGGAAAATTGGTTTATATACCCGCTTTTTTTATCTTGCCAATTTTTGTCTGCCTCTGTGTGTTTTCCTTGTTGATTTGATTAGGCATTATCGTATTAACATTTCCCAGTTTTCAGTTCTGGGTGCGTGCAGGATTTCTCATTTTGAGATCTTGTGTCGTGCTCATGGCATCACACCAACTGTTGGTTTGTTTCGTTGCTTTTATGTTAATTCGAAGTCCAAAGGGTGGTTTTCATTTAGTAAGCGCAACGTTGTTCCCGTAGTTTACACTAAGACTCTTGATTATGTGAAGAGTTGGAACAACCGATTTTTCTGGGTTGATGACTTTGCTTTGTTACGCAGGTTCTGATGTGGATTTCCAGGATCGATTTTGATCAAGCAACATCATGTAATCATGCAGTAATAATAATAAGAAACAAAGTAAAGAAGATATGTTGAACCCTATAACTGATATTGATAAATGAAAGGGTTGCTCTGAATTACAGAAATCCTACACTATAAATATTGTATGAATCGTTGCCTTGTGGCAGTTATGCCGATTCATAGAAAAGTAAACGTTGTGATGAAAAGATACAACGTTTCAGTAAAACCTAAAATCTAAATAACCGTTACTATGTAACTGCCATTTATTGGGTTTGTTTGGGGCTTTGGCCCAAACCAGAAAAGTGCAGGCTTCATTCCTTTGGGTTGTGCAGGCTTTGGCGTTAAGACCATTCTTCTGGTTCTTCATGATGTGTCGACTTGCAGCCATAATACAGGAGTAAAGACCTGTTAATCTTCATACAAAGATTAATGGGATTATTGTTTTCCAACATATTCCTCCCTAATCTTATTAATCTTTGTATTCTCAATCTTCTTGTTCTTGATTCTTCTTGCTCATGCCTTCCTTCAATTTTGTAGTTAATTGATACTTGTTATATTAAAGATCAAAAAATAAATAAAATGCTCAATCTTGACTGTTCTTCTTGTCTGCTTGTTTCATAGGGTTTGATCACAGGATCTTGTCGATCTCGATGGCATTCTTGCCTTGAAACATGTCCTTCTGTTCCAAAAAAGTGATCTCCTTGCAGTGCTTATCATAGCAATTGAAGTCGTCCAAAATATTGATTGTAGCATGTAGATCTTCGCGCCTTGTTTTTGACAGGCCAAGTATCTCATGGCTTTTGTTGGTAAAAGAGAAAAACCAACAAGCCTCTTCAAATGCATCCATTATTCCATGGTTGCTTTCTTCTTGGTTAACCACCATCTCGGTGTTTGTAACCGTTTTTGAATTTTTCTTCAATTGGCATGGCTTCCTTTTTGTTTCTTTGAGTGATGATTAAAATGAGTGGATGTTGTTTGATCCCCTAGGCTCTGATACCAATGTTACGCATGTTCTGATGTGGATTTCCAGGATCGATTTTGATCAAGCAACATCATGTAATCATGCAGTAATAATAATAAGAAACAAAGTAAAGAAAATATGTTGAACCCTATAACTGATATTGATAAATGAAAGGGTTGCTCTGAATTACAGAAATCCTACACTATAAATACTGTATGAATCGTTGCCTTGTGGCAGTTATGCCGATTCATAGAAAAGTAAACGTTGTGATGAAAAGATACAACGTTTCAGTAAAACCTAAAATCTAAATAACCGTTACTATGTAACTGCCATCTATTAGGTTTGTTTGGGGCTTGGCCCAAACCGAAAAAGTGCTTGAGCTTCATTCCTTTGGGTTGTGCAGGCTTTGGCGTTAAGACCATTCTTCTGGTTCTTCATGATGTGTCGACTTGCAGCCATAATACAGGAGTAAAGACCTGTTAATCTTCATACAAAGATTAATGGGATTATTGTTTTCCAACATATTCCTCCCTAATCTTATTAATCTTTGTATTCTCAATCTTCTTGTTCTTGATTCTTCTTGCTCATGCCTTCCTTCAATTTTGTAGTTAATTGATACTTGTTATATTAAAGATCAAAAATAAATAAAATGCTCAATCTTGACCGCTGTTCTTCTTGTCTCGCTTGTTTCATAGGGTTTGATCACAGGATCTTGTCGATCTCTATGGCATTCTTGCCTTGAAACATGTCCTACATTCCAAAAAGTGATCTCCTTGCGATGCTTATCATAGCAATTGAAGTCGTCCAAAATATTGATTGTAGCATGTAGATCTTCGCCTTGTTTTTGACAGCCAAGTATCTCATGGCTTTTGTTGGTAAAAGAGAAAACCAACAAGCCTCTTCAAATGCATCCATTATTCCATGGTTGCTTTCTTCTTGTTAACCACCATCTCGGTGTTTGTAACTGTTTTGAATTTTTCTTCAATTGGCATGGCTTCCTTTTTGTTTCTTTGGTGATGATTAAAATGAGTGGATGTTGTTTGATCCCCAGGCTCGATACCAATGTTACGCAGTTCGATGTGGATTTCGTGATCGATTTTGATCAAGCAACATCATGTAATCATGCAAGAATAATAATAAGAAACAAAGTAAAAAAATATGTTGAACCCTATAACCGATATTGATAAATGAAAGGGTTGCTCAATTACGTAAATCCTACACTATAAATCTTGTATGAATCGTTGCCTTGTGGCGCTTATGCCGATTCATAGAAAAGTAACGTTGTGATGAAAAGATACAACGTTTGATAAAACCTAAAATCTAAATAACCGTTACTATGTAATCGCCATCTATTGGGTTTGTTTGGGGCTTGCCCAAACCGAAAAAATCTTGAGCTTCATTCCTTTGGGTTGTGCGAGGCTTTGGCGTTAAGACCATTCTTCCGGTTCTTCATGATGTGTCGACTTGCGGCCATAATCAGAGTAAAGACACATAATCTTCATACAAAGATTAATGGGATTATTGTTTTCCAACATGCTTGTCCTGCTTTGTTTCCGTGGCATTCTAATAAGAACATTTTTAAAGACCCTGTTCCTCATACGATGAGTATAATCTTGATCATTATCTTTTTCTTCTTTAACCGTTATCCCTTTTGGGTATTCCCTGAACCTTTCCTTTGCTGGGTTGGCCTGAGCCGCTATTATGCTTTGGGTGAGGACATGTACCCCAAGTTTCTTCATGATGATCAAACTGTGAGTTTTTTTTTTTTTTTTTTTTTTTTTTTTTTTTTTTTTTTTCACATCCGTATTTTGATATGTCCTCTTTCTGATGACAAAGGATGAGTTGGCTCGAGTATATCCGATCTTGAAACCTCCGAAGGTTACGATGACTCTGCGTGCTCGTCATGAGGGGAGCCACCATTATGGAGGTTGTCGTTCGGACAATCTCACTTTATCCCCATTGCTCATCCCCATTCTGAGGATGAGCTGGAGACTGAAGATGATATTCTTTTTAGGCCAGAAGGCGCTGGTGTTAATATTGGGGGTGGATTAACTCTTAAGGCCACGATTTCTGATACTGACCCTACTACCTCTGGTCCTTTGTTGAAAAGAAAGGAGGGTTCTTTACTGAGTATCCCATAATCTTCTAGTCCTACTAAGAGGTTTCGTTCTGACTTTCTACCGGGTTCGTCTACCAGTAGCATTCTCGCTGGTGGCTTTCAGGCTTTATTGGCTAGTAGTGTCTTGGAGGTTGAGTTAGGTTATACGGCCCCCCACACTAGGCCTTTCATTACCTCTTCTATCTCCACTACTCCTGAGCGTGAAGTTGGGTTTTCTGTCGGCTCTTCCATCAGGTGTGAGCCCGTTATTTGTTCTCCACAAAGGTTGGTTATTTCCTCTGATTCTTCCTCTGATTTTAGTACCTCTGCTGCTAGGGCTGAGGTTACCTCTTCTACCAGGTCCGAAAATATTTTGGGTGTTGTTGCTACCACTGTTGCTACAACTGTCTCAACTGTTGTTCCCGTATTGAAGAATGTTTCTTCTTTCTTTAGTTCGTCCTCCGGCGGAGGGGCTGATCAGGATATTGAAGATCTTGCTGGTCCTTCCGCTAGTCAGCCTTTGGCTGGTGATGCTCGGATTTCTATTGGGTTTGATCCTCTGCGATCCTAGGAGCGTTATCTTTGGAATTGGAAAGTGTCTAATGGATCTCTTCTTGACAATCACTTAGACTGCCACGAAGCTGTTGATGGGGTTGCCCCTCCTAGGCTTTTTTCTTCACTTCATGAGATGATCCATGATCAATAGCTTTCAGATTTTGACGTCCTGTCAGCTTGTCACTTGTGCTTTGGTTATGAGGTACGAATGCGTGCAGAGCGCTATTTTCAAGAGAAAGAGAGGTCATCTACCAGGTATGGCCTCCAAGTTGACGTGATTCATAGGCTGGAGTCCAAGTTGGCACGGGCTGGATCTGAGACTTCTGAGATGCTATCTCTTCGTGGCCAGGTATCATCTTTGGGAGCGGCTGATAAAGAGAATGAAGCATTGCGTGCCAAGATTAAAGAGCTCAAGTCTTCCGTTTCTGGTAAGGATATTGAGCTTGAGCAATTACGGTGTGCGAACTCTTCTCTTGAATCCCGCAACGCTGAACTTGTTAAACATGTTTTTTTCTTCTTCCTTCCGCTCCCCCTTTTTTTTCTTTTATATTACCCGCAACATTTTTATTTTTCAGGTACAAGTTTTGGAAGGTGATTGTTCGGACCTCCGCCCTCGTGCTTTGGAACTTGTTCGTTTAATGGAGCTCTTTATGAAGGTTGTTCTGTATTTGGAGGAGAGGCTCCACCCGTGTTTGCTTGCTGCTATGTCGGTTCGCCGTTGTCGTGTCCAGGTGTTGGCATTCGCAAGATTACCTTGATGCTTTGAGTGCAGCCATTAGTTATGCTATTGACAAGGGGATGCAAGATGGGCTTGTCCCCGGGCACTATCATGGTGTGGCCGGTACATCTCTTTCCCGTGTTGAGGCTTTTAACCCTTCTGCTGAAGCTGACTATAAGAACGCTCTTCAAGTGCTTCGTGGTATCCAATTCCCCTTGATGTCCTCTTTGGAAGCGCTTAAGGATTCTGCTGTTGAGGATGTTATGTGTTAGGATTTAGTAAATCCAGTTATTAAAGAGTCGGTCACCTCAAGTATATGTAATCATTAGAAAGCTCGTAGTCGTAGATTATTATAAGTTAAGTAGTATTTAGTTTAAGTAACACCGTGGAGGGCAGACGGGTCTTTACCCACTCAGTATGCACGATCCACACCGATAGGTGGCGGTTTATGTAAAGACTATAAATACTCTCTACCTTCCAAGGTAGAGAGTTGGAGCTCATAATAAGATTTTTCTTTCTCTCTCTAAAGTTCCCAAACCTCTAACTTTCTCTCTCTAAAAACCTCTTGTACGCCTACTTTGTGTTATGGTTTGATGTGTATGTGAAATCCAATATGTTACATTATGCAGTTACTTCATCCTGGGGTGTCCTCTGCTGACTCGTCCGCTATTAACCCTCAGTTTTATTTAGAGCAGTTGTTCGTTCCTGTTGAGCATTATGGGGGTTCTGCAGTGAGTGAGTCTTCTCTTTCCGCTTCGATCAAAGATTGCTTTGATAGAGCGGGAAAGGCAAAGGAAGGTTCTCTGCATGATTGGTTGGCTTCTGCAGATACTTGGTATTCCTGGGTTAGCCCTTTATCTGTGGAAACTTTGGTGGATTCAGCTCGTGTGTCTGGTTCCGGAGTATCGAACGTACTTGAGCGTGATGGTGACGCAAGCGGCCTTGGTGCGGATGCTTGTGGGCAGTCTTGGATGAACCCGCTTACAGACCCTTCCGACCAAATGTAACTTGTTGTTATGATACTTTGTGTTTCCTATTTTGTGGCATGCCGAAGCGCGACACTTTTGTTTCTTTAGACTGTCTATTGTATGCATATTTTGTTGTTTCGAAACATTTTAGTGTTTGCTATTTTTAATCTTCACACTGATGTGCTTATTATAATAGTCTTTTCTGAATACTTGTGGGTTATTCGCACTGATACTGGACTTGCAACATCTCTTACGTATCTTGAGTTATTTTAAAGGTTACTCAGCCTTTTGTTATTCGGAATAACGTTGTATGGGTCGTGCCCACATGTATGCGCGTCTTACTTACATATGTTAATATTTCTTTTTTATTTAAAGTAAACGATCAGGAATTTTTAAAGTAAAAGCTGGTGAAGGTAGCCAAGCTTCACATTTTTTCATTCAACATAAAAATATTACAATATAAGAAGATAGATTGTGACATTGACCCTCCTCAGTGGAGTTCGCGAGGGACGGGTCGCTTACACTTGATGTATGTAACATCTCTTAAGATTGCAAACGTTCCATGTCCGTGGAATTGGATTTCCCGCACGGTCCTTCAGCTTGTATGCGCCTTTTCCTAGTGCTTCCGTGACTTCATAGGGTCCTTCCCATTAGGGTCCTAATTTCCCTCCTTCTCCGGCATGGTTTGCATCATTGTTGCTGTATACCAAGTCTCCTGGCTTGAAACTTGTATTGCGCACTCTTGAGTTGTAATATTTCTCCATTTGCGCCTTGTTTTTTGCTTAATGTATTGCCGCTTGTTCCCTTCTTTCTTCAAGGAGATCCAAGTTCATTTCCAATGCTTCATCATTTTCTTCTATGTTAGCCTCCGCTGTCCTCCATGTAGGCATTCCTATCTCAGCTGGGATGACAGCTTCTGGTCCATATGTTAATGAGAATGGAGTGTCTCCGTTGCTGGATTTAATCATTGTGCGGTGTGCCCATAGGACATGCGACAGCTCATCCAGCCAATTCTTACTTCTTTCTTCCAATCTGGACTTTATTCCTTCCCCTAGGCTTCTGTTTGCTCTTTCTACATGCCCATTCGCTTGTGGATGTTTGACTGAAGCAAAGTGTTGCCTTATATTCATTTTTTCACACCATTCTTTCGATGGGTTGTCTCGGAATTGCTTTCGGTTATCGGATATTATTTCTCCGGGGAGTCAGAATCTACAGAATGTTTTCCCATACAAATTTTTTGATCTGGTTTCCTGTGATGGTGGTGACCAGCTTTGCTTCTATCCACTTTGTGAAGTAGTCTATTGCTACTATAAGGAATCTGACGTTCCAAGGTCCTTCCGGTAGAGGTCATGCGATGTCAATTCCCCATTTGTAGAACGGCCATGGGGAAGTGATAGGTGTTAGCTTTTCTTGCGGGTTCTTCGGGACATGCATGTGTACCTGACAGTTTTTGCATGCTCGGATTAGCTTCCGGGCATCTTCATGCATGGTGGGCCAATAGTATCCGGTACGCAGGGCTCTGGCCACTACGGACCTTGTTCCAGCATGCATGATGCAAGAACCTTCATGAATTTCCCTTAGCACATAATTGGCTTGGAGGGGTCCCACACACCGTAGCCATGGTCCGAGAAAGGACTTCTTGTAAAGTGTCCCGTTGATTACTGCAAATCTCTGTGATTTCCTTTTAATTTCCCGTGCTTTCTTTTCCTCAGCTGGAAGTATTTATTTTGCCAGGTATTCATTTATCGGGGTCATCCATGTGTACCCTTCTTCTTCCGTGATTGCTACGAGCGGTATCTCCTCTATTGACTTTTTACTTAGTTCTTCTACCGGTACTTGCTTTTTTAGATGCGCGAAGCTGGTAGAAGCCATTTTGCTCAGGGTGTCCGCCTTTTTGTTTTCACTTCTGGGTACTTGCTTGATTGAGAACATCCGGAAGTTTTTCAGGAGTTCCTTTACCTTCTCTAGGTATTGGATCATCCCTGATTCTTTTGCGATGTACGTTCCGTTGACTTGGTTTGCCACCGGTTTTGAGTCTACGTTTGCTTGCAAATTCTTGACTCCCATTGTTCAGCTATCCTGAACCCAGCTATTAAGGTTTCTTACTCAGCTTCCTTGTTTGTTGTTTTGAAGCCAAACCATAAAGCATAAGTGAACTCCATCCCCTGAGGGTCTGTCAATATTAGTCCCGCTTTGCAACCGTCTATGCAAGATGAGCCATATGTGAATAGGATCCATGGTTGTGGAAGTTCCTCTTCTTCCATTGGCTCGTCTTCCTCATCGCCCTTTGGGCGTTCTACTATGAAGTCTGCTAGAATTTGTCCTTTGATGGATGTTCTTGGCCTGTATTGTATATCATATTCCCCCAACTCAATGCTCAATTTTTGCAATCTGCCTGCAACTTCTGGTTTTGACAGTATTTGTTTTATCGGCTGGTCCGTGATGACTACTACTATATGTGCTTGAATGTATCTCTTCAGGTGTTTCGTAGCGTGTACTAAAGATAATACCAGCTTCTCCATTGGTGTGTAGTTTATTTCCGGTCCTCGCAGGGCTCGGCTTACAAAGTATATCAGTGTTTGCTTGCCTTCCCATTATGTCATCAGATCGCACCGATCGCTTTTTAGCACCGCAAGGTATATTATGAGTTCCTCTTTTTCACGAGGTGCGGTGAGGGTGGGGAGGTTTGCTATTATTTTCTTCATCTGCTTAAAAGCTTCCTCCGCCTCTTTTGTCTACTGAAAGACACTCTTTTTTGTACACTTCTTGAGTGTTTTAAAAAAGGGTAGTGACTTTTCAGCAGATTTAGCCAAGAATCTATTCAAACTTGCTAGCTTCCCATTCAGTATTTGAACGTCCTTGAGGCATTTCGGAGATGGTAGGTTTAGTACGACTTCCGCTTTGTCTAGGCATACCTTGATTCCTTTAGTGTTCACGGTGTAACCTAAGAACATTCCCTCTTCCATTCCGAAAGTACACTTCTTGGGATTTTGCTTCATGTTTATTTCTCTTAATGTTTTGAAAGTTTCCGCTATGTCCCTTAGTGTTTCTTCCTCCGAATAGCTTTTGATCACTAGGTCATCTACATATACTTCTAGATTTCTGCCAATTTGCTTGTGGAAAGCTTTATCTACTAGCCGCTGGTATGTCGCTCCTGCATTTTTGAGTCCAAATGGCATTTTGGTGTAGCAGAATATTCCTTGACTTGTGATGAAGGCTGATTTTTCCTCATCTTCCTTTGCCATATGGATTTGGTGGTAACCTTAGTATGCATCCAGGAAACATTTGAAAGGGTATCCGCAGAGTGATTCAACCTTCCAATCTATCTCTGGTAACGGGTAACCATCTTTTGGACAAGCTTTGTTGAGGTCTTTGAAGTCAACGCACATTCTCCAGCTTCCGTCGTGCTTTGTCACCATCAATAGGTTAGCTAACCAACTATGGTAATGTACTTCTTTCATGGTTCCCACATCCACGAGCTTTTCTACTTCTTCTTGTATCGCCTTGTTTCTTTCTGGTGCCTGGCCTCTTTTCTTTTGCCTTATGGGAGTGTACCCTTCTCTTATGTTTAAGTTGTGCTCTGCTATGTGTCTTGGGACGCCCGTCATATCCGTCGGACACCAGGAGAATATATTTAACTTCTGCTTCAGTAGGTCGCACAGCTTCTTACGTCCTTCAACTGACAAGGTTGATCCAACGGCTATTGTTTGATCTGGATGTTCCGGATGTATTTCCACGTGTATTCGTTTTTCCATTTGTTTTTCCGTGGCGGCTTGTGGTGTTGGTTCGGAAACGATAGTGCATTCCAATGAGACCATCCTGCTACTGCGAATCGTGAGCACTCCGCCTTCTACCGGGATTTTTATCATTCCATGTGCTGTTGAAGGTACGACCTACAATTTTCGCACCCCCGGCCTTCCTATAATTCCGTTATATGGCGATTGAGACCTTACAATCACGAAGTTCATCCATGCTGATGTTGAATGTTCATCTTCGCCAATTTTTGTTAACAATGATATCTGCCCGATCGTCCATATTACTTCTCTGCTAAATCCAATAAGGGGGGTTGTGGCGGGCATCATTTGCCTTCTTATTTCGGCCGGAGTCACTCGAAGCAACGCTCGTATAGGATTTCTGACGCGGAACCTCCATCAATATACATGCAGTGTATGAAGTGCCCACCTATATCTGCTTCGATGACCATTAGCCCGTCATTTCCTTCTTCTTCAGCGAGTGATGGGAATGAGATATTCTGGTTTGGGGAAAAGCTTTGTGTAATTTTTTGTCGTATCACTCACTGCTGAGATTGCATCATTAGGATTGCGAGAGATTATCTTTTCCTGACGTTTCCCCTTTTTTAGGCGCTTTGGACAGGTCTTTGCCACTATTTTATTTAAGTTCCTTTATCACGTTTGACAGTTTCTTGGTTCTCAGCAGTTCTTCTATCTGCCTTTTCAGGTGCATGCATTCATCCGTGTTGTGTCCCACCTCTCCGTGGAACTCGCAATAGTTATTGGCGTTCCTTTTCTCGACCGATGTGAGCATTGGTGGAGGAGTTTTAAATTTTTCCTTTTCCAATGCCAATATTTCTTTGGGTGTCTTGGAAAGGAGGGTAAACCTATCTTGCTTCCTCTCCGATCGGAGTTGATTTATGTACCCTCTCTTGAAGCCTTGCTTCTGCCCAGATTCATGCGACTTCCATTGTACTTGGTGTAGCGATCTCTTTTTTTCGTGGTTGCCTGCGGCTACTTCCCCTCGGAGGAAAGATGCGGTTACCCTCATCATCTCATCTACCGACTTGGGTATATTATCATGCAACCTTTTAATTAACTCGGGGTTAGTGATCCCATGCATGAAGCTGGAGACCTCATGACTTCCGGGGCGCCTTTGACATCTCTGATTTCCACCTTGAATCTTTTCACAAAGTCTTCTGTGGTTTCTCGTTCCTTCGTATGTCTTCACATTGGTAGGCATTCGTGTCTTCTTAGGCATGTCGAAATAGCGAATGCGTGGAGTGAACATGTCAGTCTCCTTGCACACCCTTGGCCTAGCTAAATCGTCGTCCTCAACATCCGACTTTTGCCTTTTTGATCCGGAACCCCAGCGCTCGTCCCCGTTATCTTCTCTTCCGGAGAGTCGATCTGTCTTCCGCGAGTATGTTCAGCTATCTTCGTATTCTCCGGAGTAGGGTTCCGTTCTTTGCGAATAAGAGTGGTGGTGGGTACCTCCGTCCTCTTTTTCAGATCTGCGATGACTGGTTCTCTTTTGGCTTCCGGAGCACACGGAGATGCTTTTTTCTCTGTCCCCAATCCTATGGAACGCACTCTTGAGCAGCCTTCTGAACACCTCCTCGTTTTTAGCGGTTTTCTTTCGCGGTGATCTGGACCGGCTACGCCTTGGCTCGGAGTTTTCTCTTGTGTTCCGGCGCTTTTGAGATTCGATCTTCTTCCTCAGATCCTTCCTTTGCATTTGCCTTCCAGATTCGGATTGTTGTGATGCTTTGCTAAAATCTAACCGAGTTTTTAGCGTTTCTCTAGCCTTGATTCTCCCTTCCTGTTTCCGAACTTTCTCTATCATAATGGGTATAATCTGGTCGTAGTACTTGTCGCAGTACTTTTTGACGGCTGCGCTGGATGCGGGCCCATCAGATCCTTCCAGATCTATTGCGTTTTTCTTTCCCGCCTTGTTTCGCATCACAGACACAGGAGCGGGTGTCGGATCAGAGCAAGCTCTCTTGGTGAGCATTTTTTTTTCAGAACGCAGTTGTGTATAGGGTCCCACGGATGGCTCCAACTTGTTAGTACAAAAAGTGTGACGGGTTGTGATGGGTGTGAATGTAGCTTGCCGGACTGGGCCAACAAGCTGCTGATGGGCTGATCTTGTATTAATCCAAGTAACTTGATTAGTTTCCCTACACAAGAAGAGTAAACCGTTAGCCTTACCGTGGGGACGGACACCACGATTAGACTCCGGCGTGAGAGTAAGTACGCATTCTTGTCAGAGAAAGTAACAGTATGTGTGTGTGATTATGAGAGAGAAAGTTGTACCTTGTATGGGGATTAGAGCCCCTTTTATAGACGAGGCTTACCGCTAGGGTTTTCTAGATACTCGCACATAGTGGTTAATCTCCCCTTTTATAGGAGAGGCTTGTCGGACAATGTTCCGTGTCAATCACGGATGCGGACACAGGATACCTTCAGCGGCTGATGGCTCAGCCTGCTATGTATCTTGCATGCGTCTTTAGGTCTGGACTATAGCCAATTTCGTCATTGGGCTTACTGTTGGTATAGAGTTCATAGTTATTTTATCGTTATTGGGTCTGTGCCCAGTATGTGTATAGTGTGTATTGGGTCTAGTGGGCCTGTTATACATACTATACGTCATCACCATTGTAGTGTAGTATAGGTAAGACACGGGGGATTGATTGTTCTCTAGAGGAATAGTGTTGTGAAGGTCGAAGTGTATGACGAATTAGGCCTAGAGGTGTAGGATGATTCTTTTTGTATTTTTATATTTTTATATTTTTATGTGAAAGCAATTTAAGTCTCGGGGTTGAAGAGTGGTTTTTTTATACTACTTAATTAAACTAAATAAAAACTAAATTAAACTAAATATGCGGAAAAGTAAATTTTTAACTCTTATGATAGGAAAAATGTGTTTAGTTAGATTTCTTTACTCCCTAGTTATCTCTTATTAATTAGTCGAATTTTCACGTCCTTACTTAATTGGCGCTTAGGGTGAAAACGAGTCGAGTCGAGCCCGAGCCTGCCAGAGTTCGAGCTCGGCTAGTTTATATTTTAGAAGGCTCGAGCTCGAGCTCGGCTCGTTTTGAGCCTTAAGATTTGAGCTCAAGCTCGGCTCATTTTATGATATATAAAGCTCGAGCTCAGCTCATTTATGACATGCTTTTATTAGGCTCGAGCCCGGCTCGTGTTTTGAGCTCGTTAAGGGGAAAAAAATACCCAGTTATCAAACAACTTGTAAAGAAAATTGTGGCCAAGCCAAATTAAAAAACTACAAGTAAAGAAATATAGAAACACAAGGAATTTTAAACCCAAGTAAAACATTACATACAAAATATAACATGATTAGCATCCACTGTTGATTAACAAAAAGATGTCATGTATCACTTTCACTTGCGTCTCCATTAGTATTGTTAGTTGCACCGGTCTCGTGTACTCATGTCCAGAATGTGATGATCGATCATCAACTCCTGTTTGCAATGGATTTAATGGGCTCGAGCTCGTTTAGGCTCGGCTCGTTTGAGCTTTTTACCGATCTGATCCCGAGCTTTTTACGAGCGGCTCGACTCATTTTCACCCCTAATTGGCGCGTTGTATTCCAGTATTATCGTAGGGTGCCAAATTTCCTAACTCTATGAGTGTATAAGTCTCCTTTAAAAAAACCCTAGATCTACAAGTGACAATTAAGTCATCTTATTAGGATCTCCTACTATCTACAAGCCGCAACTCACGCAATAAATACAACGAATAAAAACCACCAGTGCACTCTAGGGTATAAACGCGTTTAGTAAGACTTTCAAGCTAATAAATGGGTGAATAAGCTAGTTTTCTTACTCCTAACGTAAGACAACCAATCAAACAAGAGACGAAAATTAATATTTAATATGTAGGTTTCATTAGATCTAAGCAAACACTATTTAATTTAGCCTAGCATGTTAAAGTGAAGAAAAAAAAGCATACAATCAAACAAAACATAGACATATTGAATAATTAAAGAGGGATTACTTAACTTCAATAAAACATGAGTATGGTGGCTGAAAAAGCCTTACAAATCTGCCCAAATTCGTCTAGGGTTTGCCTCTCCAAAGTGTTACATGAATAATGAAAAATATACGAAAATACATATAGTTTTACAATTGTGACGGCGTCACGTTATGGTTTTGACGCCGTCAGCTCGCCTTCATTAGGGTTTCTTCAGTTGTATCGCTGCTGTTATGACGGCGTCTCCTTGTGTCAATAACGCCCTCTCTCTTTAAAAGGTCTGAGCCGTCTCGTGTAATTTTACTCTGAATCTTGGTCTTCAAATACAAGTGACGCCATCAGGTTCTAACTTGCTCAAATGTTTTGAGCCATCACATGTAAAATTTCCATCAAATCATCACGTCCAAATGCAAGTGACGGCGTCACGTTGAGGTTGTGATGCCGTCTGGAGCCCTTTTCGAGACTTTTTCGTGACTTGGTCGTTTTCTAGTCCAAATTAGTCCAAAACGTGTCGGTTTCCATCTTTTGCGTCTCAAGTACCTAAAATATGAAAAGGAACGATTTAAGGCAATATTTGATCATAAATGTACGAGTTTAGAGCTTAAATGGCCCCCAAAAAATGCACGTTTTAAATCTTTATCAGCTATGTTTTTACAAAGAAATGTGTTTCAAATGTGTTAAACAAACTTCTTTGGTGTAATTGTCGAGCGTTGCTCTATATCGGCATCCATTTGCGTCCCAAAACATAGATTGCGAATAAGCATAGGGAGAGTGGTATTCAAATGGATAGGGTTATGGATGATGACTCACATGGTGCTAATGAGGGTATATCATTTGAATGTTGACAACGTTGGTGATTGTTAGTCTAAAAGGAAGATCTCTAATGCTTATGATTGATAGATTGAATGACAACAATGTCACACATGTCTTGCTTTGGTCTACGGGTGGCTTTGTTGTGATCATATGTACCAGTCTTAAGCGCTCGACATTTTCCTCTCAACCTACCAATCATCAATGTTGTGAACATTCAATGGTATACGCTCATTAGCACCATGTGAGTCGTCATTGATATCCCTATCCATATGCATACTATTGTCCTTATATGAGTATATCTATCCACAAATTTTTCCTACAAATAAATATAAAAAGAATAGTATGTGGAGCGATCATTGCCGAAGCAAATTGCAAACGGGAATAAATGTTGGTTTTTTGTGTGTAAAAGTCATTGATAACATCAAATAGTCCTGAGTTTCTAAGTATTAATTTCCCCCTTTATCATCACATTTTGAATATATTATTAGCAAAAACTTCCTTATTCCTTGATATTTCATCTCAGGACGCATTGGAAGCAAGAAAGCTGCTATTGGACGTTTTCATGACATATTACGACGTAACTAAGTGATGCGGTTATGACGCAACTGACGAATTCGATGAATACGGCGTAATCCTTAGATCAGGTTACACCTTAACAACTGATGACCAAAACTACGGTGTAGTCTCAGCTTAAGCTACGCCGTAACTATGATTTACACTGTAATTTAGTAAGCTACGGCGTAACACCGAACAAAGTTACGCCGTAGCAAATGGATAAGCACTGAAGATTGAAGAAAGTCACGGCGTAACTACCTAATAGGTTATGCCGTAACTATTTTGAAGCCTATAAATAATCGACGATTTCATCAGTATTAACCATCTCTCCTTTCCCAAACCTTCTAGGGTTTGGGGAGATCAAAACACAGAAGAAGAACCATGGTTTAGGAGCATGAATAACGAAGTTCTCGTCTACGATTTCCTTTGTATTTGAGTTTGGATTCTTTTTATATTTTTCTAGATTTTATATTATGAATTCATGTTATTAATCAAAGTTGCATTTATGTTATTGTTACTCTCTATAATTCTTTATAGACATTTGTTAGTCTTTTCATAGAACGCTAGCCTTAGTAGTGTTATAAGCTCGATAGTATCTAAAGGGCTGGGAGATATGACCAACTGACCCCAGTCTGATAGATAGCGAAGTATGGGAGGAATTGGCCATAATACGACCACTCTTCGTGTGCGAATTGACCAAAGGATCACTTATTAAGTGGAGGCACTTAAGAGGTTAGGGGGAATCTAAGTTCCTAACGGCCGGGTTCCCACCGTCTAGATCTAGTAGATATGGTGCTTAATGACTGCTATTAGGTTGCCGAATGATCCCGGGTGACCTGCTCATCTTGGTGAGGAACCTAAGAACCATAGGCCATGACGAATCGACCAAAGGAGTCTGGTGAAAATTAACCACTATATTGAATCTTAGTATAGGGATTCAATTCATATTTGTTTTCTTTATTAAGCTTCGTTTATCTTTCTCTTTTACCTAAATTTCTGGTGTATGTGTAAGTAGAATAATTACACACCTATCACATCAGTTTTGTTTACCCATATATTATCTATGTTTTATCTAATCATCTTAGTTCTTGTAGAAAACTGGAAGGGGGGTTGAATAGTTTACCAATTAAAAACTTTGTTTTGAAACTTATTGAAAGATCAATTGATATTGATCTTGGATATGTTGATGAAATATGCAAGCAATATGTAAAGAGTAAATAAGGAAAGAAATGATCAAACCACAACAAGTTGTTTATAGTGGTTCGGTCTACAAGGACTCTTTTCCTTTCCTACTCCACTCCCGAGTCTCACACTCGAGAGTTTAACTTCACTAGTCAACAAGCTCTTTTCACCGCGGAGAAAACCTTTACACTTCGCTTACACTATTTCCGACACTAAGCTAGATGTCGAGTTCTTTCCAAGGGTACAACTACTCCCACACACAATGTATTTTGAGGACTAAAATACTAACCACTCACACTCACAAGATTATGATGGTTTAATACAACAATGAAGTATGAATCAACACTAGATCATACAACACTAAACAAACAAGACTTCCAACTTCTCGTTTGAAGCTTGAATGTGACTTGATCTTCTTTGCTACAAAAGAGATCACTAATATGATATGAAACTGAGTTAGAAAGGTTAGAGAGAATATATGTATGAGAGTATAGTAGAAAGGGATGAAAACTACTTGGTTTGGCTTTGCTATTTATAGCCAAATGGACGAGAGCGTCCACGGATCACGTAACCCTTAAAAGGGTTCCGCCTGTACCATTTTGGTACCGCCAGTCTCGATGACCAAGTTATCAAAATCTTTGCTAAAGTCAACTATATCTAAGTGAGATTGTGCAAGATATGAAGAGTACAAATCCACAAAATATCTAATGAAATCTTCCAATGATTTCCATGATGCATCACATGATGTCATATGTTGTATTTCTATTTTTAGAAATATGCAAGTACTTAAGTAGTGTTTGGTTTTAAGAACCTAACACATTCTAAAACTACTATCATACATAATGATTAGAGTCATATCAAGATGTCACTAATCATAAATGTAAATGCTTGAATGATGAATATATTGTTTGAAAAAGCTTGTTTTAATATCTATTAAACTTGACAAGCTTTAAGCTTTTATACAAATTAAATTTACTTTTGTCGTTAACAAAACTTAGGTAAAGATCAAAAATATAAATAACGTTTAATGACGATATTTGTATTAACAGTTCTTTTCAAGGTCACAGCTCTCTTGGGACGATACTCGGATTTACCTAAGGCTTTACTACATCTGATCGGGTACTCTGCCCGTTAGTATATGTCTATCCTAAGTTATTCAAGTTTTATAAATATTAAAAGCAGGATGAAATAGCACATCAGCTTTTTGGCGCCGCTGCCGGGGAGCGGTTAACGTAAAGATCTAAGGTATTTTATATTCACCTCATTAAGAGATTTGAGCATTCCCACAAGGTACGTTTCTAATCTCTCCTATTACAAATTATTATTCGGACGCTATTTGTAGGATCGATATATTATTGTGTTATGATGATTCGGGTGGTCTTGGATGATGGAAATACATGATAGCCATTTTAGAGAGAGAAAGTAGAGAGATGGGTGTTCAAGCTAGAGACTTGCTTTGTAAAATGTAAAATGTTAGATTGAAAGCACCACCCCTTCCATGGATGGAAGGGGTATTTATAGTTACAGACAATACGACCTCCTATCGGCCTGTGGATCAGGGATACAGTGGGTAAAGACCCGTCCTTCCTCCACGGTGTTACATTAAACTAAACTACGCTACAAACTATCAAATAAACTACTAAACAACGTAAATAACTACAAGTCTACGAGCTAACATATGCTAGACTATAATTGGGGTGACCGACACTTTAATATGGAATTTCCAATTCCTAACAATCTTCCCCTAAGGGAGGTCACCACATGAAATACATTTTGCATCCTAGCATTCTATCAAATCTTCAGTCTTGAGCTTGTAGACTTGAATTCTTCAATATCTGCATCTTTGTGCTTTTGTAGCGATTCTTCAAAGTCCGCATTGATTTGTACTTTTAGTGGAGGCCTTTATACTGATCCACATCTTTGATGATCTTCGAGCGTTAATTGAGATCATCAGCCACAGTAAATCTCTGGATCACCCTTTATTGTGTTGCCATCATGTGAAGTTGTGACTTTCGGACCGACATGCTCACACTTCGGATCATGACATCTTTCCATCGAGTAGCGAAACCTTTATCGGTTCAAGATATTTGCGGCGTAGCGAAACATAGTATAAAAATATCCGAGCGGTTATGTAGATATGCACCACCATGATTTCTTCAATTAAGTGTGGATGTTGTGAGCATGCGGCTTTGGATTGACTCTCAATTACGATCACCGCACAAATTCAAATGTACCGCAAACAACAGTTAGCAATAAAATGCATTTAAAGTGTCTTTGATCACTTTCGTTGAATTGAGGTACACGCCCACGGTTCCCGCTTGATCAAGACAAGCACCGCCTGTGATCGGTATAATTCAAGAATCTCCTTGATGTGGTTTCGCAGTTGTTCTAGCTGTTCTCAAGCCGGAACGCCTCAAAGAAGACGACCGACGGAGTGAGTGAACCAAAATTGAGATTCAGCGATTGATGAAAATTGATTTGAAAACAATCGCGTATTGCTTAGAAGAAAGAGTTTTGCAATACGACGAAGGTTTTATGAGAAAGATCAATTTTCAATCAAAATACTTTTGTATTTGAAAAGAGTACACATTCGATGTGCTAGATAAAAGAAGAGATTCGCACATCGAATCGGTTTTTCCAAAAGCATTTTTTCAATCGAGATACTTTTTAAATATGAAATATGAATACACATTCGATGTGCTAGAAAAAGAAGATTTGCACATCGAACGGTTTTCCAAAAGTATTCGTCAATTCCATTCTGGACCAAGGTTGATTCAAGAATGAATCTCCCATTGTTTCTATCCGGTTGTCACAAGTTTGATCTTACGAGAAGATCTCACATGTCACCCACCAAGAGCTTGTTTGATGTTGGCTCTAGAAGGATTTCCATCTTCATCGTGAATACTTTTACATATCACTTTCGGATGTTCGGCAAGACCACAAGGATAATCGTGGGACTCTTAATATATTCTTACTTTCCACATTGTATGAAACAAAGAAGTCTTCATTAAGTTAGTGTCCTAATGAGATATTGTGGATGATCTCTTGGCTCTAGACTCAATAGTGCACATTTGGTTCATATGCGGAGACTAGGAGAGGGTCTCCTTCTTCAATATCAACAATCTCTAAGAGAAAGTCGATAGATAATGTCGGTTCCTGTGAGAATGAAACAAGCCCTTTAAGAGGAACTTGAGTGGTTTGGGAAGTTGTAGTGCGAAGACGTCATCGGGTCCATGACGCCTTGTCTTCAATACCGATGTTACCTTAGTAAACACCAAGAGTATATGTATTGAACCCATTCATCGCCCTAAGGTTGAATTATTGGAGGCTATTTATTTTCACCCTTTTTCTCATTCATTTCTTTTCATTCTTCAACCCCTTCAAGCTTACCGAGACTTCATAACTAGAACCTTGTTGGGTTTATTCCAAGACTAGCTCTGTCTCGATCCACACTTCCCATTTCTCATTTTTCTCCTTTTTTTTCAATATTCCTAAGGACTCTACACTATCTAGTGGATTGTCCCTGGGTAGATCCCTCCGGTTCTGGCGGATCGTGGGAACTAATACCTAACCACACCATCCTTATAACTCCATACATAAAGTAAAATGGTCGGTCTTTTGGTATAGTTCATTCTTCCATAAAACCAATTGAAAAATCATTTGGAAAAACAATCAAGGTACTTGTGATACGAGATCAAAGCATTTTGTACCTTAATAGTTTTGATCATTTAGAAAACCTCCCCCTCAACATGTGCATATGATTTAGAAAGTGATTAGCACATGGAGGCAAGAGGACTTTGAAATATTTTCTTTGATCACAATTTTCATAGAAAAATCCATTTGATTTTCTTAGTAAAATTCTCCCCCTCAATATGTGCATAGGATATTTGAAATCATTTTATCACATAGAGGAAAGAGTTCTTTTGAAGCACATCCACGATCACAAAAACCATTAAGAAAACCATTTAAAAACTCAATCAAGGTACTTTATGAATCAATAAAAGCTTTTGTACCTCGATAGTTTATTACCTTTTGAAATGCACCCCCTCAATATGTGCTTCAAGATTCGAAAGCGCTTAACACATATGAGAGAGCAGCCTGTACAATTGAATCAAACAATCACCTTTTATCAAATTTCATTATTAAATCACAAATTCTCCCCCGATCAAAAATATCAAATCCTTTGAGATTTTAGATCTCAAGTGATTTAATTAGGTTTAGAAAACATGAGAGAATATGTGCTGGTTTAAATACTCATCTTGTTTTGGATAAATGCTCCCCTCAACATGTGCATTATGTATATTGAAATCGTTTGGCACATGGAGGCGGGAGTGCCTTTGAAGGACTAAAACCAATTCCATTAAAAGCAGTTTGAGATTTAAATCACGATTTCTCCCTAATCAAAACTTTCAAACCAATTGAGATTTGTGATACCAATTGATTAAAATCATTTAGAAAAGTTTGGGGAAAGACGTGGCAAGATTTAATTTTGAAAAATGACAGATAAGGACCAATTTAAGACATTAAAGATTGTTAGTGTCAGGTATGATTGTTTTAAGAGATCTTTAAGTAAAATAAAATAATTTCAAAATCAAACAAGAACAGAAAAAAATTTCATTTTGAAAGATCTTGATTCAAAAGAAAAATCCCATGACATAACATTAAATCTTTAGATCACCACATTATAACGTACAACACGGAACTTTTGTGAAGAAATATCGTTTGAAAATATTTAATATTAAATCACTCTCCCCCTCAATCCATGACAGTAGTCGATGATTGAGTGACTTAAGTTTTGATAAAATGAAGTCCGGTGATTTTCAAAATTTAGTCCAATTAATTTTCAAAACGATATATTTATCATTTTCAAAACAATATTATTTTAAAATTGTTTAAGAAAATGGTATCAAATTTCCTGCACAAAGATACGTTAGGTGGTTGAGAAGCTTATGTTGTTGCTGTAGGGCTTGGAAGAAAAACCGTCTGCAGATGCAGTGAGACTTCTTACGTTGCATTTTAATGCCAATCGAGGTCAAATTAAGCTCGCTTTCTTCACTCACTTAGAAGAAAACCATCTGCGATGCGAGTTAGACCTCTTACGTTGCATTTATGCCAACTCTCCATTGAAGTCAAATTAAGCTCCGTTTCTTCATTTGTCAACCCAAGATATAGTTACCCTTTCCTTTCGGCATCCAATCATCTTCGATTGTGGGATCCGGATCGGGAACATTCTTATATACCAATATACCTGCATACGTTAGTGAACACACATACAGATATATGGTGGTCGACATCACCCAAACAGCAATCGACTAATAAAAGTCAATTCAACATATCAATCAGATCATGTAAAGCATGGGAATAATGTGTTCCTCAAACTCTAATCATCTAATCCTAACAATCTTATCCTAGAAACCTAGTCCTTCAACATAGGCAATTATATTTTTTCAGATAAGCACGTAGGATGATTAAGAAAGCCCGTTAGATGATGTAAATTTGAAAAACATTCCCCCCTCAATCAATGACTCTTTCTATAAAAGATTTTAAAAGTGCTGAAGTCATTGATTGAGTTTCCAAATTTTATAAAAACCCTGAATCTGATTGTTTTTAAGCAACTCATTTTCCACCATTTTGAAAACACAACAAATATTTTTCTGAAGAATTTTAGACGGAAAAACATTTGTGTAGGAACAACAGTCTTTTTGACGACATGCTTTCCTTGTTTTTGTTTTAGGATAAGTGCACGAAATATTTGAAAAAATGGTTTAGCACAACACTTTCCTTTCTTGAAGAACGGGTTGCTATCTGAAATAATAGCAAGCCATAGTTTTAAGCGCGGGTTACAGTCTGAAGTAACTGCAAGCCATATTTAGAGACATGTTTTGGAAAAAGAATATTTACACCTCCTGCTCGAACTTCATCTAAAGTCCCGTGCTATTATTGAATGACATTTCTAAGACCGTAGATGTTATCGATACCAGAAGACATGTCTTGAGAAAACATATTTTTGGTATTTTTCAATTTTCTGATTTTTATAGGCTATTGTTGATTTTATATTTTTCTATTTTGATTTTGTTGGTTTTATATTTTTGTATTTTGCTTTTTGATAAATATTTACAAAGATAGAGTAGATGATATAGTATAAGAAGATGATGATACGAGTACCGAGATAAGGATATCGAGCAGCCCCGTTGTATAAGATAGAAGTCATCATCTCTTAAAACATTCACCACCAAAGCTTCCAAGGGCTCTTGAATTGAAAGAAACTGAACCATCTGAAAGTGAGACTTTGGCAGCTTCCCCCCAAACCGAAAATCCTTTAGCTGAGCAGATTCCAAGCTTTCTTTCAAGCTTCTCTTAGCCAGGTGCACAAAGAAGCACACCATTATCATCGATCCTGCTGCTCCTTTTAAGAATAAACACTGTGATTCTTTGTTCGAGGTTATATCATCCAATAGAACAACAAAAACGTATCATCCCACATTTAAATAATCTTCTCAAGTTTCCTTTTCCACTGAAGTATGAAGTAATCCATTCCAAAAGGTGTCAAGAGACCACTTCCACCAAGTAGTTGAATTGATGCAGTCAGCCTCTTTGAATAATGCTCAAGAACTCTCCCAAATACACATCATGAGGGGAATGAAAACACCTCCCCATGTTCACATTTTTCTTCCCTGATAATCGTGTATGAAGCTCAAGAACCCGAAGTACACCAATACCCAAGAGCTCTCCGAATACACATCATGAGGGAATGAAAACCTCCCATGTTCACATTTTTCTTCCCCGATGATCGTGTATGAAGCTCAAGTATCCAAGTATACCACTACACAAGGAAGGAATAGCGATAACATTGAACAAGCGTGCCAAGTCATCGATTATCTCTGCGGATGACAATCTGCGGATGTCAACTCCGGAATAAGTGATTATATCTCTGAATCACTGATTAAGCCCTCAAGTGAAAATAGCTGAGCGCCCCCAATGTACACAATTCTCTCTCCCCTGATGATAGTGATTCCATCGAAATCACCACACGCTTGTGTACCTCTTTTTTCTTCAGAAACTTTCTCTAACATATCTTCCCCTACATAGTTGGAATAAACACTAAACGCCATGAGTTAAACTTTGAGTTTCTCTGCGGTACTGACATTTGTTTTCCCGGGATATCTTCAATCACTTAGAAGTATTAAGTTCATCAAGTTTACTTGCCATGAGTCAAACGTTGAGTTTCTCTGCGGTAATAACATTAGTCTTCCCGGGATATCTTCAATCACTTAGAAGAATTAAGTTCTTCAAGTTTACTCGCGTTTAGATACGTGTCTCCTTCCCCCTTTCTGGAAATGATACTTCAAAATCAACAACTCTTTGTAAGCTCGTATACTTGAAATCTTTTGAGAAGAACACATGTAATCATGTGGGAATCAACTTGCTGAAGTAAAATATAAGCAAGTCTAATTGGGGATTAACTTTGGCTTTTCACTCTTCCCCAATTAGTGCTCTCCCCTAATCCGACAATCTTTATGATGAATGCTTGAATTGAGAAGAAGTCTTTAGATCGTTAAATGCAACTCGTCTTTAGTCTTCTAACATGTAACAGAAAATGTAGAACCGACTGTAGACTCGACCTTCTTCAAGATTGTCCGAATGGGGAATAGAGTGTTAACATCTTCAACTCACACCAAAAATCATCCCAATTAACTTACATCTTGCAAATCCCCTTAACTAAAATCCCTCCCAATCAAACAAGAACAGAAAGATGTTAATCAAGGAAATCAACAATCAGGCCGCAAAGAACACACAAGATGGTAACACCAAACTACCCATCACATCAAACAAGAACATAGAGATTGTTCGGAATCATCATGTTGATGTATACGTGAAGCATTAACCGGAAGCACTTTGTCGATAAACTCATCAATCCGAGTGAAGATGTCAACCAACGGATCTTAGAAGAAACTCTATGTAAAGATGATCCGATAAGAAGAAGCTCGGTTCTTACATGAGTTTGGAGCCATTTGACCATTTATTCTCAAATATCAATCAACCATGCAAAAATTCACACTTCTTCTCCCCCTCAAGAATTGCATACGGAGATGCCATTCTTGATTAAATAAGTGAAATCATCCAAATGTAGTCTATTCACACTTCTCCCCTGCAAAATTAGCACTTGATATCGCCATCGTCATTATAGTTGCGCAAGTGGAATCAGAAAACAATCAACAGTAGCTCGGTTCACTTGATGATTAAGCGCTTGGAAAAAGCATAAAGCATGTTGATGAGAATGGTCATAATAGAAAGATTTCTCTTCTTCAGAATATAAAGCGCACTGAAGCGTACACTTTTCTTTTCCTTAGGTACGAGGCTTGAACTGTTGTGTTCAAACGTCATAAGAAGATTTCTCTTCTTCGGAAGATAATGCGCACTGAAACGTACACATTTCTTTTCTTTAGAGTACGAGGCATGAACTGATGTGTTCATACGTCATAATCTCTCTCTTTTCATAATCTCTTGGCAAAACATGTAATCCACCCCATTATCATTCAGTAGGCTCTTTGTAGTGACAACTGATGGAGAGAACCCAATATGATGAATTTGACCTTGAAGTAAACTAACCTGAACTCGTGACATAAGCTTGCACATATGTAACAAAGAGCGGTGCCGAGACTTCAGCCTCCATTGAATCTCTAAGTACTCTATACTCTTCATCCCACCAACCATCAAGTAATAGACGTACATCACCTCTTGAGAATCCACAATTCAATGTGACACTGAGCACTGCAATGTAACTCCTTAAAGTGATAGTT
Organism: Chrysanthemum lavandulifolium; assembly: GCA_022545495.1. Taxonomy (NCBI): domain Eukaryota; kingdom Viridiplantae; phylum Streptophyta; class Magnoliopsida; order Asterales; family Asteraceae; genus Chrysanthemum; species Chrysanthemum lavandulifolium. Next base: position 98,783,865 of record CM040240.1, on the reverse strand, counting down.
ATTTTGTGGTGGTAAGAGCCCAGTTCCCCCAAGTAGTAAAAGAAAAGGTAAAAGACACCCAACAATAACTAGATTTCCAAGTCTTCGTTTTTAATAATAAGCTTGAACAAGGATCATGAAGAATCTTCATCCAACCATCCCCGATACCTTCAGATACTAAGTACACTAGCCCGTGATATTTCACTTCAACCTCAAATAAATAATATTGAATTAACCCCGTTGTCACATCTCCTGGTTAAAAGCTCAACTCTAGCCTCCTTTGACATTTTAAGTGAACTCTGATAATGGTTTTCATCCCGACCATGGTTAAAAGCACATAACCCCGTAAAACCATGTGATAACCAAACTGCCATTACGAATATCCAAAAGCACATCCAATTCATGAAGTACACCCTTTTATCCCTTCTTCGAAGCAGAAACCGTAGCACCAACATCAAGAAGATCCAGAATTACACTTTCTCTTCTCCAAGATGGTTCCATCATTACGGGATTTTACAATTCCATGGTTTAAACCGAGAAATTGATTCTTTCGCGGGATTTTACAAAACCAGGAATAAACCGTAAGATAGCTCCGGAAATGCACTTTACTATTACCAGGATGTTTCCATCGTCATGGGATTTTACAAGTCTATGATTTAAACCGAGAAATAGATTCTTTCGCGGGATTTTACAAGATCAAGACAAAACCGTAGACAATGTCAGCTTGAATGTGTTATGACAAATTTGGTTTCGGTGAAAATCTTGTTTTAGAGGAACATGCAGTGGTTCATCAACGGTTCATAATCCATCCAATCAACACTTTGGTAAGCACATCATTCACGCATTCTGTTGGCAATTATAGTGACCTCATGGAGAAGTAAACCCGATATACCAAACTTGATTATGAAGTAGAATTCCCCATATTTGTTACTTAAACTTGTACTCATCCTCGTGAAAAAGAAACGGTGTACCCAATGTACAAATCCTCTTGACGTATCCTCCACTGTGTGAGACGCCGAAGTGATAGTTACAATTTGGCTAGAGAAAGAATCGCAAAAGTAACTAAATAGCCAAGTCTTTATCACACTCCTTAAAAGCCCAAACAAGTCATCTTCGCGGGAGGGTAGAAAGAAAGAAGATGAAAGAAGTGAACGCGCCCGGAAAACCTCACTTCAAATCCAGATAAGTAATACCGTCCAAATAACCTCCTTAGTCAACATTGTTCAAACATTAATTCAACCCGTGACAAAATGACCTTCGTGAAAATGTAACCCCATAACACAACAACGCTCATCATCATACCAAATCTCATCAAATCCATATATCTCATAAAACTCATATCATCAAATCACTTTTATGTCAACTCGCATTAAAACGATCCAATTAAGAGAAGCTCATCAGTTCAACATCCTATATTCAAGTCATCACATAAACAACTCAAGCCCGGTCCAACTCACAAAAGCATACACAAGTTTCAATTGAAGTCAAGCCGCATAAATAAAATCCACACATAACACTTTAAGCCCATATCCGGTTTCAATCATAGACCTACCATTCATTCTTGAGAAATATCAACTCAAATGTAACCGCATTATGAGATATTAACACGGATAGCACAAGTACTTTAACCAATGACTCAACTAACCAATTAGTCCAAGCCTCATATAACACATTATAATGAGAAATATTGTCACATAGCCAAGTAATGCACACAAAAAAAATAATCTTCGATTCATTAAAAATAGCTTTCGATCCAATAAGCCCGCCCACAAGCAGAAAACCAAATCCATTAACACTAAAGTCCGGGCCCAAGTCCAATCATACTCATTCAGTCCATGTCCAACCATTGATCACGAAATATCCAGCAGATTAGGCCCAAGCATGTTACCACACCTCAAAGGCCCATGACACACACTGAAATCAAAAGATCTTAACCCTAATAAAGCGTGAGTATAAAAACAGTAGTGATACCCTAATCTCACATATTAAACATGTCCGCCTCTCTTATTTTTCTCTCAACCAACTCGCCACCCACAACTGAATCTGCAATCACAATTCATCAACAAACCCTAAAAATATTAGTTACGGCGTAACTAATTAATCTAATTACGCCGTAACTATTGTAGCGGTATAAAAACCTTCCTGAATAAAAATTAGGTTTTACTCACAAATTCACCGCCCACTCGAACAGTAAAAAAATTTCTCTCTAAAATTTTTTCTTCAATATCGCTTCATCTAATCCATCTTCATGGCTGGTAAGACCTATCTTTACTCTTTTTGAATTATTTCTTTTGGTTATTTCAATTAGGGTTTTATTTTAATATTATAGGGATCTTGCCCATTTGAATTAATTGTTAATGTTGGAATGATTAATTGATAGTTTTGATAATTCCTCCATGATATTTTGATTCGTGTCCTAGTTCTACGGGTTGATTTGGATGTTTTGGGGTTATTAAAATAAGTTTTTAGGTCAAGCGAAAACTTGGTGGGTTAGCCACGATCCCTCAGCACTAGTAGATTAAAAATATATCAAAACTTTTCACCCTTGTAATAAAATTGATGGTTCCGGCGTAATCTATTGCGTAATTGAAACATCTGTGGTGCTAAGTTTCTGGGGAAGTTACGGCGTAACTTGGGGTTTAATTACGCCGTAACCTTTTTATCTGCAATTACGGCGTAGCAGTTTGTCATAGCTACGTCGTAACCATTGAAATTTTCTAATTACTGCGTAACTTTTATGATTGGTTACGACGTAACTTGACATCAGTAAGGTCTGCACTTATTGTCTCTTATCTTATTTTCAGGTGCAAACAATCCCGCAGACTGGCCTAGATTTTTAGCACACCCTGATGCTGGTATTAGGCAACTCTGCGTAGAGGAATATGAGAAATTAATGGGGAAGGATATCCGTCAACCCGAGGCTCTTAACTTTGAAGCATTCGGTACTTTGGCAAGTGGAAGAGCTAGTAGGAGGTTGAGGAAGTTTCGAAAGATCAAGTTCACATGTACTGACGGGGATTTCACATGTACTGCTTGGTTGAGGTTGTTTAGGATCAGGGAACCGGTCATTCCGGAATACATTCGTGAATTCCTTGCTAGTGTGGAGTTTAAAACTGAGGTTACTGATGATGAAGAGGATTCTATGTTTTTCCAGATTGGTGGCATATGGAGGAGATTGACTCTTAGGGAGTTTACTATTCGTATGGGTTTGTACACTGAGGAAGAAATGGAGCCTGAAGCTTTTAAGCGGTTCTATAACACATGCTGGAGAAGAAGGGATGAGAATCAAGACCTTGCTGCTTATTTTGACCAGATTGCTATCACTGGGGGGTATAATCCAAGTAGCCCTCCATCGTATACCATGGTGAGGAGCCCCATTCGTCGACTTGTGCACCGCCTTCTTGCTTGCTCGATTCGGGCAAGGCACTCAGCCAAAGAGAAGATGACTATGAAAGACCTTTATCTGATGCAGGGGATGGAAGGAGGGAACAACATTGATGTTCCTTATTATTTGGCTAGGTTTATGGCTGTAGGTGCTAAGGGGTTTTCTGGTAGGACTCCTTTGCAGGAGGCACATTTGATCGGGAGATTGGCTAGGAGTTTTGATCTTATGACCAATGAAGCTTTGGCCCGAGTAACCATTGGTAGAGATACTAGTTTGATTGGCTTGTCTAAACTAGTGGAGTTAGGGATTTGTGTCCAGGATGTTTATGGTGCAATTCACTTACCTGGGACTACCCCTAGAAGGGAAGAAGGAGAAGCTAGTGGTGCAGGTGGTGAAGGCGGTGGAAGTCAAGAGCGGTGCCCATGGGACGTGAAGGGCACATGTGAATGTTGGGAGAGATTGCAAATTATTGATGAGAGGCTCGAGGAATGTCATCCCACTTCAACGAGGAAATTGAAAGCCTTGGAGTGGGTCTTTTGGTCTTAGTAACCAATTTGAGGGTTTTCGGTACATTGGATCAGTGCGGCCTCAGCAGATTTCTTTCATTGAGTGCGGATCGGACTAGCGAGATGCTTCAACATATGCATTTGAGTCACCCTAGGTGGGAAGGTCCGGAGTACGTGTACCAGCCCAACATTCCCGATGTCGGAGTCCAAGTAGGAGTGGCCTTCATGCAACCCGGCGCCACTCCTGAAAGCACCGCAAGCACTCCATTTGAGCCTTCTCAATTCCACTCCATGGATCATGATCTCCCCGGGGACGAGTGATTTCCCCATTTGATGAAACAATTTGAAACTATTTTAAAACTATTTGAAACTCAAGTCTGTAATAACTTAACTATTAGGATGTTTGCCTTTTCTATCGTTAATTGTACCCGTCGGGTACAAAATTTTCCTGGTATGCTGTGCAGGTTTTTGTTCTGTGACACAGTTACGGCGTAACCTTATGATTTAGTTACGCCGTAACCACTGCTGGAGTAGGGAATTTTGGAAGCGACACAACTAGTTAAGGCCAACCCCTGATTCAACAAACATTACCCCACCCATGACCCTCCTTCGACCTTTAGTAAGACATCTTGAGCAACCATTCGAGAGGGGAGTTTCTTTCTTTCTTGATTATTTTTCATTTCTATTTTATTTTTCCTTTTTCTTCGTACAAATGGGACTTTGTACACTTCAAGTAGGGGGATAGGAATAGAAATGAAGTGTATGATTACTTAGCTTACTTGCCCTAATTGGTTTTAAAAAATTTAAGCTTATTTGAAAATTTTGGTCACATTTTAACCAAACTAGAATCACATAAAAGTCGAGCACACATTAACCCTTATTACCATTGGTGAGATTTAGCCTTTTCGTTTCCCCCATTTTACCCAAATTTGCCATAAATTGAGTGTGCCGATAGTATTGTAAACTTTAGAACTTGACTTTTACATCACTTCGAGACCATAGACGAGTAGTGTATCAAGTTAGCTTGGTGCATTTGGAAAAAACAATTTGAAAAAAAAAAGTAAATGTTTTAGGATTTCTCCCCAAATAGCCTATATGTGTTCACTTGTGTGTGTTTATCGATTAGTCGCATTGGCTTTTCGACCCCCGTGTTAACCCTATTTGTTGCACTCATCTTTAAGTGCAAGATACCCCTAGTTACACCCTTTTTCAGCCTATCATTTCATAACCCTTATTTTCATTACAACCTTACGCCTTGCCTACCGTGTAGTTTTACCTTTTTACCTAGAAGCCATTGTTCACCCTAGTTTGAGGTTCAAATAAAGAAGCGTATATCTTGCTTAAAGATCTCGGAAGACCCCAAGTAATCAACTCATGCTCAGCTCAAGTGGGGGGAAGTATATCATTGTATCTCAAGCATATCTTAGTATATGCAACAAAATTTTTTTTAGCATGATTGCTTATAAGTGCGAAAAAGTATTAGCACTACATGAATTAGCATTGAGAATAATCTTCTCAATCACGTTCAAAAGATTGGAAGAATAAGTTCAAGAATAATTTTGGAGGATTCCGGAGGCATGCACTGACCATATGAAGAGGAACCTTGAATTATTGGTTGGATGATGGCAACTCGGTTTTAAGCTAAAACTATTTGTTTTATTTTTCCTTTTCACCCATTAAATATCCTATGCCTATCCTTACCCTTTTTGTCGTGAAGCATGTCTAGGTGATGCAGCGAGCAATCCTTGATGTCTTGGCCATGGATTTGGTCATGTATCATTGATTTTGTCCACTTCGCCATGACACGTTAGTAATGACACCACCCCTTTAGCCTCTATGACTCAACCCAACATTGCTTTTCAGATTTTGTCTTAACCTTAGCTCTAGTGGTGGAGTTGTGTGTAATTGCCAAGCTTATGATAGAATACTTACTATGTCCGTGCAATTGAGTGATCACCCCGAAATTAACACTAAGAATAGGAAGAGTGAGAGTGTTTTCGTTCCCATTTCGTGAGGTGTTTGGCTCTTATTAATATTCTAGCATGGAATTTAAAATTGCGCATTCTTCATGAATGTATCTTTTGCAGTCTAAACTGGTCTACTTGAGGGCAAGTAGAGTTTAAGTGGGGGGATATTTGATAACATCAAATAGTCCTGAGTTTCTAAGTATTAATTTCCCCCTTTATCATCACATTTTGAATATATTATTAGCAAAAACTTCCTTATTCCTTGATATTTCATTTCAGGACGCATTGGAAGCAAGGAAGCTGCTATTGGACATTTTCATGACATATTACGACGTAACCAAGTGATGCAGTTACGACGCAACTGACGAATTCGATGACTACAGCGTAATCCTTATATCAGGTTACGCCGTAACAACTGATGACCAAAACTACGGCGTAGTCTCAGCTTAAGCTACGCCGTAACTATGATTTACACTGGAATTTAGTAAGCTACGACGTAACACCGAACAAAGTTACGCCGTAGCAAATGGATAAGCGCTGAAGATTGAAGAAAGTTACGTCGTAACTACCTAATAGGTTACGTCGTAACTATTTTGAAGCCTATAAATAATCGACGATTTCATCAGTATTAATCATCTCTCTTTTCCCAAACCTTCTAGGGTTTGGGGAGATCAAAACACAGAAGAAGAAGCATGGTTTAGGAGCATGAATAACGAAGTTCTCGCCTACGATTTCCTTTGTATTCGAGTTTGGATTCTTTTTATATTTTTCTAGATTTTATATTATGAATTCATGTTATTAATCAAAGTTGCATTTATGTTATTGTTACTCTCTATAATTCTTTATAGACGTTTGCTAGTCTTTTCATAGAACGCTAGCCTTAGTAGTGTTATAAGCTCGATAGTATCTAAAGGGCTGGGAGATATGACCAACTGACCCCAGTCTGATAGATAGCAAAGTATGGGAGGAATTGGCCATAGTACGACCACTCTTCGTGTGCGAATCGACCAAAGGATCACTTATTAAGTGGAGGCACTTAAGAGGTTAGGGGGAATCTAAGTTCCTAACGGCCGGGTTCCCACCGTCTAGATCTAGTAGATATGGTGCTTAATGACTACTATTAGGTTGTCGAATGATCCCGGGTGACCTGCTTATCTTGGTGAGGAACCTAAGAACCAAAGGCCATGACGAATCGACCAAAGGAGTCTGGTGAAAATCAACCACTATATTGAATCTTAGTATAGGGATTCAATTCATATTTGTTTTCTTTATTAAGCTTCGTTTATCTTTCTCTTTTACCTAAGTTTCTGGTGTCTGTGTAAGTAGAATAATTACACACCTATCACATCAGTTTTGTTTACCCATATATTATCTATGTTTTATCTAATCATCTTAGTTCTTTTCAAGGTCACAGCTCTCTTGGGACGATACTCGGATTTACCTAAGGCTTTACTACATCTGATCGGGTACTCTGCCCGTTAGTATGTGTCTATCCTAAGTTATTCAAGTTTTATAAATATTAAAAGCAGGATGAAATAGCACATCAGTCATTGTTGGTGTTAATAAGCAGCAATCTAAAGCAATTCACTAAGTATCTGCTGCACAAAATATTTACTGATTACATTAAACAGCCATAATATACAAACGACAAGTATTGGAGGGTCTGCACCAGACGTATTGCTAGACCATTGAGATAACACAAAGTATTGGAGGGGAAGCTCAGATTAGGCCGCCATGCTGAACATTGTATGTCAATATTAGCGAACGAAGAATACGATGGACTTTAAAGTCGTCGAAAGAGTGATGAATAACACCAGAATGCAGTTGCCTAATTGGTGGATCTAGGCATCATGCTCATACACATTACTTTGTAGATGGCTGGTTTAAGTTTGTAAGTCAAATTGGAATTCAAAAAAAGAATTTTGTAATGTTAAAGGCCATTTTCTAAATTCCAATATGAATCACGAAGTTAAACCATCCACCTACAAACCTGTATTGTATTCTTTTAGTGGTATGAGGAATTTTGAAGATATTGTTGTTACTTGTGTGGTTCAATGATCTTGTTTTCAAATAGTTAATGATTTCATCAAACAATAATAATAGAAAAACTTCAACATACCCGACCCTTCTGAGGTCCCCCTCAAATACCTTTTGCCATTTCAGTACCCTTTGCGCAAGGGTCTGCACCGGAAGTATTACTAGATCATTGAGATAACAAAAGGTATTCGAGGGGAAGCTTAGATCAGGCCGCTAAGTTGAACATTGTATGTCAATATTAGCAAACAAAGAACACAATGGACTTTAGAGTCAAAAGAGTCTAATCGATGACACCACAATCTAATTGCCTAACTGGTCAATTTTGGCATCGTGTTTACACACATTACTTCGTAGATGGATGGTTTAAGCTCGCAAGTCAAATTGGAATTCAAAAAAAGAACTTTATTAGTGTTAAAGGCTATTTCTAAATTCCAATATGAATTATGTAGTAAAACCATCTACCTACAAAGGAATGTGGGTAAGTAATACATATATGCGGCAAGCTAATACATACCTTGGTACTTTGGACTTCTGCTTGAAATCCTATTGGTATGCCAATGTTGTAAGCGTGCAAGTTTTATAGAATTTTGCTGGTATTACTTGGGCATACAAATAGGTTTCGAGGGGAAGCTTAAAGTAGCAACCTATGTAAAGGCTCAAACTATTTAATGGTCAATTGCTATTACTGTCTCTGTATAAAAAAAATAGTTTTAGTTACCTAAGATATTGTAAAAATAGTTTCCAAGATTTAATAGATCACTGAGATAGATGATAAGGAAGAGAATGACCATGGTGAATATGATATCTTTCTTAAAAAGAAAACGTGTTTCAGATTAAAGTAAAAGATACGACAATCATGATGTTAATGATGAGTGTATTTCAGTTTTGACAACAAAAATAGCTAATGCATTTTTTGACAATAGTTCAGACGAAGATTATGTAAAAGGCAATACATGTGATAAAATGGATAAAAAAAAATGGGCTAAAAAAATTTGCATAATTTTGTTTACATATACGCTTCTGCTACCCATGTTTATTGACGTAAATCCATTTTATCAATGTTATTGGCTTTTTCATAATCCGAATTTGAATAGCTATAAAAGAATGGTCATTGTCCATTTATTGTTACTACGAAAATACATCTAGTTTTGGTCTTGTAACTTGTTCTGAAACTTGTTTTCTTTTCCATAAAGATAAATAGTTTTTCATTAAATCATAATCAACGTGTTTCTTGACAATATCAACAACATCATAATCATTTACCTCAATGAATTATCTAACTTTGGACTCCCTTTTCTTTTAAGTCTATAAAAACTGAGCAACTAAACTATGCAAATTGCAGTTTTTTTATTGCACGAACTGTATGCTTTTGCATATTCTCGGACTCTCGGTTCTAGTTCCACAAAAAGCCCAAATCAACAATAGAATGCACTTCACAAAGAAAGATGGGAAACAAAAGAGGATGGAGCAAAAAAATAATTTGTCCCAAATTACTTGTCACAACATTCTCTTCAATTTCACATATTTCTTTGGTTGAACACACTGAACCAATGATTGGGGCCTTCTATGGGACTGAATACGATAATTCACATAACACAAGTTCGTTGCACTACTAAACTGACATGGCATAACGGGTTACCAACTTGAAAATTGGCATACAGGTTAGAGGATTGTACTGTGTGCTATTTTAATGGGATCAATTCTTTTTGAAGTGTTGATGGTTTCTTGCATCTATTAATGAGCTGGTCGATGTTTGAGATAAAACCATACTATGGATTAGTGTATCAATTTTTAGAATGTGTTGAGTAAGATCAATGGTGTTTGAACAATAATTGTTTGTTTAGTAGAACTCAAAGTTTTATGCTTACTGTTACCTGTCGTTAATGAATCCGGCCTTAAGGTCACTGTAGAAAACTAGAAGTGGGGGTTGAATAGTTTTGCTGATTAAAACTTCGTTTTAAAGTATTTAGATCGACTTATGTGAACCTATTCAATATGTGTGTTGGATAATGATAGATAAGAATATAAGTAAGTAATGCAAAGATAAAAAGTAAAAGAACACAAAACCATGACACGAGGATTTATAGTGGTTCGGCTACAAGGACACCTTCATTGCCCTACTCCACTCCCCGAGTACCCCACTCGAGAGTTTGGAAGCACTACATAACACAATCTCCTTAATGTGGCAGAGAAGCCTTTACAACTTCGCCTACTCTTTATCCGGTACTAGGCTAGACACCGAGTTCTTCCACGAGGTAGAACCACACCTATCACTACGTCGCCTACACTTTATCCAGTTCAATGCTAGATACCGAGTTCCATTACAAAGGAAGAACTTGATAAGGATTTAAAACGTACGCTTTTAGGGGATCATTTAAGCCCTAATTCGACACATTTTATATCCGTTACTACTTAAAATCGTTCCTTTTCACTTATTAGGTCTTTTGGAAGCAAAATGCTGGAATGAAGCATATTTGGACGAAAATGAGCAAAAACATGAAGAAAATGACAAAGTCAAGATCGAAGACACTCAAAGCCTGTTCATTACACCTGACGGCGTCCCATCCAAAGGGAGACGCCGTCCCTTTATGAAGACTTTATCAAAAAGTGCACGCGACGGCTCAGCGGAATTTCTGGTCCTAAAGCCTGACGGCATCACGCCTAATTTCTGGAAGGAGTCACTCACACTTTTCACACAAGACGCCCAAGATCTAAGATTCAAACGACGTCCTGCATGAAGACTGACGGTGTCACACTTCTCAAGTGACACCGTCCCAAAGATGACTTGGCCCAAACGAAACCCTAATGACGGCGACCAGACGGCGTCGCTAGCAAAAGGCGACGCAGTCGCGATTGTAAATCTATATATAGAATTCGCTTTTCTGTATTTTAGGAGGTAGAAATTTAGTGAGCAAACCCTAACTCAGTTGTAGTCTGACTTGGACATTATTCTATGGTCCCATACCTTATTTTACACATCAAGATAAGTTTGTTATTCCAATCTATCATTATGTCTACCCCATGTTCAATTGATTGTGTGTATGCTTGCTTGTTTAACATGTCTAGCTAAATTACTTGTGTGTTTTCTTAGATCTATGAAACCTAGTTATTGATTGTTGTTAGGTTGTCTCTTGTCTTAATTGATAAAAGCCATAGGATTGCAACTAGGCTATCGTTGTGTTTATTGCGTGAGTGTGCTTTATGACGATAGGGTATTCGGGGAAGATAGTATTATACTTGCCGATCCCGTGTATTCTATAGGAGAGATACATTCATAGAACTAGAGAATACGCACCCCCTATGACTAATAGGAATACAACACGTTATGATAAAGGACGTGACAATACAACCGACCAATAAAAGATAACTAGGCAGTAATAGTATCTAAGTGAACACATCTTTAATCACCATACGAGCACACCTAAATTAGCATAAACTATCCGTAGTAATTTGTTAAATTAGATATTTAGTAAAGTAGAGAAATCGGTAGAAGTACCACCCCCCAATCATATACCCCGAGATTTTACCTTTGCTTTCTAAAAAACCATAAAAAAGATAAAAAAAAGAAAAAGAAAGAATCAACCTCAACCCCACCTTCTCGTCATAAATCTCTTTCTAGCATTCCTATTCCCCTAGAGAATGATATCAATCCCCAAGGATTACCCCATACTACACTACAACGATTAGGTTCACTGCCTAGAGGGTTGAAAAGCTTGCTCGTAGAAAAGGAGGTTTTTTGAACCCGGACCCTGTTATCAAGTTTTTGGCACCGCTGACGGGGAATAGAATAGCTAGTTAGACTTCTATCTCGTTTAGGTTCCCTCGCTTGATTCCTATCAAGTGAGATTTTTTCTCTTTTTCATTAGCTTCCTTGTAGTATATCCCTCTTCTTTGTGTTTTTGTTCGTAACCTTGTCACTTACCACCATGGGTGACAATCCACCACCAAACAACGATCCACCACCACATCAACCACTTCCACTCAATCCACCAACACTTGACCCGCCAAGAGGCCGTACTCTTGGTGAATACTCTAGACTGAGCCATCAAGGCTATAGGAACACCATCGAGCTCCCCATTTAAGCTCAAACTACAACCCTACGATCCGACATCATCCGGTTGGTGCAAAACGGATGTGCATTCCATGGACTTCGTTCCGAAGATCCTAATCAGCATCTCAAGGATTTCCTTAAAATCGTTGACTCTATCAACCTTGATGCTACCACACGGGAGACCACGCACTTGCGTCTCTTCCAATTCTCTCTACGAGACCAAGCTAGTAATTGGCTTGAGCGACTTCCCGCCAGATCCATCTCAAGTTGGGATGATCTCACCACTCGTTTCCTCGCCCAATTTTTCCCACCATGGAGAACTACCAACCTAAGGAATGACATCTTGATGTTCCAACAATATCAAGGCGAAACTCTCTACGAGGCGTCGATTCAAGGACTTGCTCCATAAAGTCCCTCATCACAGCATCGATCTTTGGATTCAAGTCTAAATCTTTTACGATCATGCCAATTTCCTCACCAAGCGATCCATTGACCGAGCGGCCGGTGGAAGGCTTAGCAATCTGAATGCTGAAGAATCATGGGATATCATTGAAGAGCTCGTCGGTAAAAGATACGAAGATTGGAGTGAATCTTATGAAACTCCTAAAAGCATGGTAAATGCCATATCAATACCTCGTAGGCCTTCCAACATCACCGAAGAGCAGGTTTGTGCTCTTGAAAAAAGGATCGACTATCTAGTTGAAAGGCAAAAGAAAGCACTTGAACCAGTCCATCGAGCAACGGTTAATTTCACTAACTCAGCCAACGGCCTAACACCCCTCTCTGAATCACCCAGCCATAAAAAAAACAGAATTCCGTAAGATGCTTCCGTTCTACCTCTTCAATCCCACTCTCACCAAGCTTCAAAACACAAATGAGAGAATATATGGCGGCTCACTCGGAGAGATTAGCTAAATTTAAGGAAGAAGTTTATAGGCAGAGGGAAGAAATACAGGCGAAATGGCAGAGATGATGAACTTAGTGAAGGAGTACACTAAGACGAAGGTTCCCAGCTTTGGTCTTCTATTGGGTGTAATGGTTCATATGAAGTTTATTCCTATGAGTGCTTTACTGATATTGTTTAATATTCAGTCTCTGTACTCTTTTTCCTTGTACAATATTTTTCCCACAGGGTTTTTTGGTTGGCAAGGTTTTTGAACGAGACAGAGATTATGGGTGTTCACTACTCTGGTGTTCATTCTTTGGCATGACTGCTCCAAGATTCTTGATAATGGAGATGCTTGGAAGACCCCTTGGATTCATGCTGATGCTATGCCTTTTCTGTATAATCAAATTTGTTCTTTTAAGCCAGGCAATTTAGCTTTCTATTTGTCTTACTCATATGGTGATGTTTGGCAGTGCATTGGTTGGCCCCTTTGCATTTGTTCCATGTATTCAGAGTATGATAAGGCTATAGTTTTAGCTTGTCTACCTGCTAGGCTTAATAGTTATTGGTTGATCTTGGATATTTTTGTATTGGTTATTGGGCTTTTCTGGTTATGGTTTGGCTTTTATTTTCAGAGTTTGGCATAGCTCCTTACATGTTTTGGTATTTGTCATTTTATTTTTAGGCAAGAGTGGGAATTTTTAGGGGTTGTCCTAATTTTTCCTTCTTCTTGTGCTATTGTTTGTATATAAACTCATTTTATTTATCTTATTTTACCCTTTAAAAAAAAGACGAAGGTTCCCGAGAAAGTGCTAGTGAGGAATGATGACCGCGCTGCCCCCACTTTGTTTGTTAACGCCATTTCCATTGTTCCTGATAAGGATAGGGTAGTTAAGGAAAATGATATTGAGACTAACGAGAACAGCTCGAGTAGTAAGGATGAAGATGAGGCTAAGAAATTAGATAAACCCAAAATCATAGGGCAATACCTTAAGCATGAGATCAATAAGAAAACCATTGTTAACCAAGTGAATAACTTTAGGTATAATGGTGCTCTTAAGAAAACCTTCTTAGGTGAAATAAAAGAGGAAGAATATGACAGTATGTCTATGGGACCTTTGTACGAAGCAATTCTTAAGAAACCAGTAGCTAAGAAGCAGGAGATTTGTAGGAACTTCATAATACCATGTAACATTGGTGACTTTGAAAATATAAAAGCCTTAATCGATCAGGGATCCGATGTAAGCATAATGCCGCTATCAGTCTATAATAAGTTGACTAAGGAGAATCCAACCAAGACTAATCTTAGACTTTCGTTAGCAAACCATTCCTATGTTTATCCCTTAGGAATAGCGGAAGATGTGTTAATTGAGGTTGCAAGTAATATCTATCCGGTGGATTTTGCAATTGTAGACATTGAGGAAGATGAACACATGCCCTTAATCCTTGGAACACCTTTCCTGGCCACCGCCAAGGTAACAATCAAATGCGGTGAGGGTGTTATGATACTTAAAAGTGGCAAAAGCAAAGTTAGGATACCTATTGCTTAGAGATATCCTTTGAAGATTAAGGAAAAGAAAAATGATAAGAATTCATGAGTCTCCAATAGTGAAGTTAAGAGGAAAATCGTTGAATGGGAAGAAAAGATTAGAGAGTGCATGAGTAAGGAGATAGATTTAGAAAAATGTAAATGTAGTAAACAAATCATAGGGCACAACTACACCACGGAAAAACTTCACCAAAAGATCCCTAAAGAGTTCGTGGGAGGAGACAAGGTGCTCTTGTATAATTCAAGATTAAGAGCATTCAGAGGAAGGAATAGGCCAAAATGGTGTGGCCCCTATACGGTAAAAGGACAAACATAAGAAGTGGAACATTGTGCTATTGGACGTCGATGGGAGGGAGTTCACTGTAAACATACAACCTGTACAACCTTATGATAAAAACCTAGTGAATGAAAATGATAACGGTAATGAAGTCACGTAAGAGCACGACTTCGAGTCTAGCTACAAGACTCATAAATAAAGAAAAGCTCTTCGTGGGAGGCAACCCATGCTTAATTGTTTTGTTTTTCAATTTGTGTGTTCATATATCTTTTTCATTGTTGTTTATTCTCATGTTAGACTTTGTGAAAATGCTTTATTTTGTTTTTAACCTCGTCTTAATTACATATAAAGGTATTTTACAAAAAGATAAATGTAGGGAAGATTACATAAGTTTTTAAGAACATGAACATGAGAATTACAACTATTGAAATTGATATATTTGTGTGTTTGTTAGAGTCAAATGCTTGTATCGAGTCATAATAGATGTTTTCCAGGTTTTAATGAGGTAATTTTTCTAGAAAAATGCATCAGACCACTTTTTGTTAGGACAACCTAACGGCGTCAGGATTAAAGCCTGACGACGTCAGGCTATGTAGAAAAGATGTTCAGTTTCGTTTTCTGTGCAACTTGTAAATTTTTGGAAATTCCCAGGCCTTAATTTTCTAGAAAAACTGCAAACATCCATTCCACAAGCATTATATCTTACTTGCTTTCTAGTGTAGTTGTGTGTCATATGTAGTTTGTTGGATCGATGTACTCTAACCAAACTAACTTAAATAGCTTGTTAAGGTTTAATAACCTCGAATAAATCCTAAGTTATTAACAATGAAAACACTGAGCAAACTCTATTAAGTATGCGGAATTTACTTAACAAAGCTAAGAAGAATAACTTTAACTTTTAACGATTTTATTAATAACTCTAACTCTGCTTATTATGCAGACCTTTTAACAACTCTAATAATATCGGACTTCTCTAAAACTCTAATAATGTCACGTACATCTAATATCAATCTAGGGGTCCTTTTATAGGCTCAAGGATAACCCTAAACGATTTACAAATCTTATCCTTGTACGTCAAGTAAACAATACTTAGAAAGTTCTAGATAAACATTACTTTCTATCTTTAATCTAATACAACCGACTTTAATCTTTGCGTTACTTTGATGATAAGCAAGATTTTTTGACTTTTACTTAGCAATGATTTTGACTTCTTGCGTTACTTTATCTTTCTGCGATGCTTTGTTAATCTTGATTATTTCAATCTTATGTATCCCAACAATCCTCCCTAACTTGAATTCTACTTGCTTGATTTCAAGTTCCTTTGTAGATTTAGCTTTAACATCTTTATCTTCAAAGAGGATTTGTGACTTTATCTTCGATTTTATCTTTGTAGATTCTCTCGCTTATATCATCATCAAAGTAGTCTTTATTTGTATAATTCTTTTCAAGATCAAACAACAATCTTATTTCTTTTCGCAACATTCAAAGAAGCTCCATCTTTTCAAGAACATAAGACAATTTGTACATGTAATTCGATTAAGTTTCACTATTCTCATCACTTCCGGTGTGTAAACTCCTGTGAGAGGTGAATCATTGAAAATTTAATCGATTTGAGTTCTCTTTACCAAAGCCATTAACTCGGAGTAGCCAAATGTTTTGATGTGTAAGATCATGGTACATTGATAACCATATGATTTTTAGCAAATCATCAGCTATCAACAGATTTGAGTTGTCTTTACCAAAAGTTGTACCCTTTTGGACTAGTCAGTTCTTTCATCATGGTGAACTAATTACCATATAATGGTTTTTCCACAGCCTTTACCACAAGCCATTTTCTTGTGGGCTAGCCAACTCTTCACATTTACTGATATGGTGAGTTGATTACCATCCAACTTATTAGCAAGTTGTGAACTAAAAAGGGACTTGAAATATCTTTACCAGAGCCGTTTGCTCATGGATTAGCCAATCCTTTTGTAACCATGGTGAATTGATAACCTATTTGTATTATCATCTCAAAAACCATTTATTTCTTTTAACCTTTGTTTCAAAACATTTATTACTTAACAAAAGTTTTTCAAAATCGATGGCGGTTTAAAATCAGCAAGCAAGACTTTGATGAAAGTATTGTTTGATCAAGATACTTTGAATAAAGTATTGATATATCAAAATTTAATCAATTAAGATTCATACCGCTTATTCATCATCATCGACAATTGCGTCCATCCGATAAATGACTTGATGACCGGACATGCTATTTCATTATCTTCTTCTACTTTCATTCCATGCTCCAAAGATCCTCCTCATAAGTTACGGTGTAAGAGGATATCTTCTATCAGCTAACATATGAATCAAAATTCCATCTTCTAGCTCTAGAACATGTACTCCAGATTCTTCAAAGAATCTCCAGCTAACAATCTCCCAATTCTCTTGATTCTTCCAAATTTCAACAGTGCTTTGTTCTTCAGTTTCCCATACAGTTGTGAGATCCCCAAGCAATACTAAACCAACTCCTTCTGATGGATTTTGTTCAAAGTAATCTCGCACCACATGATATAAATAGAATAAATCCACTCTATCTATGATGTGCAATAAATCCCATAGCCTATTGAACACTCTGAAGCTTTCATCAGCTCTATGAAACATCAGATAACTTCCATCTTTGGATTCTACAACTTCAAAAGCAATAATTTGAGATTTATTCATTTTCATCTCAGCATCATCTATAGAATACTCAAAATCCACGATTCTTAAGTAATTCTTTAGTTCATCATTAGTATCAGATCGTAACTCAACTTTCTCTTTCTTTGATGACTGTATATCTTTAACTTCAGTTTTTCTTTTTCTTTTTAAACTCCTTTTCCTATCTTTTTCTTTCCAAGCAGCATCATCTTTATAATCTTGGATGCTTTCAACACTTTTCTTATAAGCTTCCCTAACATCATCATATAATTCTTTCATCTCAAAATAATTAAACCTTTGCAATCCTTTATACCCTTGACTTTTTAAATAAGCCATCATTGCATTTCTGTCTTTAGCTCGATTTGGTCTTCTTGGCATAAAAGAAACAGAATAGGTGACTCTAATGGTTCATCAGCTTCAGCATTCAATTCCTCTTGCAATTTCTTAGCTTCTTCTCTATTCTGAGCTTCTTCAATTTCCTTAGCTTCTCTATCTTTAGCATTTAATTCCTCTTGAAACTTTCTAGCTGATTCCTCATTCATAGCAACTTGAGCAGCTCTTATCTGTGCTAAAGTAGGTTTCTTTTTCTTCTTTGTCTCTATCAACTTGCCCTTTCCTTTATCTTTTGGATCAATAACAGCTTGAGAAACTCTTGGTTGTTCCTCTTCTTGCACTCCTGGAATGGTAACACCTCTTGGTTTTGATAAATCTTGCAAAATCTCAGCAATTGTATCATCATCACTTGCGGTGTGTATTCTTTGAGGTGTATCAGCTTCCTCTGGTATGACAGTTGTTGAAGGACCAGCTTCTTCTTCTAATACAGTAGTTGAAGGACCAGCTTCCTCTTCAAAATCTAAAACCCTTGGAGTGATCAATTCTTGTCTGTAAGTTCCAACAAAAGCAGTACTTTGATCAGTAGTACCTTGATCATCAGTACTTTGAACTTGAACATTAATAACTTGTTCCTCTGTATCTTGAATAACTTCCTCAGTTTCTTGAATAACCTGTTCTTGAGTTTCTTGTGACTGAATATTTATTCCTTGAACTTCATTCCTTTCATGTTCTTCAGTATCTTGAGGTTCTTCAGTACCTTGAGATTCATGCTCCTTAACAGTATCTTCTTTCAAATTCTTTTCTGCTAAATTCCTCCCCAATTGTACAGAAGATGTTTGGTGAACCTTTTAAACTTTTGACTTCTTAAACTGTCGTTGCTCCTTCTTTTTAGATTTGACCCATAGACGATGATGTTGAACCAAAGGCCAAACAAAATTCTTGAGTCTTCAAAACTTGAAGTTCAACTTCTTTATCTGTTTAGCTTGAGCCTCAGTTGTTTTCTTCAATTTGACTAACTCCCTTGTCAAAACATAATTATCCAATGTCAAACCTTCAGGGGGTACAGTAGATGAATCATCTCCTCTAATAGGTGAATGTTCTTCTGGTTGAGAATCAGGAACATACATTTGTGGAGATGGTAAAGGTGAAATTGCAACATCAGCTTGAACTTCAGTACTTGGTGAAGCAGTACCTTGTGATGCAAAGACTGAGAAGCGATACCTTGAGCGGTACCTTGAGATGTAGCAAGACCTTCCAAGCAAAGACCTTCTCTATCTTTATCTTCTTCAAAGATCGGACAACGTGAACAACTTCCATCATAGAAGTAGTTAAGGAGTGTCCTTTCGGTGAATAAATCACTCTTCTTAGCCATGAAAGTGAAAATCTTGGCTTGTTGTACCACAACAGGTAAAAGACTTGTAGGTTTAGGTACATCTGAAAGTTCAGCATCAGCTCGGACAGCGTGAACAACTTCCATCATAGAAGTAGTTAAGGGAGTGTCCCTTCCAGTGAATAAATCACTCTTCTTAGCCATGAAAGTGAAAATCTTGGCTTGTTGTACCACAACAGGTAAAAGACTTGTAGGTTTAGGTACATCTGAAAATTGTTTATTGAGAAAAACTTGAATAAACCTTGGATACATCAACCATTTTGAGCCATGAGTGATATGTGAAAGCATTCCATCTAGAATTAGCCTTGAAAAATTGAAAACACGATCAGTAGCCAATCCCACTATAGCAGATGCTATGTTAGATCCAAATTGCTCCCATGATGTACGTTTTGCACTAATACAATGAAGCAACACATGTACTAAAAACTTCCAGTGAGGACAAAATAAGGGTTTCCTGAATGTTTGTTCAGTTAAGGACCCTTCATAACCAACGTGCCTAAAAGTATCCCAAATCAGTTGCTTATCAAAAAGAATAGCCCTATCAGCATCTTCAAACAATAAGTCTTCACGAATAGAGGCTTGATAATCTTGACATTTTCCGGAACCATAGCATGAATATATTCTTCATCATTCTCCATATGAACCCTAGCAGTTTCCCAAAATTGTGAATCCAGGGCTCAATAACATCTGGTTCTACTAATAGCGCATAACTAATTGGCGATCCAGTAAAAAAATCGATAATATCATGAAAAAGTACATTCGCTTCAGTCTTGTCTAAATTTGCCACCATGTTGTGTTTAGAAACAATATTACGATTCGCCATTGATGAGTATATGATCACAGTAAGAAATAGAATGAATAATATATGTGAAAGTGAGAGAACTATGGAAAAGATTAGGAGATATCAATATGAGAGGGAAATTCGGAGAGTAGTTATTTATAGGTGAGATTTAAAAAAATCACAGACCGTAATAACTAAGTTACCGTTAGGGTAGTTTTCCCCTCAATATGGCCGTTGGAACAGTACTTTGATAAGACAAACAGCACTTTCCACGTGTGCGAGACTTTCTGTGCAAGACTTTCCAAGCAGTACTTTCATAAACCAAAAATTCAGTACTTTCCCAATATCTTCTTAACAATACCAAACACTTATAAAACATGAATATCCTCCCCTCAAACAATGCATAGGACTATACTTACACTAAATAGTCCTCCCCTTAAATGTAGCTCAGTAATTGATCATGCCAATACTCACCACCAAGTGAGTAAATCTAGAAACATCAAAACCTTTGGTGAGTAGATCACCACATTATCATCTCAGATGCACCTTGACAACATTAATGAGCCTATGCTCATAACAATCTCTGATGAAGTGGTGCCTAATCGAATATGCTTGGTCTTGGAATGATAAACCGGATTCTTTACAATGCAAATAGTACTCTCATTATCAATATTGATAGGAGTATTCTTGAAATTGAAACCATAATCCAAGAGTTGATTTTGCATCCACAACACTTGGCCACAACACTTGCGTGACCACATATTCTCGCTTGAGAGGATGTTCTTTGCAATAGTCTGTTCTTGCATTGCCATGAGACTAATCTTCTTCCAAGATATTGGCATCCACCGTGGTTGATTGTCATCATAGTTATCACCGCATAATCACTATCGGAAAAGCTTCCAAGAGAAAAGGTGAATCCTTGGATACCACAACCCCAACTTAGGTTGTTGTTTCAAATAACTAAAATTCTCTTCACCGCATTCATATAAGAGATCTTTGGTGAGACTTGATATCTTGCACATAAACAGACGAAAAAACATGATATCGTGCCTTGATGCGAGAAGATACATAAGACATCCAATCATGGATCCAGTATAACTTGACTTCAACTGGTTGACCATCTTCATCCTTTCCCAATGAGTTGATAGATTTAATAGGTGTAATGTGCTTCATGTCATCAAAATTGAACTTCTTAAGTATGTCGGTTACATACTTGTCTTGACTTATGAAAATTCCTTCCTTTGACTGCTTAACTTGAAGTCCCAAAAAGAAAGTCAACTCACCCATTGAACTCATTTGAAATTCTTTCTGCATCAGCTGTTCAAACTCTTTGACCATAGATTGTTAGGTAGCTCCAAAGATGATATCATCCACATACACTTGAACTAGCATGATATCCTTCTTGTCTCTCTTGATAAACAAAGTCTTATCAATAGCTCATCTCCTATAACCATGTTGCAATAAAAAGGTAAAGAGCCTTTCATACCAAGCTCTAGGTGCCTGATGAAGGCCATAAAGAGCCTTAACAACTTTGTAAACCTTGTTGGGATGTTTAGGATCCTCAAAACCAGGAGGTTGTTTGACATATACTTCCTCTGTAATCTTGCCATATAAAAAGGCACTCTTAACATCCATTTGATAAACCTGAAATCCCATATAAGATGCAAAAGCAAGAAAGATTCGAATTGCTTCTATCCTTGCTACAGGAGCAAACACTTCATCATAATCAACTCCTTCTTCCTGTCTGTAGCCTTGTGCAACTAACCTTGCTTTGTTCTTGATGACATTCCCTCTTTCATCTCTCTTGACTCTAAACACCGATCTTGTACCAAAGACCTTCTTACCACCAGGAAGATCACATAATACCCAAACTTCTTGAAGTCTGAATAGCAGTTCTTCTTGCATAGATTCAACCCAACTTTCTTTAGTTAATGCTTGAGCAATATTCTTGGGTTCCTCTTGAGAGATAAAGCAAGTAAACAGACATGTTTGATGGTCCTTATGATTCATCCTATTTTGTTTATAGACAAAGCTAAGTAAAGCATTATGAGGTTTAGTAAAACTCTTAGCTTTGTGTCTTGTCATCACTCCAGAAGTAGAAGGACCAATGATTTGATCAAGAGGATGATTCTTATGAATTCTTAAGTTTGGAGACCTGGAACTCCATAGGTATCATCCAAATTTGTGAAATCGAGATCTTCATTGAAATCGAGAAAATACCTTCAACTTCAAACTCATCATCGGTATCTTCTAGTCCGGGCATGGTAGAACCATCCAAATCATCCAAAGTCTTTGAAATCTGATGCGAAGATTTTGGTCAAAAGCACTTGTCAAAGTCTCGTAAGAGTATTCTGCAGTTTTGTTCTTCTTCTTTGCTTCTTCATAAGCTCTTCTTTGGTCATCGAATAAGAATGTGCTAAGACATCTTGAAGAAGCATCCGATTTAGTTCATCTTGAATAGATTGATCCTCGCAGTCGGAAGGATTTTGGTGCATCGAGATTTTCTTTGGTTCCACGTAAATTGGTTCTTCATCGAGAACGACATCGGGACTAATATGAACTCCATGAACAACATCTTGTAAATCTTCTTCATTGTGTATGAGTTGATTTTCTTCTCTAACGGGTACATAGTTCATAGAAGGAGTTAAAACTTCAAGATCAAACATCCAATCGGGACCTTTACCCTTCCGATTGTCTTGATCTTCTAAAACTCAACATGAAGACAATCTTGAACCTTCTTAGTGACTCATTGTACACTCTAAAGCCTTTGTTGTTGGTGCAAGACCTAATAAATAACCTTCTTCGGACTTGCCATCAAACTTACCCGGATGATCAATTGTATTTAAAATAGTAAGAGGGCATCCAAAAGGCTTCATAAATCGAATGTTGGGTTTGTTGCCCATCGAGAACTCATAAGGTGTCTTCATCTCGTAGCTTAGTAATCGATACTCTGTAAGTACATAGCAAGCAAGATTTACGACTTCACCCGAATTGAATAGGTAGTTATGAATCGCTATCATTGTTCCTACCGCTTCAATCAAAGTCCTATTCTTTCTCTCGCAACACCATTCTCTTGTGGTGTTCTTGCAATCATCGACTCCTCTTGATTCCTTTGTTTGCACAAAATTCATCCATAAGCTTGTTCTTGAATTCAGTTCCATTGTCACATCTAATACCTCTAACCTTGAGTCTTAATTGGTTTTCAAGTGCTATTATGAGAGTCTGAATAGCATCAAAAGTATCATCTTTAAATCCCAAGAAAAATACCCAACTAAATCTACTGCTATCATCTGTTACAACTAAGCAGTACTTCTTCTTGTTCAAACTTGTAACAGATACAAGACCAAATAGATCCATATGTAACAGCTCCAATGGTTCTCGAATAGTCCTTTCCTCAAGCTTCTTGCATGAAGCTTTGTGTTGTTTACCCTTCTTACATGCCAAACAGGAGTGATCATTCTTGTAAGTCTTTGAAGGTAAACCTCTAACTAAATTTCCTTTGACCAGTTTGTTGATATTCTTGAAATTCACATGGCCCAATCTTCTATGCCATTGATGTGCTTCTTCAGATGTTGCTTTTGCCACCAAACATGTGGCCCTCCCATAAGAGTGAAGACTCTTCATATCTAGACTATACACATCATTGGTTCTTGGTACTATAAGAACTACCAAGTTATCTTCAACAGGCTTGAATTCAGAAGAAAGGATGAGACATTCTATGTCTGTGAATAACATAGGATGCTTTTTATCACAGATTTGAGAGACGGACAATAAGTTGAACTTGAGCTCCTTCACATATCTAACATTCTCAAAATCTATGCTCCCTGTCTTGATGGTACCTTTTCCAGTTATTCTTCCTCCATTGGGATCATTTCCAAATGCAACTCTTCCTCCACAAATAGATCTAAAATCTGACAGAATCTCCTTGTCTCCTGTCATGCTTCCAGAGCAACCACTATCTATAATCAAATGATCTTTAAGCTCCTCTTCTGGGTTGCCCTGCACAAAGATTTAGAAAGTTAGTTTCTTTTAGGAACCCAAGCTATTCTTGACTTGTGTTCCCTTGTGGAGTTACAAACTCAAACTTTTGAGTATGTAATTCCACTATTTTTAAAACATGATCCGAATTATCTTTTGATTTTTAGCATGTGGATTTTCAAAACTTTCGGATTTTCAACAGAACTCTCTTTTGCAAATTCATTCTCCTTTTCTTGTATTATAAAAACATCGATTCACTTTTAGTTGAAAGTCTTGTTTGTCCTCTGCAAAGCTTTCTCTCTTAACCCATTCGGTTTTAACACTTGGTTCCCGTGATCTAGATCCCTATGTGAATTATAATACCTTCTAGGTTGATAAGAATGAGATCTCCTAGTGTTCCTATTCCAAGCGATGTTAGCGAGACCTTGTTTGAATTGAGCGAGACTTTGGGAAGGTACCGCTTGTGAAGGCTTGGTAGTTTAGAAAAAGGTCTTCTCTGGTGAGGGTACCTATGGTCTGGTGAGAAATTGCTGTGATTTACCCTATTTGAATTTTTCCAGACTGGTTTGTGTTCTCTAGGTTTCTGATTGGCAGACCTATGCTTTGAAAATTTTCTAAGGTATTATGAGTGATGTTCACAATCCTTGATTAAATGTGTAGGACTAAAGCACACAAAACACAGTTTTTTACCCATACTCCCAAAGTGACTTCTTCTATGTCTATGACCAAAACTATTTTGCCTTCTAGGTGAATGATTGAACCTATTTTGACCAAAATTATCCCAAAAGGTTTAGCAAGACTGCTTTGAAAAGGTTTTCCAAGGCATCATTTGTGGAGCAAGACTTCAATTGAAGGTACTGCTTGACTTTGAACATTGTTTTCAATAGTTTCTTTTGGGGTTTCAGACCTAGATTGACCAATAAGCTTTTTCCTAAACTCTAAACTGTCTACTCCAAAACGAGAAACATCAGGTCTTATGGGTTGATGACTACCAGTGGGATGTGGGACAACATGATAACCCTTGTCTTTCTTATATTCTGGAGGTGGTTCACAAATTGAATCCTCATTACTAGATGTGTCTACATAATTAATGAGCTCATCATCACTAGTGGTTTTTATCCTCTAGGTCATCACCAGATTGATTCTCTTCTATGTTATCAAAGTTCATACCAAAACCTAAGCCAGTTCTAATGTAAGCTCTTCTCTGTTTTTCAACATAACTAACCTGAGAAAGACCAGATTCTTTCCAAGCATCGAACTTTGCTAACAAATCATCTCTTTCCTTAGTCAATTTCTCAATTTCAGCAATTTTACAATTTAGTTTCCATTCACTTAGTTTTAACTGGTAATCTTGTTGTTCATACTTTTCATTGAAGCCATTTCATTATTTTCATGTGTTAATATTTTGGCTTCCATTGACTCTAAAGTTATTTGATAACCAAATACCTCGCACCTAGCCCAAACACAATTATCTCTTTCAATCACATAACCGCCAAGTAATTTTGATAAAATCATGACAATTTGAGCATACCTCGAGATAGGGGTGAACTTGGTGAAGTAGCCACCATTGCAAGTAGAAACGAATCATCTTCATTCTCCATGCTCCAATCAAATCCTCCAAAACCATCTCCTGATTCCAAAGCGGCATGTTCACTTCCTCATCAAAGGCGGTGCTTCACCCAATTCTTTCACCGAATCTTCAACTGCTTCATCCATCGCTATCATCTGAGGTCACCGGTTCATCATCAAACTCTTCACTCCAATCAACCTCGATAAATTCTCTTGAGCAACCACAGCCTTTGTTTCATAGAATAGGGATTTCTTTGAGCTCCGGCTTTGGTTTCTCACCATCATGTTTGCTTGATACTTAGGAAACACACTCTCTTGTAAAGTGTCCATCTTTTGACAATTGAAGCATTCAATTTTGGATTTGTCAAAAGTGATTCCCTATTTTGGTTTGAAGTCAATGTTCTTTCTTGTTTTCTTCATGTACTTCTTGATCCTTGCAAAGATCAATGCAACTTGCCACCGATATCAATTTCTTCTAAAGCATCCTCTTCAACTGGGAGAGATCTTCTTCATTTACGTAAAGAAGCTTGATGTGCAAAGAAAGAGCACACAACTTCATCCGAGTTCATGGTAGTAGTTGGTGGGGCTTCTTTGAGCATAGGTGGGGCGAGATAGGAAACAAGATTGAGCCACAAGATTTGAGTAGGAGAAGCGAGACTTTTGGTGGAAGTATCGCCTCTTTCGATGACGTAAAAGCAACATTGTGACACTTAGAACTTGTTTGACCATTCATCTCATGCTCATACACCTTCGTGATGGTTGTAGAGATCATCAAAGTCCATGACATCCAAGCCCGGTTGTCCTCCGATCATTAGCTATCACATGCCATGATGATGGCGGACTCATAAGAACTTGAGATTAGCATCTTCAACTGAAACTTGTGCTTTGTATAGCTCCAACATGCTAAGAAGGTTCTCAAATCATCATAAGCAAGATCAAGGTTTTCTCTTTCTCCAACAAAGAATGTTTCAAACTCGCCTTCAATGATTTTTGTGCATCTTTTGAAGCATCATTACCTCCAAACCTTGTTTTGAGAGCGACCCGAGTTGCTTAGCATCTTTAGCATCTTTAGCATCATGGAACTTGAGAAGATGACCATCTGGAATGGCGGACAAGAGAATGTTGAGTGCCTTCTCTTGATTCCTTAATGTTGCCGCAGTAAGACCGCTTTAGGAGCTTTGGGTTGTCCAGAACATCAATAGTTTCGGAACTTCTTCATTACCATTGACAATTATATTCCACGTGGTTGGTCCGTGATTCCAATATACCGCCTCATCTTCATGCTCCATAGATCGATTCGCCTTTCTTGACGGCTGTGAATCCTCATTGAGGTGATGGAAGGAGGTGGAGTAATCGATCGACATCTTTTGGTTTTAGGGTTTCTTCTTAGTCGAGTTTCCACACAAGCTCGATACCACTTGTTGGATCGATGTACTCTAACCAAACTAACTTAAATAGCTTGTTAAGGTTTAATAACCTCTGATAAATCCTAAGTTATTAACAATGAAAACACCGAGCAAACTCTATTAAGTATGCGAATTTACTTAACAAAGCTAAGAAGAATAACTTTAACTTTTAACGATTTTATTAATAACTCTAACTCTGCTTATTATGCAGACCTTTTAACAACTCTAATAATATCGGACTTCTCTAAAACTCTAATAATGTCACGTACATCTAATATCAATCTAGGGGTCCTTTTATAGGCTCAAGGATAACCCTAAACGATTTACAAATCTTATCCTTGTACGTCAACTAAACAATACTTAGAAAGTTCTAGATAAACATTACTTTCTATCTTTAATCTAATACAACCGACTTTAATCTTTGCAGTACTTTGATGATAAGCAGTACTTTGACTTTTACTTAGCAAGACTTGACTTCTTGCGAGACTTTATCTTTCTGCGAAGACTTTGTTAATCTTGATGATTTCAATCTTCCAGATCCCAATATAGTTTTACCATGGATTTTACACGAAGGTTTCCTTTGTTTTCTTATAAGTGTGCAGGTTATATTGGACAAGAAGAAGAAACACACATTGAATGAAGCTTATTACTTATGCATTCTTCTTGGAAGATGATTTAACCGCAACTTCACACATATCCTACCGAGCTAATCAGGGTAGTACTAGTTTTTTTTCCTTACTTTCCTTCCTTTATCATAACTTTGATACTTTCGGGAAACATTGGGGACAATGTTCAGTTTAAGTGTAGGGAGGAGAATAAAACGGGAACTTAGAAACTATTCACTTACTTGATTATTTGTCTCGTCCTTGGTAATTAGTTTAATAAACCATAAGAAATATTCGTTAGGGCAATTTTAGCACCAAATTTAAGTTTTTTATGACATTTACGAGCTAAACTTTAGTCTTAATAAAGCGTCTCATGGATAGGAATTATATGACTAGCATAAAAACCGTTTACCACTCAAATTCTGTTGGGAATTAGGTTCTTTGAGTTGATAAGACAAAATAGTATGAAAGATGAAGGGCTGAATGTGACAAAGAGAGAAAGCTACAAAGAATAAAGATACAGAAGATATTATTAGAATGATAGACGATATCTTGTATATTCACGTATTTTATTAATCCTTATCTCTTTGTAAACCCTAGCATTCTCTAGTATATAAAGAGATGCAGTGGCGTGAGGTTAAATAAGTGTCAAACAATGTAAACATCGACATAGGTGTGTGTGTGTGTCTAGGCGTGAGTTTATGAACGCCTAGACTATAGTGTATGTCGACATGTAGTTGGTCAGCCTCAAGGATCATGGATCCCTGTTAGATTTTAACTGTCTTAGAGTTGATCGTCTAGGATTGGGGCTGTAGATGTGTTTTGTAGAACACATGATGATGACGAAGAAACCTTTAGCAGTAACAATAATGTTTTGATTTATTCCACTGTGCATTCTATTTATTGTTGTTATTGTTATTCCTAGATGAGCTTAAACGATTCTCAACAAATCCAATTCTCCTTCTTGTAATCATGGAGTGTGATATTTATTTTCTTTTCTTTACATTTAGGATCATCTAATTTTTTGTTCATCTTATCCCTAGTGACTTCATCTGATTTCTTATCTTCCTCAGTGCACTCAACGCAACTAGGTTTCTGTCTAGGTTTAAGGATTTCATTGCCATCATAAAGAACCTTATGAGCATTTCTAACCTTTTTAATGACCTCTGGATTTGGTTCCTCAACAAGGGGAATGCTATGCTTATCGCTTAAGACTCTATGCTTAGTGATTAAGTTAGCGATCAATGGTATTTCCTTGTACGCACAACTTATTTTCAAGCTTGTTTTTCAAGGTTTTAGATTAGAAAAATCATTCAAAAGTTTTGATTCCTTAGCATGAATTCTTGCTTAAGCATTTTAACATTTTCTTGAAGTTCTTGTTTTGCTTAGCGCTTTAGAAAGCTTTTCTTGTAAGGAGTTTAACTCTTGTTTTAATACTTCTTCTTTAAACCTACTTTTTCTAATAGTTATGCGCATTTGGTCATCCATTTCCCGCTCACGGTGGTCAAAATTTTGCACGTTGTTCATAAATAGCAACACGTTCTTTATAGGCACTCGCCCGTAGATGACAGAATCATCGAGGGCACACATGGTGAATTCATCAAAAACATAATCATTGTTGACTACGTAAGATGCATCACTTGGTACAATCTCACTTTCACTTTGTTTCACATATTGATCATATGGGACAACATTGATATTACCCATATTTTCAATATCGACTCAATAATTACGCTTGATTGTACTTCATTATGTATCTTTTGCTCATCAACTTCATCGTATAATTTTAATACCTCGAAATGATTTTGTCTTTGGATGGACCAACTTGTGATGATGAAGAGACTTTAGGAGAGACCATTGGAGAAATGCTAGCCATGAAAATGGTTTGTGCGATGAGGTTCTTCATCAACATCGTAGTCGTATGCATCACAATCGCCTACTTGAAAGGCATTCGATGATTATGGCTATCTCCTGAATTGGTTGCTCATCCACATCTCGCATCATATGTCTTAGCATTTCCTTCACCAAAAACAACAACTCCTCTTCATCCAAAGTCGCACCATTATCCCGAGCTTGCACAAGCAACATCTTATCCTCAAGTACTGCATTCGAGGCGTTTTGGTGATGTCGGTTCCTTGCAATGTGTCCTCACCTCCACAATTGTAACATTTGATTGGATTTGCTTGACCTGGTTTCCATTCCTTCCCTATTCGATTTGCGGCATAACCTCTACCACCTCCACCTCTTGCTTGTTCGTCTTCTCTTTCTTGGACAGTTTGCACCATAACCTTCCCATTTCTAACAATGGCTTGATTGTGTGGATTGGATGCGATTACGAGATTGTTGTTGGTGTGTGGAAGAGAGTTCATGTTTTGACTAATCAGAGAGCCATTGATTAATGAAGTTTCCAGCGTGTGCATCGGCATCGACTTGTTTGAACATAGGATCGGGAATGAGTTTGTGATTACCATTACCCATGGGTATGACTTGTGAGGCTTTGGTTGTGATTCCGATGTTTGAGTAGAAGGCGGTTGAATCATTTGATGAGCTTGTGTCTCCTGGTTGGTTTTGAACCGATTAAGAATCCTTTTTCAAACATAGCATGTCTCTCATTCGAAGGAGGAAGGCATAGAGTTGCTCATAGTTTGTATTCTTCAATCCTTTGGTTAGCTTTACAGAGGTGACAAACTTGTGCCATTCAGATTCATGTTGTTCACAAATTTTGAGTTCAATTGAATGTTTGGCATAGTCATTCGATGTTCCTCATATCATTAACAAGCTTGTGGAATCTCACATAGTACTCATAGACACTCTCATCCGGTTTCATCTTGAAGTGTTCAAATTCATCATAGAGTTGTGATTCTCTGCCTTCCATAGTTAATTCGAACACGAGAGAAGCATCTTGACATTATCCCACACTACCTTGGCTTGGTGTTGTGATTGATCGACTTGTAGATATCTTTTGGAAGACCTTGAAGTACGATGTTAGAAGCCACGATATCGAAGATCGAATCTATTTTCTCCTTATCATCGAGCTCATCATATGTCTTTGGTCCATCAATTCCATAGATCATTGTTCCATCTTGATTGTATCAATTAAGTCTCTAGTAGTCTACACCGATCTGATCCTTCATCAATGGATTTGAGAATGTTGACTCCATTTTCCGCTCCAAGACAAGTACAATCGATTCGTTGAGCCCAAGAGTCGTAGTCGATTCATCAAGCATGGGTGGACGAGTATCCAACCACCGCTTGAACATCCTCGACAGCAATGGAGATGATTGTAGGAACATTGGTAGACATGATGACAAATTAAACGGGATTTTATAACTCTATGATTAAGCCGGAAATAGATTCTTTCACGAGATTTTACTAAATCAAGAGAAAACCGACATGCATGACTCACCAAGTCGCTAAGAAAAAGCGAACCAAGTCGCTAGGCACCAAGTCGCTAGTAAAATTTTGACAGCAAGTCGCTAAGCACCAAGTCGCTAAGTTGTCAAGTCGCTAAAGAACAACTCGCTAAGCACCAAATCGCTAGCAAAATTTTGACAGCAAGTCGCTAAGCACCAAGTTGCTAAGTTGTCAAGTCGCTAAAGAGCAACTCGCTAAGAACCAACTCGCTAACACCAACTCGCTAACAAACTTAAGTGCAAGTCGCTAACTTTCACCAAGTCGCTACCCGTAGTGGAGACTCCACTAAGTGTACTGTTTGTCGGCTTGTCTCAATAGACAAGTCGCTAGCTCAACTCGCTAAGGCCTTAAACAACAACTCGCTACCAAATAACAAAGCAAATCGCTACCAAGATAAACTATCCGTGGCTCAAGTCACTAGCTAGAAAATCACAAAAACACCACTTTTCAATCCAAAAACAACCCAACCTCGATGATTCAAGCCTTCAAAATCAAAACCTAAACACTTGTGATGATTCTAAACAGAAAAGTACTATCAAAATTCAAACTTTAACACTAGAAATCACCCAAATGAAGCAAAAACCACTAAACTTTTTCAAACTCAAAAACCACCTAAAAACCATTAGAAATCCAAAGATATGTAAGAGATGATCTAACCATGGCTCTTGATACTAATTGTAAGATATTAGATTTCACATACACATCAAACCAAACACAAAGTAGGCGTACAAGATGATTCTAGAGAGAGAAAGTTAGAGGTTTAGGGAACTTTAGTGAGAGAAAGAAAAATCTTATTATGAGCTCTAACTCTCTACCTTGGAAGGTAGAGAGTATTTATAGTCTTACAATAAAACGCCACACAACGGGCTGTGGATCAGGCATACAGTGGGTAAAGACCCGTCCGTCCTCCACGGTGTTACTTAACTAAATACTACTTTAAGAAATGGTAATCTCTCCTTTAAGAGAAACCTAGAGAATCACATAAAAACAAAAGACAAACTACATAGAAAGATCCCTTACGATCAGTGGTTAGAGAGTTATAATACTTGGGAAAAGTATGTGTGGGAGTGGCACCCCAAAAGGAAGAAATGGCTCACTATTTATAGAAGAAAAGTATCTACTGTTCCACGGATCCCTCACTTGAGGGATCTGTGGGACGCTCCCTTTTGCTCATGGATTTTGGGTCATGGGTCATGGTTTATGGATCGTGGTATCAAAGTAGATACAATGTATCTCCAAGATGCAATGCATCTAGTCCATGGTTCATGGATTAAAACTATGGGCCATGGATTAAAACCATGTATGACTTAAGCATGATGTCATGCAATGGGTTATGGGTCAAGTTCCATGGGTATGGGTCATGGACTTTGGGTTGTACCCAACTACATTAAATGTATATGGTCAATGGGTCAAATATTTAAGTTTCTACCCAATTGTGTTACCCATTATAATACATACTAGTTATGTATATATTTACCCAATATGTAAACACTAGTTGTTGTACATATGTATTAAATCATAAAATTACTTATACTTGTTTTAGTGTTTTATGTGAAAACGTAAGTATGTTAGAAAACTATTGGCTCAAACCATTTACGTATTTTATTTGTTTCGTTAAAATGATTTTACGTTTGTTATCGACAAAACATTAGAAGATCGTAAAATATAAATAAACGTTTTTACGGCTTATTTGTATTAACAAATAGTTTTGCCGATTTTAAATTAGTTTCAAAACTTTAGATTCGATATTATGTGAAATTGTATGGATGGATATAAAGTATAAAGCAATAAGTAATGTAAGTGATGAAAACAAGTAAAGTAAAGGATAGAAATGACACAACCGATTTATAGTGGTCCGGCTACAAGGACACCTTCCTTGCCCTACTCCACTCCCCGAGTCACCTACTCGAGAGTTCAAGCACTATGTCAACAAGCTCCTTCATATTGGTGGAGAAGCCTCACAACGTCTCTTACACTTTTTCTGGTACAAAGCTAAATATCGAGTCCTTAAAACGGAGGACCAAACCAACACAACTATAACACAAAAACTATGTGAAATATGAAATACAAGATCTTGCTATAGAAATCTTGTGGAGGAACAAATCAATCAAGGATCCCTTGCTTGGATAACTTGTAGTATCTTGTGATCTCGCCTTTGAGAAGGACCTATATGAGAATCACAGCAAAAGAAAGAAGAACTACTATATAGATCAAGAGATCTGAGATTAGAAGAGAGAAGTAATATATGAGAGAGAGTTTGTAAGAAGAGGGGTGAGATACAATGAAGAAATGACTCACTATTTATAGGCAAAAAATCACTACTGTTCCCCGAATCCCACAGATCCCTTATATGAGGGATCCGTCCAGTGTAAACTGGGGGATCCGTAGGACGCTCCTCCTATTTGGGTTATGGGTCATGGATCATGGGTCATGGACTTTGGATCATGGGTATCCAAATAGATACAATATATCTAGAAGATGCAATGCATCTAGTCAATGGGTCGTGGGTTAGCCCCATGGGTTATGGATATGCTCCATGGGTATGGGTCATGGGTTATGGTTTTTACCCATCCTAATAAACTATTACAACAAATGAATTATTACAACAATTTATGTTAAATGATTATATATATGTTAATTCTTTACAAAAATAACATGTATCTTTATAATTTTACTTATGATAACTTTATATTTGTTATCAACAAAACACAAAGAGATCGCTAAATATGAATAAACGTTTTTACAATTTATTTGTATTAACAGTTTGGTTTAGGATTTCATATCCATTAGACACATTGTCTTGGAAATTGTCTAGTATCATATTATTGTATCTATAACTAGATTAGATGATTTATGTGTTTGTGCCATAAAACACAAGGTTTGTTATGTTGGGCTACAAAACATAATGGGTGTCATAGATGTGTCGTGTTGGTCGGGTAATGGTTCCTCCTTTGTAATGGAACCCGGTATCTAGCCTTGTACCGGATAAATTGTAGGCGACTTTCTGATAGGTTTGGTTCTACCTCGTGGAAGAACCCGGTATCTAGCCTTGTACCGGATAAAGTGTAGGCGATGTTGTGATAGGTTTGGTTCTACCTCGTGGAAGAACTAGGTGTTTGGCCTAGTACCGGATAAAGTGTAGACGACGTTGTGTAAGGTTTTCTCCACCAAGAATGGAGTTTGTTGATCTAGTGAAGTAACTCTCGAGTCGAGTACTCGGGGAGTGGAGTAGGGCGAAGTGGAGCTTCGTGACCGAACCACTATAAATCCCCGTGTTGGCTTGTGTATCCTTTTACTTATCGCTTTACTTTTATTCTTGTTTTATATTATTGATTGTCTATGTGGTCGATGTTTATGTTTGTGATGCATACTTGGTCTTTCATATAGTCATAAACTATATTTAACACTTTACATATTATGACACGCTTTATCAAGAAAAAGCAACCGGACTAATAATGGTGAAACTTGATTTATAATGAACCATTAATCTTACAAAATCTTATGTAATATTAAGGGGTTGGCCTTACATGCCTTAATGCGTTAAATGCATCATCGCATCGAGATTAGCAAATGTAATGGTTTATACTATATTTGATACAAAAGTTTTAAGTTTGAAATGGAAACGTATTCACCCCTCCCCCCCCCCTACGTTTTCCACAGTACATAGATTACCATAAGCTTGAGAATAGATCAAACCTCCACCACTTTGGCGTAAGCACCTAGGAATAACTATCTAAAAGGTCTTTACAAGGGTTGTAATGTTAGGCTTTGGGTAGGGAAGCAAAGGGTTTTGTTGGATAGGGGATATTTAGTATTGACATGTCAAAAATCTTATGTTACAAGCATGTAAAGCGTGGCGTTGCTAAGCCAAGACTCGACTCGACTCACTAACACTAGATAACTTGAAACAAAACAAACATAAACTTAAACTTAAAAACATAAACATAAAGATATATGTAGGATGGTATCCCCGTATATTTTTATCTTCTTTTTCAACTCTTTTCTCTCTCTCTTTTTTTTTCAATTTTTTTTCATACTTTTTTACTTTACCATCCTCTACGATAACATCAAAATATAAGGGATTTATAGAAGTATCCCTATACTTGAGTTTTTATTTAACTAAACTAATTGACCCGATTTGAAAAGATCATAACACTTGGAGTATTTAATTATGTAGACAAAGGGAATTTGAATTTATCGTTTTTTCCCGTTACTCCATAAAATATTAGTTTTACCCATGAGTCCCAATCGTCCCAAAACTGTGTACAAAAGATATGACTTGACTTAGCAACCATGCAAGTAACTAGATAACTGAACTAAGGGTTTAGTAGTGATAACAATAATGCACTAAAGATGAGTGCATACAAGGTAGGATAAGGCAATTTGGGTGTACATTTGGGGGTGGATTGTAAACAATGCTTTTCATTGATATTCCGGAAAACTGAAACATCACGAGAACCGCGAAAAGGATAGGCTCTGAGGGGTTAACTAGGGGTATCGTGTACTAAGGGTGAGTACAAAGCAAGGGTGTGGGGTAATTACTCAACCTATTTGGAAGATGTAATTATAATACAGGTTTCAAACAAGGGTTATCCTAATGCCTCTTATCATTTAGTTACTCCTAACTACACAAGTGTAGTCTCACTAACAATCTCGGAATGCATCACAAAACAAGTTCTAGAATCTATTATACTACCGGTATACTCACTAAGCATTAAAGGTGAATGCTTTTATTCCTAAAGATCTATGGGCGAACCTCACATTTTCGGGGTGGAATTTGTGGAGTTTGTTATGACTCCTTGAGATCGTTTTGAGCCTTAGGGTTTAACAATAACATATGCAATACGCAGCGGAATAATAAGAACATTATATGTTATTGACACAAGGTTTTTCCATTATCTCCCCAATTATATATTGATCAGAATATAACGTGTTACCTAACTGTAACAGGGATCTAAGCCATCTCAGATCTTAGGGATAAACAAAACAAACACTAACCCTAGACGTTTATAGAAACACGTCTAGGTTACACACACACCTTTAAATAGACGTCTACATTGGAAGACTTGTATTTAAAATCTACACCCCATGTCCTCTTTATATACTAGAGGATTAGGGTTTACAAGATACTACGAAGGACTAATAAGTAAATCTTCTTTTGCAAGCAAGTCCTTCCATCTTTTTGTAGATTTCTTCTCTTTCTCTTTAAGCCCTTGATGTTTCATTCTTCTATTTACTTTGTCTCATCAAATCCAAGGAACCTAAAACCCAACAATCTTCTCCTATTTGATGATGACAAAACAAACAAAGTCGTGTACGAACTTCCCTAGACGAAGTAGCAGAAGTTGAGATGTAAACATCTCCCTAAATGAAACAAATCTTGTCTTCCTTTGTCTTCCCCTTAATCCATGCCACGCCACTCCAACATCTTCCCCTTTTTGTTATCAACAAATAGAGAATGTAAACATTAAGAACTTTCCCTTGAGTGGTGCATGAATATTGAATGATTCTTCAAATCTGTAAGCTCCTTGTAATGATCACTTGTGAAGAAAACCAAATATAACAAACTTGATAAAGAAGTAGAATAACCCAAACTTGTGTCTTATATCTTGCACTATAGATGACATCGAACGTATACCCAATCTTGGTGTATAAGGAGACCGCAATCCCTTGACAATAATCACTAAGCACAATAACGTCACTCCTTTAAGTGTTATGTCAATTCTTCGTCATAATCATTGAAGCACGAACAAGTTACCTCCAAAGTGTAACACCCACTTTGAGATATGATAAGAGCACGAATCTGTGTTACTCAACTACAATATCAAATAGGTTATGATCAATCTTCTTCGTAATCAATTATGCAATAAATCCAAATCCGAGCTTTTTAACACTTTTAAGAACAAATAAAATCCAAAACCCAAACTCCTTGTGTGTGAACCAAACTCCCGTGTGTCGCCAAACACCACACTGATTATCATAATGTTGTATGTCCATTTTACCATATGCGTATTATCGTATCAATCAAACACACAACCACACTTTCTGTCTAAAAAATACTTCACCGTCCCACATGATCACTATGCGTCTAAAGTGTATACATGTACCATGATCAAAATATAGTATGAATAAAATATTTTCATCATACCTTCCCATTATCAAGTCATAATCAGTGACCAATAATATCATGCGTACAAATCAATATCTTGAAAACTTCATACCCATTGCACTTTCTCTAAACGCATCAGTAGAATGTTTCCTTGAATAATAACCTATCATGAATGTTTGTCGTCTCCTTTCACCAATGATAATCTTAGCAGCAACGAGTAGCAGTGGTAGTATCTCGTAACTAGCAACGGAAACCGAATTGCTAGCAGTGGAAACAAGTAAACTGGAAGTGGTTACGAAGATACTATCAGTGGTTACCTTTCGAGAAGCCCATCAGTGATTACAAGTAAAGCTATCAGTGGATTCACATTAACGTATCAGTGGTTACGAGAAGCTTGTCAGTGGTTACGAGAAACGGTTGATGCTAGCAGTGGTTTCCATGGCACGATAACAGTAGTTAGTACATGAGCAGTATATCACGAGCCTTTAGTGCCATCAGTCCATCACCACACGTTACTATCATTAAACCAGCTAGCAAAAGCAGTAGTAAGCATTGACGACGGCAATGAGTATACTTCTCGAACGAACCCAACTCTAATATTAACAAGCAGAATACACTTGACGTAGTAGCACTAAGTTGAAACGTGTAAAGAGCATCATAACCGAGAATCGAACAACATTAACGTTCCAATAGCAGCTTGGACTTTGAAAGCAACTTTAACCAAGAGATTAATACAAGGTCATACATGTGAATACCAATCAGAATCGAGCCTCATGCAATTGACGTTAATAATCAATTATAATACTAAGATAACCAAAAGTAATCCTATATCCACTGACCCATAATAATCGTTACTTCCAAACCAACCAGTAACCATGACAACTTCATCAACATTGACATCATGAGCGCAAGTTCTACACAACACAACTTCAAAGAAACAGGTAGGGTTTTATGTGGATTTAGGGTTTCAAACATATGTACTCTTGATGATAGAATGAATTACTATGCAACGTAGTGTCAACAAATCAGATTAGGGTTTGTAGAAACAATTAATGCACGCTCAATGAATAAAAACCCTAAAGATTCGAATATTAAATACCTCTTCTGCAGCCAACTTCGACATAGTATAAATTTTCTTTGGCTCGGATCGAAAATTCCTTCTATGGAAAGTTAAATAGGTATATAGAAGATCCACCAAAATTTCACCCGATCTAACGGTTAACAAAAAGTTATCGCGTTTTAAAACAAAGGTTGCAGAAAGTTGCGAATCGCACAAATCCGATTTTCTTCAAACTTTTTCGCCAAGAAACCTTGCGAATCCCTAGGTAACGAGCTCCCCAAGCTCTGATACCAATTGTGGAGTTTGTTATGACTCCTTGAGATCGTTTTGAGCCTTAGGGTTTAACAATAACATATGCAATACGCAGCGGAATAATAAGAACATTATATGTTATTGACACAAGGTTTTTTCCATTATCTCCCCAATTATATATTGATCAGAATATAACGTGTTACCTAACTGTAACAGGGATCTAAGCCATCTTAGATCTTAGGGATAAACAAAACAAACACTAACCCTAGACGTTTATAGAAACACGTCTAGGTTACACACACACCTTTAACTAGACGTCTACATTGGAAGACTTGTATTTAAAATCTACACCCCATGTCCTCTTTATATACTAGAGGATTAGGGTTTACAAGATACTACGAAGGACTAATAAGTAAATCTTCTTTTGCAAGCAAGTCCTTCCATCTTTTTGTAGATTTCTTCTCTTTCTCTTTAAGCCCTTGATGTTTCATTCTTCTATTTACTTTGTCTCATCAAATCCAAGGAACCTAAAACCCAACAGGATTTCCTTGAACATGTTTAAGCCTCAGACGTTGTTAACACCCGAACAAGTGTTCTGCAAAAAGGATTTAGATAAGCAAAAATGTTAGGATTCAGAAAATCCATAGTGAAGAGTCGGTCACCCCAACTATTATCTAGCATTAGTTAGCTCGTAGACATATCGTTATTTACGTGTTTATTAGTGTAGTTTAGTTTAGAGTAACACCGTGGAGGAAGGACGGTCTTTACCCATCTGTATGCTCGATCCACACCGTCGAGGGCGTTTAGTTTATAACTATAAATACCCTTCCATCCTTGGAAGGGTGGTGCTTCTCATTAATCTAACCTTCTTTTGTTTATCTCTAGAAACACCCAATCCTCTCTTCCTCTCTCTAAAACCATGGCTTTCTTTTATCATCACCATCCAAGACCACCCGAATCATCATAACACAACATATGTAAGATCCTACAAATGGTACCAGAGCCAAGGTTATTGTGTTTGTGTTGATTTGTGTGGTTTTTCGTATCTTATTTTGAAGCTGTTTTTACCTGATTTTTCCGGATCTGAAAGTTTTTTTCTTTCATTATCTTTTGTGGTAAAACTGTTTTTTACGTTTTCTTTATGCATCTATTTGGTCTTAAGCAAAACGTTATCTGGCCGTACATGTAAACAATATCTGTTTTGTATCTAAACCTGGTCCAAAAAGATTTTGTTGTATCACTTTTATATGATTTTTTTTGTCCAAACCGTGAAACGTTTGTGGTCAAACATTGGTCAAACAGGGTCAAACAGAGACATTTTTATGTCATTTTTCTGGGTATTTAATGATTCTGGTCATTTTCGAGGTCTAAATGGGTCAAAAAAATGAAGCATCTTTTATGATGTTTCTGGGTTTCTATGAAGATGATCGGAAAAAGTGGTCGGAAAACTCATCGGAAAAAGTCAACGAGGGTCAAAACCCTAATCTTATGCATAAGGAGCCATCTACAGTGTTATTTACGCATAGCTGTGAAGTTATGCGTAAGGAATAGTTATGCGTAAAAGTCAAAGGGTCAAAACCCTATTCTTACGCATAATGAGCATCTACAGAGATATTACGCATAACTGTGAAGTTATGCGTAGGAATGTTACGCGTATGTTTATGCCTAAGCCTAGGGTTACGCGTAAGCACCTGCTTTTACGCATAAGACTAAGCTTACGCTTAAGCCTGATCTACGCATAAGGACTTAGACCATGTTTACGCGTATGCCTGACCCTACGCATAAGGTTTTGAAGCATAGTCTACGCATAAGAAAAAAAAGGTTACGCGTAAACACGATTATGACTACGAATACCAAATTACCAAACTACACTCGAACCTCAGTTTAATCCATCATTGGTCCAAGTAAAATTAATATCGTGAACACCCAAAACAGATCCGACAATATCATCCATTTAAACCTGAACCTACATCTAGACTCACTTCAAGAACCCTCACAATCTCTCCCTAACACTCATTCATACAACAAACTAAAAATCAAAACAAATACTTAAATCTCAGATTTTTTCGTGTTTAATTATTGAAACATCAACCTTCATCAAGGGTCTAAACACACGAAACAATATCATCATCGATCTAATTGTGGAAGTTTGACTTCAATTGATATTCGAACATACAAAAATAAGAGAAATAACAATTATGTTAATCCCTTTTCTTCGTTCAATGACCAAAAACACAAAACGTAATAAAAACCTACCCGAGACCATCAAAAGATCTTGAAGACATGTGTATTACTCTTGTGTTCTTTGAAGCAGGTACAAGTAATGGTAGTGCTTGTGGTACTTGAATGTGGTATTGTGTTCGGTTTATCTTGAATGAATTATAAGATGATTCTTGTGAATTATACCTGTGGGAGATATAAGGTGAGAAGCATTTGAATCTGATTAGAATTGAGAAGAGATTGAGATGTGTTAAGATCTAGTGTTAACTGGTGGGAGAGATATTATGATAGAGGCGTACATGTTGAGATACAGATTTGTGTGATAATGTGAGGCGCTCCAATTATTTTAGGGTTAGGTTAAAATGGTGTGTGTCAAGGTATTTTATACCCGGTTGGGCAAGTGGGTTAGAACTTTGCATCAGATGAATTTGAGCGTGATGTTGTCTAAATGGGCCTATAACCGGATGAGGATGTTTATAATTTGGATTGGGTTCTATGATATGGTCCAAGCGATGGTCTACAGGTTTTAGGTTGCACGATATATTGGACTTTGAGCTCTTGTGATAAACTCAATTGTGGACACTTGGTAAAGTTGGGCAGATGATGGTCTAAAATATGTTAAGGGTTTTGAGATGCACTCATTTGTGTTATCCGAATTTTTTTTCTTTTCACAAATTGAAGAAAAATTAAGGATAAAAAATCAATTGATATAAGAGTGGTATTTTTGGCATGGTATATTTTCACGGAAGACACAAATTCACGGCTTGAGCGAAAAAGTAAAAATTGACTACGAGGTTTTTGTACGGTATTATTGAAGTGACGTTATCTTCATATGTGGTCATTACTATTAGCCGATGAATCAATGGAGGTTCAAGTTCTGCAATTCCCATGAGATATTCGACGCCACAAATTGTCAATGATACTTCACAGTCTAAGCAAAATCTTTCAAGAATCTTCAGCGTCAGTTATGATTTTTCAAGATGTTTA
This sequence comes from Chrysanthemum lavandulifolium, assembly GCA_022545495.1. Classification (NCBI taxonomy): domain Eukaryota; kingdom Viridiplantae; phylum Streptophyta; class Magnoliopsida; order Asterales; family Asteraceae; genus Chrysanthemum; species Chrysanthemum lavandulifolium. Next base: position 98,742,445 of record CM040240.1, on the reverse strand, counting down.
CTTATGACAAGAACTTCTCGTGCAAATGGTCGTACACGTTATGATGCTTCCGAAAGTTCGAAACCATCATGGGGGAGAAACGTGTACTTTGATGTGTTACGGACAACCTCCAGGGGGAAGTAGTATATACTACTTGACTTAGTATGGTTTGTGAAGCTGTCTACATTTGGGCATAGAATTGTTCATGGTGGAGAAGAATCGTTGAAGAACCAATGCATGTTCCCCTAAAACAGATATTCACCAAAACCAAAGTTGTCTTAACACATTCAAACTGACATTGTTTACGGTTTTGTCTTGATTTTGTAAAATCCCGCGAAAGAAATTATTTCTCGGTTTAAATCATAGACTTGTAAAATCCCGTAACAATGGAAACATCTGGTAAAAGTAATGAGCATTTCGGATCTATCTTGCGGTTTATTCTTGGTTTTGTAAAATCCCGAAAAGAAACTATTTCTCGGTTTAAACCATAGAACTGTAAAATCCCGTATTGATGGACCATCCTGGAGAAAGGAAGGTGTATTTCTGGATCTTATCGGATGCTGGTACTACGGTTTCTTCTTCAAAGAAGGGATAAAAGGGTGTACTTCATGAATTGGATGTGTGTTTGATATTCGTCATGGCAGTTTGGTTATTTCATGGTTTTACGGGGTTATGTGCTTTTAACCATGGTCGGGATGGAAACCATTATCATAGTTCGCTTAAAACGTCAAAGGAGGCTAGATTTGAACTTTTAACCAGAAGATGTGACAACGGCGTTAATTCAGTATTATTTATTTGAGGTTGAAGTGAAATATCACGGGCGAGTGTACTTAGTATCTGAAGGTATCGGGATGGTTGGATGAAGATTCTTGAGATCCTTGTTCGAGCTTAATCAAAAATGAAGACTTGGAATTCTAGTTATTTTGGGTGACTTTTACCTTTTCTTTTACCACTTGGGGGAATTGGGCTCTTACCACCACAAAATAACTATCACTTTAAGGAGTTACGTTGTAGTGCTCGATGTCACATTCAATTGTGGATTTTCAAGAGGTTATGTCGTCTTATACTTGATGGTTGGTTGGTTGAAGAGTATAGAGTACTTAGAGATGCTAATGGAAATCGTAGACCGCTTTTTGTTACATATGTGCAAGTTTAAGTCACAAGTTCGGGTAGTTTACTTGAGGTCAAATTCATCATCTGGGTTTTCTCCATCATTTGTCACAACAAGAGCCTCTTGAATGATAATGGGGTTGATTACAAGTTTTGCCAAAGAGAGTTGAAAAGAGAGATTATGGCGTCTGCTCACATCGATTCGGCCTCGTTCTTCAACATTATGACGTTTGAACACAACAACTAAAGCCTCGTTCCCAAAGAAAAGAAATGTATACGCTTGATGCGCATTATCTTGGAAGAAGAAATCTTCTTATTATGACCATTCTCACCAACATGCTTCATGCTTTTTCCATGCGCGCTCAGTCATCAAGTGGATCTTCTTCTCATGTTTTTTCTCAATGGTGATCTACTTACCGTTGATGGTTTTTCTATTTTTCACTAGCTCAATTAAAATGGCGATGGCGACATCATATGAAATTTTTGCGGGGGACAAGTGGAAATAGACTACACATGGATGATTTCACTTGTTTAGTCAAGAATGGCAATGTCGTTTGCAATTCTGGAGGGGGAGAAGAAGTGTGAAACTACTACATGTTGTGTTATATCTGAGAATAAATGTTCAAACGGCTTCTAACTCATGTAAGAACCGAGCTTCTTCTTATCGGGTCATCTTTACATGGAGTTTCTTCTAAGAGCCGTTGGTTGACATCTTCACTCGAATTGATGAGTTTATCGACAAAGTGCTTACGGTTAATGCTTCACGTATACATCAACATGATGATTCCGAATGATCTCTCTGTTCTTGTTTGATGTGATTGGTAGTTTGGTGTTACCATCTTGTGTGTTCGTTGTGGCCTGATTGCTGATTTCCTTGATGAACATCTTTATGTTCTTGTTTGATTGGGAGGGATTTTAGTTAAGGGGATTTGCAAGATGTAAGTTAATTGGGATGCTTTTTGGTGTGAGTTGAAGATGTTAACACTCTATTCCCCTTTCAGACAATCTTGAAGAAGGTCGAGTCTACAGTCAGTTCTACATTCTCTGCTACATGTTAGAAGACTAAAGACGAGTTGCATTTGATTATCCAAATACTTCTTCTTAATCTGGGCATTTATTAAAAGATTGTCGATTTAGGGAGAGCACTAATTGGGGAGGGTGAAATGTCCGATTTAATCCCAATTAGACTTGCTCATTCTGCTTTCTTGACAAGTTGATTCTCACAAATACATACGAGCTAATTATGATCTTCTCAACAAGATTTCTAGTATACGGGCTTACAATATGTTCTTGATTCAAGTGTCAAAACCAAGCAAGGGGAAGGAGACACGTATCTAAGCGTGAGTAAACTTGATGAATTTAATACTTCTAAGTAATTGAAGACATCCGGAAAACAAATGTCATGACCGCAGAGAAACTCAAGGTTTTACTCATCAAGGCGTTTAGTGTTATTATTCCAACTATGTGGGGAAGTAATGTTAGTGAAAGTTTACGAAGATAAATGAGGTACACAAGTACGACATATTCGGGGAAGATAAATGTGTAACATGAGGAGGTGTTATCCGTTATTCTCTCGTTGGGAATGTGTGTACTTGATTCTTGAGCTTCATACACATTCATCGAGACGAAAGATGTGAACATAGAGGAGGTGTTCTTCATTACCCTCATGATGTGTATTCGGAGAGTTCTTGGATATTGGTGTACTTGGTTCTTGAGCTTCATACACATTCATCGTGACGAAAGATGTGAACATAGGGAGGTGTTCTTCATTACCCTCATGATGTGTATTCGGGAGAGTTCTTGAGCATTATACAAAGAGACTAATCGCATCAATTCAACTACTCGGGAAGTGGTCTATTGACACCGTTGGAATGGATTGCGTCAGACTTCAGTGGTTATGAAATTTGAGAAGATTATTTATGAGTGGGATGATACATTGCTGTTCTTGTTGATGATATAACCTCGAACGATGAATCACGGTGATTATTCTTAAAAGGAGCAGCAAGTTCGATGATAATGGTGTGCTTCTTTGTGCACCTGGCTAAGAGAAGCTTGAAAGAAAGCTTTGAATATGCTCATCTAATGGATTTTTGGTTTGGGGGGAAGCTGCCAAAGTCTCACTTTCAGTTGGTTCAACTTCTTTCTATTCAAGAGCCCTTGGAAGCTTTGGTGGTGAATGTTTAAGAGATGATGACTTCTATCTTCTACAACGGGGCTGTTCGATATCCTTATCCCGGTACTCGTATCATCATCTTCTTATACTATATCATCATCTCTATCTCTGTATATATTTTTCAGAAAAACAAAATACAAAAATATAAAACCAGCAAAACCAAATACAAAAATAGAAAACCAACAAAAAGAAAATAGAAAACTATAAAACCATCAAAAACCCATAAAAATCAGAAAATTTCAAAAATACCAAAAATATGTTTTCTCAAGACATGTCTTCTGGTATCGATAACATCTACGGTCTTAGAAATGTCATTCAATAATGGCACGGGACCATAGATGAAGTTCGAGTAGGAGGTGTAAATATTCTTTTCAAAACATGTCTCAAAATATGGCTTACGATTATTTGATCAGAACCCGCTTCAAAATGGTTTGCTATTATTTGAGATAGCAACCCGTTCTTCAAGAAAGGAAAGTGCTGCGCTAAACCAATTCTCAAATATTTCGTGCACTTATCCTAAAACATTATGAGGAAAGTATGTCGAAGGACTGCTGTTCCTACTCAAATATTTTTCCGTCTAAAATTCTTCAGAAAAATATTTGTTTTAACTGAATTGGTGGAAAATGAGTTGCTCGAAAAACAATCAGTTTCAGAATGTTTATAAAATTGAAAACTCAATCAATGACTTCAGCGCTTTTAAACTTTTCATAAAATGAGTCATTGATTGAGGGGGAGAATGTTTTCAAATTTACATCATCTAACAGACTTTATTAATTATCCTACGTGCTTAATTATAATATATAATTGCCTATGTTGAAGGACTAGGTTTCTAGGATGTGATTGTTAGGATTAGATGATTATAGTTTGATGAACACATTATTCCCATACCTTATATGAACTGATTGATATGTTGAATTGACTTGAATTAGTCGATTGTTGTTTGGTGATGTCGACCACCATATATCTGTATGTGTGTTCACTAACGTATGCAGGTATATTGGTATATAAGAATGTTCCCGATCTGGATCCCACAATTGAATATGATTGGATGCCGAAAGGAAAGGGTAACTATTTCTTGTGTAACACCCCAACCCGACAAGGGTAGAAGTGTCACATTCTTGTGTCATATCAGAACATACAAATAAAATATTTACAAACGGAAACCTTAAAAATGAAGTATCAAATCATATAAACAATTGACTGACGAGGAAAATACAATATCCAAAATGAAGTGAAATATCAAAAGAAAAACTCTTCAAAGTAAGTCCAAATAATAAGGTAACTAGGGTTGGTCCACTCAGATAATCCAACTCTCAGCCCATCAAAGCCCATCTTCAAACCTAAAACCTGCCGCAGGAAAAGAAATGCGGTGAGCTTAAAAAGCCCAGTGAATGATATAACAAAGCGAAAGCTAAATAAAAGCATAAACGAAATGAAACAAAGGAAACCGATAACAAGGTCGCGTGAAAAGAGAACAATGAGTCAATGAGGATCTGCGAACACAATTATACGAGATATCCAAAACGAGCAGATAACAAGGAGAACGAAGCAAAGCAAAGCATCGATGACATATAAACAAGCACATACAAACCAGACATACAAGAACTGAAACATAAGCAAGCATAGCAGACGTCGCATCCACACAACATATATGTCATACAATCAATTAAGGAAATCAGAAGACATATAAGTCAAACAGAAATCTAAAGGCAAGCGGAAGCAATTAATTAGTAAGTGAGCATGGCAATCACATAGGTCAAAACTCCTTAGTTGAAAAAATAACCAGTATCATCATAGCAGAAGTATTAACAGCAGTCAAAACATGGTAGTCACACATAACAAGTAGGAATATAGTATAAACGATATAATTGAATGAATTAAAGGCATAGCAGGGAAACTAAACAAATTAACAAACCAGACGTCACAAGTTGAACCATTTACCCAATCAAACCGTAGCATAAACAGAAATGCAACATGGCAGGTCAACAACAAGCAGATAAGGATACTATCGGATAGTCATAGTCCACGAAATTAACTGAACGAAGTACACATGATAAACACACAAAACTATCGATTACACACAAGCATGGTCACCAGGAAAATCAGAGGGTCACATAACAGTGAGATCACATATCATCATATGACAACCGGTAAATCAGATAACCATATATTAATCATATCGTAGCAGAGAAATCAGTAGTAACATAAAACATAAATAGCATAAACAAATCCAATAAACATATAATAACCCGGTACGTGAATGGAACGATAGTCTGGAGTAACGGAATAAGAGTGTAACAGATCAAAGCAATGGAATATATAATTCTTGGTAGTAGAGTGAGTCATATAAGGGTACTGGGTAATGAACAATTAACGTAGCATATGGTGCGTTGGGGAATACAGAAGGTACAATATAGGTATATCAAAAGTGTAAGGGTTGTCAGAAATCTACCACGAGCCCGGAACATATCATATCATATCATATCATAAGTAACCATTGTATTCGGAGGGTGACCTCGAATACCATATATAGTAGGAGGAGACCTCAAGAACAAATGGAGTAGCTAGCTCCCGGAATGTGAAGACGTGTATTGCACACGACATCATTCACCATATAAATCATATCATATCATATTAAATCCTCTAATATCATATCATATCTAGGATGCATCCATACGCCCCCCGGAAACATAGTGGCCAAATCATATACATATAGTGAGCTCATAATCATATCATAATGGGGACGGTGTAACATCACTCGTACACACTGGAGTCATGCCATTGGTGCATCAATGACATGGTCATGGTACCTCCATGACTAGGAACACATATTTGGCTCGGGTATCAAACTGAATGGTCAAAGCATAATCATATCATAAGGGTTCATATCAAAGGTTCAGAAGTCAAAGGTGCATATCAGATAGTTCATAATCGTAAGGTTCATAATCATAAGGTTCATAATCAGAAGTTCATAATCAGAAGTTCATAATCATAACAACGAATATCATAGCGAACAGAATCATACCAAAGGATTTTGTCAGAATCATATCAAAAGGATCATAGCATAAGGAAATCGTAGCAAAGGAATATCATAAGTGAAGTAAAGTCAAGGATCGAAGAGTCATGAGAAATCCCTACTGAAAAGGGATAGAATATCTGTACCTCAATCGAAGCAAGCAAAATAGAAACGTAAGTCACACGATGTATCAATCCCGCTGTCCGGCACCTATATGAATTTGATAACGCTTGTTAAGATCGGATTACTCATTTTAGACGGCTTCCATTTTTAGCAGGTTTCCACTTTTAGTAACTTTCCATTTTAGGTAACTTTCTATTTTAGGCAGGTTTCCATAATTAAGTAAGTTTCCGTAAATAGCGGGTTTCCGTATTTAGAAAGTTTAGCCATTCATGAAGCATTTAAAGACACATTAAGATAAATAAGCGATTTATGTACTTTAAAGATCATTTATGCCGATTTACACAAGTTTAGGGTCCAAAGTGTAATTATCATAAAGTGTAGGGTCTTAAGTGTAAATATACCATTTTATCCTTTTAAAACAGCCCTCAACATTATTTTTACCACACACATTAATACCAATTCAACACACAATATTTCATATTTCATCTATACGTGTTAAAGACCAAAATAAAAGGTATAATGATGGCTTTACAAAACATATTTATAGGACCAGTTTTCCACATCCTTAACGCCACATATATGAAGGTTTTGATCCATGATTTTATGTAGGTAAAAGCAAGGTTAGTATTAGATTGGTAAAACATTACATATAACACGTTTTTAGGTCTTCATTGCATGCGTATGGTGTCAAAACCCCATGACCAGAAAACAAGGACACAAACAGATTTGTACACACATTACAACACATATAATAAGGTTTTTAACTTCATGTCCTTTATGTGATTAATATTAGGTTAACATAAGCTTAGTTTAACATTCATTGTAGCCTATTTTAGTGCTTCCAAAAGTGTGCGCATGGTGTTCAACCCCACGACCAGAAATCAAACACACAACCAGATTATGTAATATATATATATGACGACATGTATAAGGTTATTTCATGGTTTTTATGTAGCACTTGTATTATGTTTTCATGACTTAGGTTTAATACTTGTTAATAACATGATCTATTGAACATAACCATGCGTGTGAAGGTCATGAAACTCACGTCCAGAAAACAGAAAGAACAAGGAGGAAAACGAGTCGTAGAGGTACCTTTTGTAGCGTGCAAGGAGATGAGGGAAAACGAAGGACAAAACCAAACGAAGACACCCCTTTGTGACTTAACAACCATGCCCACAGCAGCAGCCAACAAACGACCCAGACAACCAAGCAAAACTCCGTACAAATACGTGACGATGGCAGTTTTACAAGCCCTCCAAAACCCCTTCTTGGACTGGTTATAGGTCGACAGAAAAAATGAGATGGAGGAGAGGATTTTGCCGTGTTCTTTTCTTGGGGCTAGGGTTTTTTTTTTTTTTTGTAATGTTTTAAGCTAAAGAAACTAGGTAATATAAGAGATAAGGATTGGTTAAATGTGGCAATGATTTAGGAGTTCCCCATGCGTTTCCCTTGGCCGAATATTATGCAATCACAAGACAATTTCAACTTTAATTTTTACCTTACCAAAATTAGTCTTGTACACTTTTATTATTTTGCTTATTAAGTAGTGCATTAACATTTTAATGTGTTAACTCTTATATTGTAAGTTAAATGAAAGTTTTAATCTCAATGCTCAATTTACTTTTATTATCATAAGTACTTGACGAGTTCGATTATTTTACGGATTCTTAGATTAGGGCATTATGGTCATTTCACAAGTTAACAATTTTTAGGGTTTTACATCTTGGGTTGACAAATGAAGAAACGGAGCTTAATTGGACTTCAATGGAGAGTTGGCATAAATGCAACGTAAGAGGTCTCATTGCATCGTGATTGTTTTCTTCTAAGTGTTGAAGAAGCGGAGCTTAATTTGACCTCGGTTGGCATTCAAAATGCAACGTAAGAAGAAGTCTCATTGCATCGTGACGGTTTTCTTCCAACCCTCAGCAACAACAACAAAAGCTTCTCAACCACTAACGTATCCTTGTGCAGGATACCATTTTTAAACAATTTTTGAATAATTTGATTAAATTGTTTTGAAAATGGAAAAATATTGTTTTGAAAATGGAAAAATATTGTTTTGAAAATAAATTGAACTAAATTTTGAAAATCACCGGACTTCTTTTTATCAAAACCTAAGTCACTCAATTATTGACTTATGTCATTGATTGAGGGGGAGAGTGATTTAAAATATAATATTTTCATACAATATTTATTCATAAAAGTCCGTGTGTACGTTAAAATGTGGTGATCTAAAGATTTAATGTTATGTCATGGTATGATTTTCTTTAAAACTCAAAGATCTTACAAAATGAAATTTTTTCTGTTCTTGTTTGATTGTGAAATTGTTTTATTTTACTTAAAGATCGTTTAAAAACTATCATACCTGACACTAACAATCTTTAATGTCTAGAGTTAGTCCATCTCAATCAATTTCAAAAATTAAATCTTGCCACGTCTTTCCCCTAAAATTTTCTAAATGATTTAAATCTTTTGGGATCACAAATCTCAATTGGTTTGAAATTTTTGATCGAAGGAGAGATAGTGATTTAAATCTCTTATCTGTTTAAATGGAATTGGTTTTAGTCCTTTATAGGCACTCCTGCCTCCATGTGCCAAACGATTTTAATATACATAATGCACATGTTGAGGAGGAGGATTTATCCAAAAACATGATGAGTATTTAAACCAGGCCACATATTCTCCAATGTTTTATAAACCTTATTAAATCACTTGGGATCCAAAATCTCAAAGGGTTTGATATTTTTGATCGGGGGAGAATTTGTGATTTAATAATGAAATTTGATAAATGATGATCGATTTGATGAAAATGTGCAGGCTGCTCTCTCAGATGTGCTAAACGCTTTCGAATCTCGAAGCACATTTTGAGGGGGAGCGAATGGTTTCTTAATGGCTTTTGTGTTCGTGGTTGTGCTTCAAAAGAACTCTTGCCTCTATGTGTTAAAATGATTTTTCTTATCCTATGCACATATTGAGGGGGAGAATTTACCAAGAAAATCAAATGGCTTTTTCTATGAAAATTGTGATCAAAGAAAATATTTCAAAGTCCTCTTGCCTCCATGTGACAAACAATTTCTAAATCATATGCACATGTTGAGTGGGAGGTTTTCTAAATGATCAAAACTATTAAGGTCCAAAATGCTTTGATCTCGTATCACAAGTACCTTGATTGTTTTTCCAAATGATTTTTCAATTGGTTTCAAGGAAGAATGAACTGTACCAAAAGACCGACCATTTTACTTTATGTATGGAGTTATAAGGATGGTGAGGTTAGGTATTAGTTCTCACGATCTGCCAGAACCGGAGGGATCTACCTAGGGACAATCCACTAGATAGTGTAGAGTCCTTAGGTATATTGAAAAAAGGAGAAAAATGAGAAATGGAAAGAGTGCGGACTGAGATAGAGCTAGAACTGGAATAAACCCAACAAGGTTCTAGTTATGAAGTCTCGGTAAGCAATCAAGGGGTTGAAGAATGAAAAATAATTAAATGTGAAAAGGGTGAAAAGAAATAGCCTCCAATAATTCAACCTTAGGGCAGAATCCGGGTTCAATACATATGCTACTGGTTGTTACTTAGGTAACACTGGTATTGAAGACAAGACGTCATGGACCCAGTGACGCACTGCACCTAACTTCCCAAAACTACTCAAGTTCATCTTAAAAGGGCTTGTTTCATTCTCACGGGGAACCGAAATTATCTATCGACTCTCTCTTAGAGATTGTTGATATTGAAGAAGGAGACCCTCTCCCTAGTCTCCGGCACAGGATCCAAATATGCACAAATTGAGTCTAGAGCCAAGAGATCATCCACAATATCTCGTTAGGACACTTAATTAATGAAGACTTGCTGTTTTACACAATGTGGAAAGTAAGAATATATTAAGAGTCCTTCGCATTATCCTTGTGGTATTGCCAGAACATCCGAGTGATATGTTAAAATATTCACGATGAAGATGGAAATCCTTCTAGAGCCAACATCAAACACGCTCTTGGTGGGTGACATGTGAGATCTTGCAAAAGATCAAGCTTGTGACAAATGGATAGAAATGATGGGGCGATTCATTCTTGAATCAACCTTGGTCCAGGAAATGAATTGACGGATACCTTTGAAAAACCGGTCGTTGTGCTTAAAAGTTCTTTTCCATAGCACATCGACTGTGTATTAATGTTTCAAAATTAAAGGGTATTTATGATTGATAATTGATTTTCCATAAAACCTTCATTGTATTGCAAAACACTTTCTATTAAGCAATACACGATTGTTTTCAAATCATTTTCATTAATCAGTGAATCTCAATTATTTGGTTCACTCACTCCGTGTTGTCTTCTTTGAGGCGTTCCGGTTTGAGAACGACTAGAGCATTGCGAAACCACATCAAGGAGATTCTTGAATTATACCGATCACAGGCGGATTGTCTCGATCAACGGGAACCTTGGGCGTGTACCTCAATTCAACGAAGTGGTCAAAGACACTTTCGTGTGTTTTATTGCTAATCGTTGTTTGCGGTACATTTGACGGTTGCGGTGATCGAATTGAGGAGTCAATCCAAAGCCGCATGCTCACAAGATCCACACTTAATTAAAGAAATCATGACAAGTGCTTATCTACATATCCCGGCTCGATATTTTTATACTATGCTTCGCTACATCACGCAAATATCATGAACCGGTAAAAAGCTTCCGCTACTCGATGAAAAGATGTCATGATCCGAAGTGTGAGCATGTCGGTCCGAAAGTCACTACATCACATGATGGCAACACAACAAAGGGTGATCCAGATTTAATGTGGTGATGATCTCGATTAAAGCTCGAAGATCATCATGATGTGGATCGATTCAAAGACCTCCACCGAAAGTACAAAACTATGCGGACTATGAAGAGTCACCGCTAAAGCACAAAGATTACGAAGTGAAGAATTGAAGTCTACGAGCTTGGAACTAAAGACAAAGAAAGAATGCTAGGATGCAAATGTATTTCATGGGGTGACCTCCTTAGGGGAGATTGTTAGGATTCGAAAATCCATAGTGAAGAGTCGGTCACCCCAACTATTATCTAGCATAAGTTAGCTCGTAGACATATCGTTATTTATGTGTTTATTAGTGTAGTTTAGTTTAGAGTAACACCGTGGAGGAAGGACGGTCTTTACCCATCAGATGCTCGATCCACACCCGTCGAGGGCGTTTAGTTTGTAACTATAAATACCCTTCCATCCTTGGAAGGGGTGGTGCTTTCTCATTAATCTAACCTTCTCTTTTTGTTTATCTCTCTAGAAACACCCAATCCTCTCTTCCTCTCTCTAAAACCATGGCTTTCTTTTATCATCACCATCCAAGACCACCCGAATCATCATAACACAACATATGTAAGATCCTACAAAAAAGCAGAGAATCTTGTTGTAACAAACCCCCCCTTTAGGAAAATGCCTTCAGCGACTGTGTATCCTCCCAATACACCAATGCATTTAGTTCCTAGGACTATTGCCACTAAAAGTAAGACCTTAATCACTCAATATGTTATTTTTCAACTATTTGTTGATTTTGAGAAAACTTGTAAGAAAAGGATCACACCCACCGGGTATAATCAAGGGAAAGCGGTTTTGAACAAACAAAAGAATGTTATTTAATCAAGTCATGCCTTTCTTTAAACAACTAAAAGATCATTTTGAAAGTCTTAAAAAGGGAATGAACTTAGACATTAAAGAAATGGAAAAGGAGTTTGATGCAATGATAGTTGAGGTTAGTGACTATGAGCGAGCACTAAAATATAATGAGATTGAGAGGAAAAACTTGCATACATTGAATAAGACTCTTATTTCTGAATGTATTACTCAAGATGTGTTTTTCACTGCTACAAATTTTTCCATTAACGCTTCTCAATTTCATGAATTATCTATTGCCCTGAAAGTCTCCCATGATCGTGTCATTGAGCTTGAAAAAACTAATTCTAAACTAAATGAGAAAATTGAAGTGGATGATCACGACAATTTGGTTAAACATTTTTCTAAATTAGAGGTTGAGCATTTTAATTTACAACTAAAATATCAACATCTTAAAGAAAATGTAAAAACTTCAAATATCAAGACATCCTCGGATGCTCCGAGTTTGATGCGCTTTTCAAATAAACAAACATGATGAATGATTCATGCTCATTGTAACACGATCGAAAATTGAAAGCCCAAATCTCTCAATTAAAGGGTGAAAAGAACAATGTGACCGGCTCCCAAATGCCTCCTCCTTTAGATTCTCGAATTCTCAAATGTTTCATCTTCAAAACTTAGTAAATGCATTACAAAAGGAAAGCGAAAGTTTTCTAGAAGAAAATGAAAAGGTTAAACGTCATTTCAATGAGTTATTTGAATCAATAAAGGTCACTCAGAACAAAAACAACGAACAAATAGCTTCATTGCAAAAGGAAATTGAGAATCAAGAGCCGTGTAAAAGGGAAAATGCCAATGACCAATGGGGAGAATGGTGTATCAAAGGTTCACTCTTGTAATAAATATGCTTTGTCTGTGAAATATGTCCCCCCTCATCTCAGGAATAACAAACATGCTATTCAAACATATTTCTCATCCCTTAAGGATTATCTAGAATGTCTCCGTGAGATTGTTGAAGAGGATAAGTTAGAGAAACCACTTGACAATGAAATTGGGCATGCATGCTTATATGCCAAACGATCTCAAGAAATTCTAGAATGCTTAATCACAATATGCCCTAAGTCCTTAGGTGAGAGAGTTAATCCTTTGATTCCGTGTTCTATGCCTAGTGCCAAGTATAATATCCATTCGATGCCCGATGTTTTGAATGTGAACTGTAGTATACCTTCAAGTAGTTCGATTCGGATCTGTTAAAGCTAAGAAAGCGAACTCGGTGTGCCTTCAAGGAGTACAAATCCAGCACTTCTAGTGTTAAGAAAGTGAACCTTAGTGTGCTCGCATGTAATTCGGATCCCGAACATCTAAGCAGAGATGCAAAGAGTAGCAAAACCAACTAATGTTCCCATTCCTCTGAGAGTAATCGGTGACATTAAAGCGGCGGTCAAAGTATCAAGACAATACAAGGAATGATAGGACCTCATGAGCTAAGAATGTGCATTGGAAGAGAGTAGAAGCCCAACCTAGGAACTTTAAGCTTGAGTCGAATAAAGCGAATCGTGTTGATTCTAGTATTAGCCATAGGCGCATCTTGTAATTAATTCGAATTCGATACTATTTGCATACCTTGTAATGATGTCTCGCTGAATTCGCCTCTAATCATGAATGTGGTGTGAATGTTTTGTCTAATCTCACATATCCCGCTTATTATTACTAATGCAAAAATCATGCTAAAAGGCTAAAAGGCAAAGGCGAAGAGAGTTAGAAAACAGTGGAAACCCACAGAAGAACATTTAGTAAGGCGGAGTTATCAATGGATACCGTGGGCCATAAGGTTAATCGAGCAACGCCCACTAGAAAATGGATGCCTCTTGGTAGAACTATTCCCTTAAGAAGTGAGCACACTTTGAATAGGGCAAATCTGACACTAGTCTTGCATCTATTCATAATGATTCCATTGCATCAATTTATGATATGAATGCCTCTATTTCGATGTGGGTGTTCCAACCATTGTTACTAACCAAATGGAACCCATTCTTGCATGGGGATCCCAATTATCCGATTATCCATTCTTGTCTGTGTTCAACTGCAGATCGTTCAAATCGCTTACGTGGTACACGGACTCAGTCGTTCCAAGATATGATTGGCGACCGGTCGCGCTCATGAACTTCGTGAGCAAATTCATCGGACGATTAGATTCGGAATGATCATTTCGGTGCAATTATGGGTTATGGAGATTATGTTGTTGGTAAAAGTGTTATCTCCGGGGTATATTATGTAGAAGGTCTTGGTCATAACTTTGTTCTCGTTGGTCAAATCTGCGATTACGATCTAGAAGTAGCCTTGAAAACATACTTGTTTCGTTAGAGAACTTGATGGTAAGGAACTTTAAGAGGTTCACGTGGTTCAAATCTATACACCATCTCTATCGAAGATATGATGAAGTCTTATCCAAGTTGCTTGTTGTCAAAGGCTTCTAAAACAAAGTCATGGTTATGGCATCGTCGTCTCAATCACTTGAACTTGGCACCATCAATGATCTCTAGAAAGGACTTAGTTGTAGGTTTACCTAGACTTAAGTATGAAAAGGATCATCTTTGTTCGAAGATGCCAATTAGGAAAAAGCAAGAAGTATGCCCATAAACCCAAACCTACTAACTCATCACGTAAGTTCTTCATACAATTCACATGGACTTATGTGGACCCATGAGAGTCTGAGAATATCTTTGGGAAGAAATATGTGTTAGTTGTAGTTGATGATTTCTCTAGATTCATCCGGGTAAAGTTCTTAAAGACAAAGGATGAAACTCCATATATCATCATCAAACTCATCAAACAAACCGCAGTTCGTCTTAACAAAACGGTCGAAATCATCCGAAGACAATGGGCCGAGTTTGTTAACAAACAACTTAGTGAGTTTTATGAAAGTATTGGAATCACCATCAAAGAAGTGTTCCTCGAACTCCTCAATGTAACGGTGTAGTTGAAAGACAAATCGAACTCTTGTGGAAGCCGCAAGAACAATGCTAATTTACTCAAAAGTTCCAATGTTTCTCGGGGTGAAGCCATCGCCATCGCATGCTACACCCAAAATCGATCCACGATTCACACCGCTCATGGAAAAACTCCATATGAACTTGTCCACAACAGAAAACCTAATATTTCATTCCTTCGTGTGTTCGGTGCATTGTGTTATCCAACTAAGGGACAAGATTTAGGCAAACTTAAAGCTAAAGCAGACATTGGAGTATTTGTAGGTTATGCACCAAACGGAAAAGGATGCCGAATCTACAACAAGAGAACCCGAAATATCATGGAAACAATTCACGTCACGTTTGATGAGCTGACTTGTCAAATGGCTCCTGGACAATCCAGTTCTGGACCCGCACTTCAAAACAGTCCCATTGGTTCATCCCTTGTACCAAATTCCTCTCTAGCTATTCCATATGTACCTCCTACTGAAGATGATTTGAAGAAATTGTTTGATCTGATGTTTGATGAACTCTATGAGCCAAATGCTATTGAATTGACAATTCCCATAACAGAGGCTGCTCATATCCCTGAGAATGAAGTCAATCCTTCGCCTCAATATCATTAAGTCAAGAAGCACTGCTGCGATAACTCGATCTCATCAACAAATCATCAATCTTGAATGTACATCATGGAACTATTTCGCATCAATGATGAAGTTAATCCCTTTGCTACTCTCAAGATGCTCCATTTGAAAACATATTTGCTCTCGAATCATCATCGAACCATCTTCTTCGAGACATCGACTCTGCTACCTCGGTCCCTCAACAAGCGCCACATGAACACCTTAGAAAATGGACTCACGATCATCCATTAAACAACATCATTGGAAATCCTCTCGTCCAAATCAACACGGAAACAACTTACAACCGATGCCTTATGGTGCTTCTTCAACTCCGTACTCTCTAAGATCGAACAAAAAGATGTTAAACCGCCATGAATGAAGACAATTGTTTCAATGCCATGCAAGAAGAAATTCATGAGTTTGATCGACTTGATGTATGGGAGTTAGTACCGCTCCAGTTATGCTATGATTATTGCTCTAAAATGGATCTTCAAAGTGAAACTTGATGAGCATGGTGATGTGTTGAAGAACAAGGCTCGATTAGTTGCTAAAGGATATCGTCAATAGGAGGGTATTGACTTTGAAGAATCTTTGCTCCAGCTTGCTCGAATCAAGGCAATCGAATCTTTTGGCTAATCTGCTAGTAAGAACATGGTAGTCTATCGATGGATCTAAAGACGGCATTTACGAACGGAGATCTTAAAGAAGTCGTCACGCCAACCAACCGGAAGGATTTGTGAATCAAAAGCATCCTACTCACGTTTATCGTTTGAAGAAGGCTCTTTACGGTTTAAAGCAAGCTCCAGGGCATGGTATGATCGCTATCAAAGTTTCTTCTATCTACCGGATTTAGCAAAGGAGCAGATTGATCCAACATTGTTCACCGTGAAGTCGAGCAAACATTTAATTCATGTTCAAATTTATGTTGATGATATCATCTTTGCCTCGACCGACCCCAATGAGTGTGACCGTTTTCAAATGAAATGGGTTCTAAATTTCAAATGTCAATGATGGGACAAATGTCATTTTCTTAGGACTACAAATTTCACAAAATCCGGAGGCATTTTCATAAATCAATCTAAATATACAAATGAGATTTTAAAGAAATTTGGATTTGATTCAAGTGACCTGCTGACACTCCATGATTGAGCGTACCAAACTAGATGAGGACCACTCGTGGATCATGGTAGACCAAACGAAATATCGTAGTATGATTGGATCCCCGATGTACCTCACGCCTAGTAGACCGGACATCTTGTTCGTTGTTTGCATGTGTGCTATACCGTGCTAAGCCTACTAAAAGCACCTTGAAGCGGTTAAACGGGTCTTCGGTATCTCCAAGGAACCATCAATATGGGACTTTGGTACACCAAGGACACCGGTATGTCACTAACGACCTATGCGAGATGTTGATCATGCAGGGATGTCAAGATACTCGTCGAAGCACGTCTGAGGTGCTCGCTTTTTGGTGATAAGGTTGTGAGTGGTCTTCAAAGAAGCAAATGAGTACTTCTATTTCCTCTACAGAGGTGAATACATAGCCATGTCATCTTGTTGTGCTTAAATCCTATGGATGAGATCCCAATTATCTAACTATGGCTTTGAATTTAACAAAATCCTCTCAGATCTTGTGATAATAAAGTGCTATTGCTCTCTCATGCAACAACGCACAACACTCAAGAGCAAAACACATCGACATTCGACATCATTTCATCGGGGAACAAGTGGAAAACCGTGTGGTGGAACTTTACTTTGTGAGGACCGAATACCGGTTAGCGACATCTTCACCAAAGCTCTTCCTAGAGAACGTTTGAGTTTATTCTTCCACGACTTGGCCTTAAAAGCCTTCAACCGAAACACTCAAACGCCTTCAAGAGGAAGAAGAGGAGTAAAGGTTTCCTTCATCTATCTCCTGTATATATCTATTCGAAAAACAAAATACAAAATTATAAAACCTTCAAAAATCAAATAGAAAAATATAAAACTTTCAAAATCCATAAAAATTTGAAAAATTCGAAAAATCTTCTAAAAATATTGTCATTTTTGTCATGTCTTTCTCGATTCGATGATATCTACGGTTTTTGTGCTGTCATTCAAAGAATGACACGGAACTTTAGATATTGTTCGAATTTTTATTTAAAAAAAAATCAAAAAATATTTTTGGGAGAAAGAGAAACAATGGTTTATTGTCATTTCAGGCAGTAACCCGCTTTTTAAGGAAAGAACAAAGCCATACTTTATCATATTTTCAAAATCCATGCTCTGATTCTTTAAACATTTATCTGCTGAAAACTAACTGCTTTGAAAAATAACTCGGACTCTATCTTTGATAATCATCTGGACTTATTTGTCAAAATATCTATCTCTCAATCAACAACCTATGTCATTGATTGAGGGGGAGAATGATTTCAATTAAATTAAAAGGTTATTTGTCATTCAATTGTTTTCAAAAGATATTCATGCATGTTTAATCAATGGAGTTTAAAGTCTTAAAATCCGATCCTTATCAGTTAAAACGCTTTCATAATCAAGTCACAATTCTCCTTAAAAGCTTTCAAAAGCAATTTAAATCTTCAAGAGATCACAAATCTCAAATGATTTGATAATTGTGATCGGGGGAGAATTTGTGATTTAAATTGAATTTAAACCGATAATTCGGTAAATGGTTTTATAAGGATGTACAAGCTCTCCTTCCCACATGTGCCAAACGATTTCAAATTTTCCATGCACATGTTGAGGGGGCATCAATCTTAAACCACAAAGATCTGAAACGTGATCAATTTATATCAATGTGCATGTTCCCTCTTGTATATGCAAAACTCTTTCATACCTCAAGGCACATATTGAGGGGGAGCAAACTTATGAAAATCTCATCCTTTCCAAAATGCTTTATCTACTTGATTTGATTAGGGAAGTGATGTTGATATTTTTAGAAAATGGTAATCAAAGAAGTTAATTCTTTCTCTTGCCTCCGTGTGCAAAACGATTTCAAACTCTTGCTGCACATGTTGAGGGGGAGCTCTTGTTCTAAAAATATCAAAAACAATTCAGGTACAAAATGCTTTGATAATATATCACAAGTATCTGGATTGATTTTCAAATGGTTTTCAATTGGTTCCAATGGCAGATGAACAATACCAAATAGACCGACCAACTTTACATTACGTAACTTTACATTACGTAAGGTGATATAAGGACGATAAGGTTAGGTATGTGTTCCCATGATTCGCCAGAACCGGAGGGATCTACCCAGGGACTATCCACTAGTTAGTGTAGAGTTCTTAGGTATGATGATAAAAGGAGAAAACGAGATATGGGAAGAGTGCGGATCGAGACCGAGCTAGTCTTCGGAATAAACCCAACAAGGTTCTAGTTATGAAGTCTCGGTAAGCAATCGAAGGGTTGAAGAATTAAAAAGAATTGAATATGAAAAGGGTGAAAAGAAATAGCCTCCACTTATTCAACCTTAGGGCGTAAACCGGGTTCAATTCATATGCTACTTGATGTTAACATTGGTATTGAAGACAAGACGTCATGGACCCAAGGACGACCGCACTTCAACTTCCCAAACCACTCAAGTTCCTCTTAAAGGGCTTGTTTCATTCTCACGGGGAACCGACATTATCTATCGACTTTCTCTTAGAGATTGTTGATATTGAAGAATGAGACCCTATCCCTAGTCTCCGATACAGGATCCAAATATGCACAAATTGAGTCTAGAGCCACGAGATCATCCATAAATCTCATTAGGACACATTCAATGAAGACTCTCTGTTTCACACAATGTGGAAAGAGAGGTTATATCTTGAGTCCCACGCATTATCCTTGTGGTATTGCCGAACATCCGAGTGATATGTAAAAATATTCACAATGAAGATGGAAAGCCTTACGGAGCCAACATCAAACAAGCTCTGGTAGGTGGCATGTGAGATCTATTCAATAGATCAACCATGTGACAACCGAATGAAACAATAGAGCGATTCAATCTTTTGAATCAATCTCGGTTCGAGTTATGGATTGACGGATACCTTTGAAAACCGGTCGTTGTGCTTAAATACTCTTTTCTTTAGCACCTCGACCGTGTTCGAATATTTCAAATCAAAGGTGTTTTATGATTGATAATTGATTTTCATTAAAACCTTCGTTGTATTGCAAAACAATTTCTATTGAGCAATACACGATTGTTTTCAAATCTCTTTCATCAATCGGTGAATTTCTATTCACGGTTCACTCACTCCGTGTTGTCTTCTTTGAGACGTTCGGTTTGAGAACGACTAGAGCATTGCGAAACCTGTCAAGGAAATTCTTGAATTATACCGATCACACCAAGATTGTCTTGATCAACGGGAACCGTGGGCGTGTACCTCAATTCAACGAAGTGATCAAAGACACTTTCGTGTGCTTTATTGCTAATCGTTGTATGCGAGATACACCCGACGTTTGCGGTGGTCGAATGAAGCGGTCAATCCATAGCCGCATGCTCACATAACACATTCATCTCAAAAGAAATCATGATTAGTGCATCAATGACTCGATATTTTCACTCCATGCTTCGCTACTGCCGCCAATATCATGAATCAACAAAATCTTCCGCTACTCTGATGAGAAGATATCATGATCCAGAATGTGAGCATGTCGGTCCGAAAGTCACAACATCACATAATACCAACACCATAATGGATGTCTCAGATATTTTTGTTAGCTAATGATCTCAAAAGATGGCTCAAAATTATCATCACGTGGATCAGTAAAAGACCTCCACTTGGATTAACCAAACATGCAATGAGAAGAATCAATGACTACGAGCTTCGGAGCAAAGTACTACATCAAGAATGCAAGAACAATTGTTAATGTAATATCTGTTTGTATTCAATATAATTTTAGTATATGTTTGAGGTGACCTCCTTGGGAGATTGTTAGGAATTAGAAATTCCGGTATTAAAGAGTCGGTCACCTCAAGTATATGTAATCGTTAGAAAACTCGTAGTCGTAGTTCTTTAAGCTAAGTAGTATTTAGTTAAGTAACACCGTGGAGGACGGACGGGTCTTTACCCATCGTATGCATGATCCATGCCCGTTGTGTGGCGTTTATTGTAAGACTATAAATACTCTACCTTCCAAGGTAGAGTTGGAGCTCATAATAAGATTTTTCTTTCTCTCACTAAAGTTCCCTAAACCTCTAACTTTCTCTCTCTAGAATCATCTTGTACGCATACTTTGTGTTTGGTTTGATGTGTATGTGAAATCCAATATCTTACAGATGCCGAAAGAGTTAATACGAAATCATTAGTGAAAGGTGCTTAACGACCGTGTCGAAGGCATTAGTGAAGGATGCCGAAAGAGTCAAGACGAAAGCATTAGTGAAAGGTGCTTAACGTCCGTGTCAAAAGCATTAGTGAAGAATGCTAAAGGAGTCAAGACGAAGGCATTAGTGAAAGGTGCCAAGCGTTCGTGTCAAGGGCATTAGTGAAGGATGCCAAGTTCGTATAATCGATGAGGTGCATCGTTATACAAATAATGATTGTTTTGTTTCCAAGGATGTTGATATCCTTGATGGTGTTGTAATAAGGAATGGGTCTCCTTTGGGGTTAGGTGTTGTGTAGTGTTGGGTAGTAGTTCCTCCATTGTAATGGAACTCGGTACTTAGCCTAGTACCGGATAAAGGGTAGGCGACGTTGTGGTAGGTGTGGTTCTCCTTGGTGAAAGGACCCGGTGGTTAGCCTAGTACCGGAAAAAGAGTAGGCAACGTTGTGAAGGCTTCTCCGCCATAAGGAGTTGGTGTCGTGTAGTGATTACGAACTCTCGAGTAGGTGACTCGGGGAGTGGAGTAGGGTAAGGAAGGTGTCATTGTAGCCGAACCACTATAAATAATCGTGTCGTGGTTATGTGCTTCTTTCTTTTTATCTTTCATTACACATTTTTATATCTATCTATCAATGTCAAACATACACATCTAAATAGATTGACATAAGTCGATCTAAATATTTTAAAACGAAGTTTTAATTGGTAAAACTATTCAACCCCCCCCCCTTCTAGTTTTCCACACTATTCAACCACCCCTTCTAGTTTTCCACAATTGGCATCAAGAGCAAGGTTTACAATAGTTTTAAAGTAAATCGTATTTTAAAAACTTTTCGATAACAATGGGTTCTGAAAATTATAAAGAAGGCAATATATGCAACAACCTCCACTACTTGAAACTAATGGATTTATTTATTGGAAAAATAGATTCGAAACTTATGTAAAGTCAAATGATATTGATCTTTGGTACATCATTGTTGAAGATGACTTTGAAGCCACTACAAAAGATGATAAAATCGGCAACCAAATAAACACACCTCATGATCAACTCTCTGATGATCAAAAGAAAAAGCTTTCCAAAAATAGTGAAGCTAAAATGGTTTTATACAATGCTTTACCCAAAAAGGAATTCGAAAGAATTTCTATGCTTAAAACCTCTAAAGAAATTTGGAATTCTTTAGTTGTGACTCATCAAGGAAATCAACAAGTTAAAAACAATAAAATAGATTTATTTGTTCAACAATATGAACAAATTTCAATATCGGATGAGTATAGTATAGATAACTCTTTTGCTAACTTTAATACTATAATTACATCATTACAAGCACTTGATGAGTCTTTCTCTAGTCGTGATCATGTCAAGAGATATCTAAGGGCACTTCCATCCAAGTGAAGATCAAAGGTAACGGCCATCGAAGAATCAAAAGACTTATCAATCCTCACCCTCGACGAACTCATAGGCAATATAAAGGTCTATGAGCTTGTCCTCGCTAAAGATTCTGAAGCCTCAAAAGAAAAGAAAGAGAAGCACAAATCTCTTGCCTTAAAAGCCATGAAGGTCCCAAACGATGAAGAAAACTCTTCTTTGGATAGTGATGACAAAGAATATGCCATGGCGGTAAGGGATTTCAAGAAGTTCTTTAGAAGAAAGGGAAGATATGTCAAACAACCATATGACGACAAGAAGGGATTCCAGAAAGGCAAAGACGACAAGAAAGCAAGGGATGAACGCACATGTTTTAAATGTGGGGACCCTAATCACTTCATTAGTGAGTGGCCCAAACGTGACGAACAAAAGGCGTTCGTGAGTAGTAAGTAAGGAATGAGTGAGGAAGAGAACAAAGAAATTTGTCTCATGGCAAATGACTCAAACGAGGTATGTCCCGAATCTCTCTATTATAGTAGCTCATCATTAGATGATGAATCATTGCATCATGATTATGATAAACTTGCAAAATTAGTCTAAAAGTAATTAACAAAAATAAGATTTTGAAAAACAAAAATGAACGTTTAGAAAAGGAAGTCATTGAGTTAAAAGGCAAATTAAAACGTTTAGAAAAAGGGAAGATAGCAAGTGGGGAATGTGAGCTTTGTGTTCAATTTCAAACACTAGTTGATAATCTTGATTCCAAGATTTCTAGAATGAATACTAATACTCTAGATATGATACTAGATAGTGTTAAACAGAAACAATCAAAAGGGTTTAGGTTTTCGTGAACTTAATGCATCAACTAGCGAGAATAAAGAAACACAATTCGTCAAAGCAACTGAAAAACCAGCCATCGTAGTCACGGATCCTTTGAAAAGGGAACCGCCTAGTGTAAAACCGAGGATCCGTGGGTCCATGCCAAAACAAAGAGAAATAATGTAGCTACTTCATCTAGAACCGACTTTGTTATCGTTAACAAAAAGAAACCAACCCACGTTACTGTTAGACAACCACCTCCACTAAAACAAAATCAAAGTTTTATGACAAACAAAGGTCCATCATTTTCAAAACCAAACACATTTATAAGGAGACCGAATAATGTTTATCCGAGAAGTAACCACCATCAAATGGGATGGAATCCTAATTTAAAAAATGGCTTTCCATTTCAAAAATTTACACCATGGAATGCATTCTCACCTTTTCCATATATGCCTAACATTAATGAAATATATAACACTAATGGATCCATGAACAAATGGGGACCAAACTTTTGAGTTAATTGTTTTCTTATGTGTGCTTAAAGGTTGACCTACATCTGGATGAATGGATCAAGGATAGCGGGTGCACGAGGCACATGACCGGTAATAAAGACTTGTTTTCCACATACTCCTTCAATGGAGGGAATGTGGTATTTGGTAATAGCAAGAGAAAAATCATAGGTAAAGGTACAATTTCTCACAAATATTTAACCATTAACGATGTGTGTCACGTAGAAAACCTAAACTAAGTATAGGACAAATATGTGATAAAAAGTGTAACGTACTTTTCAGTGAAACCGGTAGTAAAATTTTGAAAAACGGTATCACTATAGGAAGAGCCATTAGAAAACATGGAGTCTATGTCATTAAAATCGGTGATGAACCTAAAGACAAACTTTGTCTTACTTCTTTGGATGATACTTCGACCTTATGTCATCGAAGATTAGGTCATGCTAATATGCGACTTCTTCAATCGCTATCATCTAAAGAACTAGTAAGAGATCTACCAAAATTAAAATACGAACATCATTTTTGTGATGCTTGTAACATCATTTATAGTTTTCCACAACATCTATGACACCCGTTATGTTTTGTGGCCCAACATAACAAACCTTGTGTTTTATGGCACAAACACATAAACCATCTAATCTAGTTATAGATACAAGAATATGATACTAGACAATATCCAAGACAATGTGTCTAATTGATATGAAATCCTAAACCAAACATCAAGAACACAAAGCATAATGTAGTTAGTCTTCCGTGAATGAAGATGACAAGTTTCCCAAGCTTGTTGTAGAAGATCTTCATGTGCTTGTATGCTTGCGATGGGTGATCACTTCAGTAGGTAAGGATGCAAAATCTCTAGGCTTTCTTTGGAGGATCACTTTGAGAGTATGCTTACAACAAATGAAAGTTAGAAGCATTATGATCATATGAGATGAGGGTGGTTTACATGTTTCCTAATGTCTAAGTATGTTAGAAATGGTGGAGAGAAAGTATGTGTGAAGGTGTGAAAATATGGTGAGAAGTGGTTTGCTATTTATAGGCAAAAATACCAAAGGAAGCTTCTACCCCAAGGATCCCTTCTGAGAGGGATCCGGCCCTTGTAATCCAAGGGATCCGTGGTCAACCTGAGGGATCCGTGGCTCCTCTTTATTTGGGTTATGGGTCATGGATCATGGGTCATGGATTTTGGGTCATGGGTACCCAACTAGATACAGTGTATCTAGACAATGGGTTATGGATAATGGGTCATGGGTATGGGTTATGGATCATGGTATTTACCCAACACATTTACTTTTGTTTATGTATTTTATAAAATGTAAGTAACCAAGATTACTTAAGTGTTTTATATAAATTATTTAACTAAACATGTTTAATGGTTTTTTAGGGGTTTGATCATAACGCAACATAACAAACATGTACGAACTTGTGTTGTAGCATACAAGGACTTGAGTCGTCGAGAGGTGTTGAAAGTATGTTGAGACAAAATATAGTTACAAGTAACTTATACATTTTACGTTATGTATTACAAGTTGCATGTTTGTCATCAACAAAACAAACGAGACTGTATAGATTAAATATCGTTATATTTGCACTAACAATCTCCCCCTTTTTTATGATGACAAAATATGTAAACGTAATAGATAGGTAAAATGTCAAAGTTACTTGTGTCCGTACTTCTTTTACATTACCTTCTCCGTTTACACTCTTCTCCCCCTTTTGTCGAAACAAAAAGGGTGTGTCCTTGGAGTTTAAACTTAATTTCTCCCAAGAATGGCGAGTTTGCATCATCCCTAGTGAAGTTAAATTGAAAACACCTTATTCCTCCCATTGTTGTACACAATTGGCACACCACGCCAATACTTTTAACACGAAACACTAATGGAGGAAGAGAAGAATTATCAACAACATTCACTTCAGTGGTCTTGATGATGACGAAGCACAAAATCTGACACCGATGACCATAGCACTAAATGTATTTAGTTTTTTAAAAAGCAAAATTATTATCCTCTTTTTTTCTTCTTCAACGACAGATGCACTACAAAAGAAGATATCGTTGAATTGAATTTTGCAAAATTCCTTTGGCCATGTCATGTTATGTAGCCCATTCGTCGTTATATGAAATTATATTATTTGAGGAAGGAACAATAAAGAAACTAATCAAATGAATAGGGTAACTAATTTTTCTTTTCAAAATAGAAATACATTTAGACTACTGTCATCGCTGTCATATTTTATAAGTTTTATATTGAATGTACCATATACTATCATTGTTTATTAATTAAATGGTTTACCTATACACTAATCAACTGTAAACTTACTTGCAAGACTGCAGGAAAAAAAACATTTAATATCAGAAAACTCCTACTTCAACATAACCGAAGGTAAGTAAAACTCCTAAACTATTGTTATGCTTCTTTGGCTAACTACCGCCACATTTTTTTGCTACGTTGAAGTACCATTAGCAATCTAAGGTTCAATAATTTTAGCTTTTACACACCTTGATACTTTTAGCTTCCCATTGAAAACCTATTCCTATGCCAACGTTGTGCAAACAAGTTTCTTTGAAACCTGCACGCTTACATCATTAACATAGCAATAGGATTTCAAAGAGAAGTACAAAGTACCAAGGTATTTATTAGGTGGTTGCATTACTTGCTAGGTGAATGGTTTAACTTCATAAATAAGACTGGAATTAGAAAGTGTGCTTTAACACCACTAT
Source organism: Chrysanthemum lavandulifolium (assembly GCA_022545495.1). Classification (NCBI taxonomy): domain Eukaryota; kingdom Viridiplantae; phylum Streptophyta; class Magnoliopsida; order Asterales; family Asteraceae; genus Chrysanthemum; species Chrysanthemum lavandulifolium. Next base: position 98,716,134 of record CM040240.1, on the reverse strand, counting down.
AAAGTTCTTTTTAGAATTTCATTCTTTTTATAAGCATAAACCATTCATCAACCAAGTAATGCGTCCATACACTAATAATCACACGTTATTCATAATTACATCTGAAATTTAGGTTTCAAAGTACCAATATATGTATTAGGTACCCACATTACTTTGTAGGTAGATGGTTTGACTTCATAAATCAGATTGAAATTTAGGAAATGGCCTCTAACACTACTAAAGTTCTTTTTCTGAATTCAATTCTTATTTACTAGCTTAAACCATCCCAAAGTAATGCGTGTAATGATCCATTTTCTTTCTTTTTTTTTCGTTCTAAACATGATTACACATTAAAAACATAATTATATTCACACATTCGCGTTAGACATATTATATACATATAACTTTTTTGCAGGACTGTAACCTTCTAACAAAAATATTCATACATATGTCTTCTCAAGTGTTCTCACAAGAATTTCCGGAATTGTAATTATTGTCATGTCAACAAACAATATTATATATACACTTTTCATAAATATTTAACGTACAATTTCAAAAAAAATTAAATGTAAATTTCATTTCTGCAAAGCTCTTACTTTTCACTGCTTATATGTCTTAAAAAGGTTAATTGAAATTTATCGATCCACCGCTAAACTGTAACAAAAAATTAATAAAAATGTGTGCGGAATCAAATTACAACTTTTAAAGATCTAACTCGTAACACCTACATTAACCGGCCAACTAATTCTGACCACATATACCCAAATCTTATAAGCTTATACCCAGAAACCAAATAACACAACTTATTAACTCCACACTTCAATTCCAAAAAAGCGGCGTTGTTCTTCACCATATTTAGAACCATTTTTTAAACATGACCGTATTCATAAAACTTATTCACTTGATAGGTAAAAAAAAAATAAAAATAAAAAAAAATTGCCAACCCTCCCTCCCCTACCCGGAGCAACGCACAGGCGCCCACCTTCCTCGTTGGTATACATTACTTACTTAGATAAGTTGTTTTTTTAGTCAAAAAATATGAGGTAAATATTTTTAGTCTAATTTTAAAAGAAAATATTTTATTAGTTATTTTTTTTTTCAGTCAATGCTAGTATTGTTTTGGGATTGAATCGTAGAATAAGAACGTCTTTTTCAAGTGTCCGTTAAGTGCGTGTATTTTTTAAGGCGTAGAATAGCGATGTCTTTTCATAAGTGTCTGGTTTAAGATGCGTGTCTTTTTAAGTCGTAGAATAGCGATATTTTCATAAGTGTTCTAATTTAGTGCGTGGGATAACGCATCAAATTGGAACACTTATGAAAATAGAGACGTCCAAATTAAACAATTATGGAAAGACATTATTATTCTACAACTTAAAAAAAGACACGCACTTAACGGCGACACTTATAGAAAGTATATTGCTATTCTACATTTTAAAAAAAGTACACGTACCAAAACGGGACACTTGAAAAAATACGTTGCTATTCTACGATTCAATCCTTATTGTTTTCTCTTTTCAAATGGTATTAGAGAACACAGGATATTTTATTTTTTTATTTTCTTTTCTTTCATAAATGATATTTGAAAACACGTTATAAGTAATAGTCATAAACAAAATGAAAATGGTAACCACAATTCAGAAAACAAGATCTAGATGAGTTTTCTTAAGTTCATCTTCATGACATTTTGAGCATTAATTTGTCAAATTGAATTTTTTAATTAAGTACTAATAATGTATTGGATACTAGATCAACGTCAATTTCAAGTCACATATATGAGCATTACCATTATCATTAGCTATATCAACGTCAATTTCAAGTCACATAAAGGAGCATTACCATTACCATTAGCATTTTCATGTTTAGATCAAAATTTCCTTTCTGAAAAGGATTTTCATCCTAATAGTCGCTTGTTATTGCATAAGACATAAGTACGAGATAATTGAATTTACGATAGCTTAAAATGATCAAGCCTAGTTTCTCCAAGCCGGTGTGCATAGGTATGCGACTTGTACTCAGCCCAAGTAAACGGTCTGTACACAAGTGGTTTGTTTCGTTTGACTAGCTTTGGTGGACAAGCGATCGTCGCGTGTGGCGGAGGTCCACCAAAGAACACCATAGACAATCGAGACTCTGTGGTCGATGTGTTAGCCATGACTCTATGTCTCACACTCATAAACCTTCCATTTGTCATAGCCTGTTTAATTTAATAAAAAAAATTAAGAAAAAACTTTGTTAGATGCAGATAGTAATCACCGCCTAACTAAAAATATTAGGTTTGAAAGATGGTATGCAAACAACAAAACCACATTAGTGATCCACAAGCTACAACATTCTAGAGGCAGAGGTAAATGAGTCGAGCTGCTTGTGAGCTACTAAGCTCGCTAAAGGCTCGACTCGACGTTGAGCCCGAGTTCAAGCGTAACATGAGGTTCTCTTGATAAACACATTTTTAACATTTTGACTTTTAAGAAACTAACCAAAAACCTAATTTTAGTTCATAAATGAGTCAGGTTAAGTCGAGCTTGAGCCTTAGAACTAACTCACGAGTCTAGCTTTAAAAACAATCCTCGCAACGAGCGTCTCTAATATTAAACGATCTGACCTTAACGGCTCGGCTCATGTACACCATTACGACACTCCGTATGCATGTTTGTTTGTTTAGACGTCTACTCTACAGTTTAGATTAGTACCTTTAAAAGGTCTCCAACAATGACAAAAAAAGCACGTGGGTCCGGGGTTACTGGTACCCACTGGCGACTGTCACGCAAGGAAACCTGAAGGCCAGGAACACCGTTGGATGCAAGAAGTGTCAAGATCTGAGGGTCAGAGTGCTCTCCAAACCCAATTGGATTGCCATGCTGAAAAGAGTGAGTGACACACGGATAGTGATTGAGTCGTAAGAGCAAGTCACTATCATCTTCTGTGAGCAGAGTGTTGAACACTGAATGTGGAACCCCACCTAATCCTTTAGCCATCAACTCCAGTATATTGCATGCAACACCCTTCACTGCTTCCACGTAACTATTTACCCTACAACTGTCATATATCAACATAATCTATGCATCAATTTAAATAAAAGAAAGGTCAGTAGTACTCTAGTTGTACAAAGTAACAATATCTTTAAATGATGGCCACTTATTACTTATTTAGGACAATTTTCAACTACAATGGCCACTTATTACTACTTATAGCTTTTAGAAGACCATAATTTCAATTTGATACAGTATATTACATAAAAAAAAAAGTAACTCCCAAAGCCGTCTTTCACGGGTTATGGGTACCCAATACCGTTTCCAGTGTTTGGGGGAGGTTAAGATGTAGACAGCCTTACCCCTACCTAAGGTAGAGAGGCTGCTTCCAGTTCTACCAAAGGTAGAAAGGACCTCCGGCCTTTTGTAGGGAGTGAGGATCGAACCCCTGACCTTTCGGTTGAGAAGCAAGGGGTTACAGTATATTACATAAAGACCCAAAATTAAGTTGTTTTGAGATATATTTAATTTATGGGTTGTTTGTTGAGAAACTAACCAAAGCCTCTTTCTATTTTTTTTCTTCTTTTCTATAAGTTGCTAATTAAGACACTTATATCTCAAAGTCATTTAATTAAAAAAGAAAGTAAGCAACAACACTTTAGTATCTTACTTGAGAGAGAAGTTTTTGTGAACATCATCAATAAAAGGAAACAAAGGTTTGTGGAAAAACTCATAAGTGTGGCTACAAATTCACCCTCTTAAAAAAAGTAAACAATAATTTGTCTTTTAAAATTCTCTCTCTTCTATACTATTATATAAATCATTTAAGTTTGAGCTCTTCAAAAAATTAAGATAAGGAGCTCCAATCATTAAGTGACATGTGTCACTTTTCTAACTAAAAAATACTGTAACAAAAACTAAATTAAGGAGCTCCAATAATAGGATAACACATGTCACTTCTTAACTAATTAATCACATTTATTTTTAAATTTAAATATCTTTTAATTCAATTAATTTTTTTATGATCTAATTTCACCATATTTTTTTAAATTTTGTACTCTTTAATTCAACATTCATTTTGATATATTTTTATTAGTTTATAGTTTTTACATTTTTTGTAAGTTAATTTTATTTTGATTCAAATTTTTATAACTTTAACCTTTATTTCAATCAATACAAACTTGATGTATCAAAATCATTTACTTTTGGGAGTGTTTGACGGGTAAAAGATTGTGAAAGTCCTTTTATATGCGGGAATAATAATGTCATGAGAAAGATACGGAAAACCCAAACAAACACATACAACTAACACATATACATTTGGAGTGTTGTGAAATGAATTCATTAAGCGGGTAGGAAATTGCGAGGAGAGTAGGGTTAGCAATTCATTTACTATATTTATTATATAACTATATTTATCGTCACCACTGTGCGTGGGTATCCAACTAGTATTTAAAATGTGTGACTAATAATTATTTTTATTTTTTTATTTTAATTTTTTTTTTCCCACACGATTTATTCCAAAAAATTCATTAAATTTTCTTTTTTCCCTTCATAAGAAAAACTGATATGTTAATAATCATAAAAATAATAATTCAGGTATATAACTTTTCAAAATATTTGGATTGTAATTATTTTGTTGGAGAGATGTGAAACATGTCAGGAAAGGGAAAGAAAGGTACGATTTGAACGAAAAGAAAAGACAACTGGCACAAATTGTAAAAGCAAACCTGTGACTTGGGAGACTTTCTAGAATTAGCAAAAATATACAAACTGAATCAACTATACTCATTACCAAAACTAGATACTACCTAACTTTTTATTCAACCACTCTGAAAACACAAAACAAGAAAAGGATTACTAAAATCATTGTCCATAGTCCATACACAAAAATCATATAACAAAAAAAATAAGATTATTACATTTATAATAAATCAAATATCATACTGGAAATAATTTACACACTAAAATCTATGCATTAAATAATTGTGTTGTTTATAAATTCTGCTTTAACTAGTTGTATTTTAGAGTGTACAAATCAAAGTCAAATGTATGCAAATCATCTTATATATCATATTCACTCACTAAACTTTTATTTGATTAGTTGAGATAAAAGTAAACAGTTATTTTAAGATATCTCAAAAGCATATGAAAGCATAAGATTCTTTAGTGCATTTATTATATTAATTGATTGCTCGCGCATAGCACCAATGATGTATAGTATTGTTAATTTGCATATGTAACTTTTATATATATATGATTGTGGGGTAACTGAAAGTGAAAAATATCAGTGGAATAAATTATAATTTAAATATTTAATAAGTCGTATTTTTGTCAAATAAAATTACTTGTATTTTAAGTTTTTAAATTTTAATCAAATATGTTTTCAGTATAAATATAAATATAGATAGCTAAAAGCATGTCACTAATTACCAATATTGCAAAAATCGTTAATCGGTAGTCGGGTGATCGACCATCCTGGATCGATTAATCGGTCCAGGCGGGATTAATCGGATTGACATATCCTGCAAGTTTGGGGTATTTCTGAAGACCAAAATAAAGATTTTAACTGATTTCAAGCCTACTATGTTTCCAAATCTCAATAAAAGGTTCAAATTCTGATTATGAGGCCTAGTGTGCGTTATAAGCGAAATAAACGATCCCCAAATTAAGTAGAATGCCTAAATTATTTTTTTTTTAAAGTTACCGATTAGTCAGATTTTGACTAATTCAACCGATTTTTGACTGATTAGTGGCTGATATTTTCTACCCATTTTAAAAAATGGACAAAGTATAAGACCGATTTACCGATTAATCAGTGATTAATCTTTTGCAACATTGCTAATTACCAAGTTTATTTAGTTTAGCTAGCTACAAGGTCTCCTACATATATGAATGTTTCGTAATCTATATTGGCTAGGGTTGAGGTTGTGGCTTATATTATAAGCCACAAACTGAAGTTTATATTTTTGTATAGTTAATTGGCAAATTAGTTGGAGATGAAGTTTATTAATGTAAAATCATATAAAAATACATCAAATTAATTTCATATATGTTTTTAGCTTTTACGTGATAATTCATTATATTTTTAGAGGTATTTAAGTAATTTAATTAGCCATAAGCCTCAATAAGCCCCTTTCTATGGGCATGGCCTTATGAAAGCTTTTGACTTATTTTATAAGCCATAAGCCTTTATAAATATGTGTGACGAACGAGATTTATTTTATAAGCCGACATATTTTAAAAGCCCAAACCCCTATGAGCCCCCATAAGCCCTTCGCCAAACATAGCCATTGTCATTTCATCATATTCATCAACAACGACAACAACATGAACCACAAGAACATAAGAGTAGGGGTAGAAATGAGCCGAGCCCAAGCTCTGATCATATAATGCTCGAGCGCGAGCTTGAGCTCATTTTGAGCCCCATATTTTAAGCTTGAGATCGGCTTGTGAAAATTTTCACAAACTCGAATTCGGCTCGAACTCAACTAACTTATATAACGTGTTGAATGAAATAAAGCTCGAAGGCTAGTTAATCACATTAAGCTCGAGATTGTTTAACCTTTTAATCGATCTTTATATATATATATATATATATATATATATATATATATATATATATATATATATATATATATATATAAGTGAGGATCGTGTGATTTTTATTTTTAGTGCGGATGTGCGGATTGATCTAGACCACCATTTCAGATCGATCTTGACTTTTGTAAAAAGTCAAGATATGCTTATCTTCACTAGAAGAATTAACCATGTAAACGATTTTTAATTTTTTCCTTTTCAATGATCCTTACTATTGTTATCTTCTTTCACTTTTAATTTTTCATATTTTTCCGAGCAATTTTTGTTTTTTTATTATGAGTTCTACCGTGATATTAACGATATTATGAGTCCCATTGTGATATTAATAATTTTACTTAATATCATTGCCTTTTTATTACGATATTAAGAAAACTTACGGTGATATTAAAAATTAACTTTGATATTAAGAAAACATGTCAAAAGTAATCGTGATATTAACAATTTTACTTAAAACTTACTTTGATATTAGAAAAACTTAATATCATCGCTGGTTTAGAAACTACTGCTAGCCTTAGTGAAACTACTGCTAGCCTTAATTAGTAGTGATATTAAGAAAACTTGATAATTACGGTGATATTAACAAAATTCATAATATCATTGTACCTTTTAAGCATGAAAATGATTTTTTTCTAATTTTTTTCATGATTCTTAATAAATTGTTGTCCTCTTTCTTTTTTAATTTTTGATTTTTTGAATTATTTTTTTGAATATTCTTTGTGATATTATCCGCACCATCCCTACTTAAAATGTAATCCGCACGATCCCTTATCCTATATATATATATATATATATATATATATATATATATATATATATATATATATATATATATATATATATATATATATATATATATATATATATATATATATATATATATATATATATCATATATTAGATATATATAGAGAGCTTAATCGATCTTTATATATAAAGCTCGGGCTCGAGCTTGATTATTTAAACGAGCCCAAAATTAACTCGACACGGTTTCGTTTAAAATTTCATTGTTTTGAAACTTTTTATCGATCCGATCCGAACTTTTACGTCTTGGCCAATTTCGTTTCACCCTACATGAGAGTGACTTGCTATTAATGATTCTTCCGTTTTATGATAAATATTCATATTATTATTTTGAGATGTGTTAAAATAATTGTCTATTTTCGATTTTATTTAATTAAAATAAACTTTAATGAATAGAGGTATAGTGTATTTTTATTTATGAAAAATTTAGTTAGTAAAATTTTTTAAAATAATGTGCATTTCTAAAATAAATAAGTACAATACTATTTATTGATTTGATCGGATTGTTGCTTCATGCAGATGTTTTTGATTTATTACATTTGCACTACCTAGACATTTCCTATCCACCTCAGGTCCGTACCTTTCAAAGTCGCCTTTGTAGCCAACTTGCTTATTTGATGTTAAACGATATTTTATTGTTTATTTTAATATGCTTGAAAATTTTGAAGTCTTGATTTTATTTAGAATCTCGGAGCATAAAGCCATTTAAAAAGTATTTTGCATCGTAAAACATGACTTTTTCCTTCGATGACTTGAAACAAACCTCCTCACACCAAATATATATTTTTTACTTAAAGCATATTTGTGAAACAAGATAAAATTGTTATTTCAAAATTTATGTAGTTCACATACGCACAAGAAACCCTCCTCGAACCACCTTTGAATTTATGCTACTGACATCTTCGTGTTAATTTAAATTCACTTAAGACACTCATGTAACTTAACTTAGTTTATTTTCCGTTTCCAAAAAAATTTATTTTAAAACCGTTTCCAAAAAACTTAACTTTCGGGGTGCCAATTTAACTTAGTTTATTTTCGGGGTGCCGCCAAATCCGCGCTACCACATCACTTGAGGCCGGCATCATTTGAAATGTGAGTCAAGTCAAGTCACACACCGGATACTATCGCTAATCAAACAACTGAAATGAGAAAAGCTATCTTTAGACGACTAACGACAGAACTTGAAGCGGATGTCACACTGGCAAATAACTTGTTGACTGAGTTTAATCGTATTCTTGAGCAAACTACGTAGTCGTGATACATAAATGTCTAGGGTGCATTCCCTTCCACTAGACCGGCCTCTTATTAGCTACGGTTTACATAATCTCCTTATAACCATGAAGCAAATATACATACCGCAAACAACTAGAGGGCGGCTCGAGAGGAAGTGTTGCAAAACATTAATGAGCAAGAATTCATTGCGAATTACAGAGCAATTTAAAAGCTCAAATCATGTTTTTAATTTCTGTATTCTATTTTAATTTTCGTATTGTATATTTTTAAATGAATGAAAATTTAGTTTGTTCAGAAAATGATTAAAAAAAAATGATGGGGCACAAAAAGTGTGAAACGGCACGCAAATGACATGTGAAACGAATGAGAGGTATTTTGAATGTGTGAATTTGAAATGCTGATGTGGCGCTGATTTAATAAAACGGCACGCGATTTGGCATGCTACCACTCCCCTTACTCTTATACAGATCGTGTTTAGTTGTTAAAACTCTAAGCGTAAATATACACGGATGACACTTAATTTTTTATTTTTGTTCATTTTACTTACCAAACTATTTTTTTGTCAAAGTAGGTTCACCAAACTAATGAAACAAGTAGCTTAAACATTTTTTTTTTCTTTTCTTTTTAATGAAAAATCTGAATAAGTGGAACATGCGCTACTTAAGAACTCGAGGTTGTAGCTTCATCGCGGCCAACACCTTTTTCATGTTAAATAAAACAGCACACTAAAATAAAAACATTAGTCCCTCAGTCTCAAAGTTATAGTTCATATTTCCTTTTTAAGATGTCTTAAAATAATTGTCCACATTCTTTTTTAAGTAAGAACTAAAGAATTTAATGGAGAAATATTTTATTTAAATGGTTGAAAATAAAATTAAATAAAGTATCACACTTACATAAATTTTTATACATTTTAAGGACTAATAATGTAAAAATAAAAATAGAATCAGGGACTAACAATGGAAATTTACTGTCCAAAAGAAAATTAAAATGTATAAACACCTTTTAAAATATGGATTAATTAGGAAACTATAGCCCTTAACTATAAACTAATGGTAAAGAAATTACATATATCATCTTATTAACCTTTTACGTAAATGAAATATAAGAAATATTACTTATAATAACAATGAAACTCAATGACTAACGAAAGGATCAACAAAGAAAACCTAAAAATACCCTCTTCGTTTCCATGTCATTTGCGTGCCGTTTCACACTTTTTGGGCCCCACCACTTTTTTTTTTTTTTATTTATCATTTTTCAGAAAAACTAAATTTTCATTCATTTAAAAATATACAATACGAAAATTAAAATAAAATACAAAAATTAAAAACATGATTTGAGCTTTTTAAATTGCTCTGTAATTCGCAATGAATTCTTGCTTATCAATGTTTCGCAAAACTTCCTCTCGAGCCGCCCTCTAGTTGTTTGCCGTATGTATATTTGCTTCATGGGTATAAGGGGATTATGTAGACCGTAACTAATAAGAGGTTGGTCTAGTGAAAGGGAATGCGCCCTAGACATTTATGTATCACGACTACGTAGTTGCTCAATGGAACTGACAATGAAAATTGAATAACTAATGGAAGAAATAGCAAACAAAACCGAATGACCAACTTTATTTCTTACAAAAATTCAAGGACTAAAAATGAAAACCAAATGACTAACGAAAGGACTAAAAAAAAAAAGAAAAAAACACACAAGGACTATACGTGTAAGGGACTAATAATGTAGAAAAATAACAATTCACGCACTGAAAATAGAAACCGAATAACTAACAAAAGAAGTAACAAACATAATTGAAAGACTAATATGAAAGAAAAACTAACCATATAGCAGTAATAATGATTTTTAAATAGTGTATGAATAAATATTTGATAAATTTTATTATAGAATGTCATTTCCTATGAGTTCATTTATCTCAAATGAATAGAAAAATAGTTCATTAACTATGGGCGGAGCTGTTAATGAACTAGAAAGGGTGTTGGCACTTTTAAAAATAAGGGTTCGCTTGGTTCAATTAAGAGAATAGAAAAGGGACATTTAAAAGGTATATTAAGAAATGCAAATGGTAATGAATACTTTAACCTCTAATTTGTAGTGCAATGAGTCATTACCTAGTTTAGAGTAATGTTTCATTTTTTTACCTTTCATCAAACATAATTAATGATTGCTTTTCCTATTCCTCACCACTTAATACCCTCCACCAAGCATGCCCTAAATTTATTAGGGTTCGTTTGGTAGGACGGAATGAAATGTCAACTGAATTGAATAAAAGATGTAATGGAATGAAGAGTGTAATGTAATGATTCATTGTAGTTATTAATATGTTTGGTTTGTATAATAAGACGTAATGAAATCGATAATAAAAAGACTAAAATATCTATTAATAATAGAAAGTTTATTTAATGTGGTTAATTAATGAAAGAGTTTTATGTAATTTTGATTCCATTACAAGATGTAATGAAAAAAAGTAGGGGACCCCTAAGGAATGGTTTTGGTGTAATGGGTCATTACTTGCAATGAATCATTACATTCTATAAATGTAAACAAACAACATTTATTCATTACATCGTAATAATCATTTCCATTACGACTTTAATTACGACATACCAAACGCTACGTTAGTGTAATATATCTTGCATTTCATTTGTTAACAAAAAGCTATTTGAGTCTTGTATTTTACACTTTGAATTTTCTACGGCCCTCTCATAAAAAAATTTCAAGCTCCGCTAACTTGATTACAAATAAAACACAAAGTTCGGTAAGCTTCGTATATATAAGCCTCACTAGTTAACGACTTAAACATGTATATATGTATATATATTGTATGGCGGTAGGTTCAAACCTCATGGATTAGTCGGTCAAAAAGTCAAAAATCATGATTAAAAAATGAAAAGGTAGTAAATAGGCACAAGGATTATATATTACTAGGGTTGTAAATGAACCGAACGTTCAATGAACATTTCATGAATTGTTCGGTAAAAAGTTCGTTTATTTATTAAATAAACGAACATGAACAATATTTTTACGTTCATTTAGTTAAATGAACGAACATGAACAAAAGTCGCGTCCGTTCATTTATGTTCGTGAACATGTGATTATATGTTTATTAACGTTTGTTTATTTTCTTGGTTTATGTTTGTATATCATATCCTTTATTGTATACTTTTAAAAATTGGTTTGTTTAAACAAACAACAATTATCAAATAAAATACTATGCATAATTTAATAAAGTTTATCATATTTTTTCACGTTCATTTATGTTCGATCATTATGTTCGTTTAGTATCTTAATGAATAAACATAAAATGAACGAACATAAACGAACATGAACAACCTATTTACTTAATAAACGAACATTAAAGAAAATTTTTCCGTTTAAACGTTCGTATCCATTTATTTGTCCAGTTAAAACAAAACGAACAAACATGAACAAAGCTCCGTTTGTATTCGTCCGATTCACCGTTTAAGGTGGTGTAGGATTCAAAATGATAGGAGGACGATTTGAGCACATCACTCTTTGAAGGATGCAATCATGCACATCGGGCTATACGTGAAATTGGGTACTATATCTATATTCTGGTTTGTTTATTTGTACACTAACTTGTGCAAATAAAATAGCAAAGTTTGCGATTGAATTCCATAAAGAAAAATTGAAGCTAATATCTTTCATTTGCTTTTGAGAACTTTGATCGTGGCTGGCTAAAGAGGGCAAAAAAGGCTGTCGTAAATGAATTGTCTAACAAGATCTTGTAATTTATTTATCGTTAAACTCACTAAGCTCTTTAGTTAGGTCCATTTATCATTTTCTTTTGCGTTTATAACCCATAATATAAACATTCTCATTTGTTATGATTAAAATGGTGTGATCACAAATTGTACCACATGTTGACATTGACCCTCAAAAGAGGGGTGACAATTAAGTCTATGATTAAAATGATATATGTGAGGTGGGAAGCATCTTAATGAAGCTCAAATTTGGCAAATAATTTGTATTTTTCTTCATATGCTTAGCTTTCTCGATACTGACATAAACCTTTACCTAATTAATAAAGTTTTATTTATGTGATTCCGACTAATGAAAAATCATTTTCTTACCGGTTCTAGATTGCATTTTCCAAGTTGCTAATTCCATTTGTGATGACTTCTTCAATTATTTTCTCCACCATGTAAGATTGTTGTAAGTTGCTTAATTATCTAAGAGTGCAAGCTTGTTCAGATGAAAGACAAAGTTTACCCATATTTGTAAATATATACACTTGAATGTCAAGAATTAGGGTATACTGAAAACTTGAATATATGCATAGTTCTCTAACATATAGTTTCAATGAATAACATTCAGTTACATGCTATTTAAAGTACAGGTGGCAAAAAGTAAATACTTATCTATATTAATTACTTATAGAGTGACCAAAGATAAAGATTAACAACAAGCAAAGTAAATTTAGAGTGCCTCTCACACATATGCATGTTTACCCTTCCTCCATGCAGAGAGAATATATAATAGTTTAGTATCCAATTTCATAATTGTAAATTTGTAATAGTTATCATACTTAAGCTCTTCATAGATAAAATCTTATTATGAAAAGGATACACATATGATTATATGATATTCTCATTTCATCTAACAAGTAATAAGTTTGAATTTTAAAGTAGAAGTGATATTTTTCTATATAGAAGAAAGTGGACTTTTTTTTTTGTTTATTACTTATAATGTTAACAAATGTCCACACGCCTTTACTAGCTAATATATAACGTAATCATATATTATTGGGATTTTTTAACCAATGCCCTAAGGCATTGGTTAAGATTTGTCTTCTTGTGAGTTTTAATAACAAAAATAGTCCTTGTAGTTGACACAAAATTGCATATTTGAACGAGGACCCACCTAAATAGTTATTAAAAACCACAAGAAAACAAATCTTAACCAATGACCATTGGTTAGACATTCCCTATATTATTTTAATCTTATTTAGATATCACTACGTATATAACTAAAATATTCATGAGATATGACTATCATTATATCCTTATAAAACATTTTTCATAGAAACATGAAACTCCAAAACTTTGCCCAATTTATATAGAAGAGTTTCAAACTAGCTATCAAAGATCTTGACATTAATTATTATTTGTGTGTCACTTCATGCAATGAATATGTAACAGAAAATGAAATAATGAGTTTGAAGAAGCAATACCTAAAACTTGAAGGGTCATTGGAGATGAGCATAGAAGCGTTATCAATGAAGTCTTGATTTGCTTGAAGAAGAAGATATTCAAGCTCTCCTGTGTCACCACTAAGTCCAATGTTCTTGTTACCATATCCAAATGGCTTTGCCAATTCAGCCCGTTGTTTTTCGACTAAGGGTTTATTAAAAAACTCAAAGCTTTCACTTTCCATTGTTTTGATAATGTGATCATCTACGCCATGGTTGATGACTTTGAAGAAACCATATTCTTCACAAGCTTTTAAAATAAGTTTCGACACTTTTGATTCATTACCCGTGAGGTCGATTGTTGGTATGGTCATCTCTTGATTCTTTTCGACGTGAATTGGGTTCATTTGAGTAGCCACTACCATTTTTTTTTTCTATATAAACTACCTCACAATTTTACTTGTGGGATAAATATGGAGGAAGTGTGAGAAAATATACTTGCTTAAATTACATTGAATGAGATAAATGTTTGCATTTATATAATAAGAGGAGAGGAAATTAAGAAAATATATATGTGATCTTTGAAGAATAAATGTTTGCATTTATATAAAAAGATCGAGAGGGTATTGGTGGGGGTTGGGGGTGGGTCTCTTTACTCTCTATGGCTGTATGCAATCCGGGTCTATAGGTGCATATTGGGCATCAACCCAATTCTAATCCTTTAAATTGGTCCACTAATGAATATTACAAATATCAAAAGAGATTCATGCAATAAGCTAGCTTGAATGCGAGTATTTCACACTTATAAAGTGCAAGAAATACAAGATTTGTTTATACTTATAAACATGGTTGTTAAGATTTCGATTCTGATTTTAAAATCTTACGATTTTACGATAGTACAAAGCAAAAATGATCTGGATCCTATAAAGGATCTTAGAAAGTTTAAGAGCTTATAAGATCCTGATCTTGATCATAGGATTTTAAGATCTAATCCGACCCAAGCTTAATTTTTTCGAACCGCAAACTAAAAAACTACAAAGTTATGGATTATGTTTTATAGAATAAAAAAAACAACATGTTAATCTTCTTAAACATTCTTTATTCATAATTTAGGACAACATTTTCATGAAAAATTCATATAATTTTGTTTTTATGATATATAATAATGTGTAGATTTGAATAATATTAAGAAAATGACATTATAGTAGGATCTTAGGATTCTGATCCGATCTTATGATCTCGATCTTACAAAAACGAAAACGATTCTGAGTAGGATCTTGATCTTTAAAACCTTGCTTATAAGTGTGCAATTTTAACACCTAATCTTTTCACACTATATTAAGTGTAGAAAAATTAAGTGTTACTAATCCCATTAATTAAACGCTAAAATCAAGCCCTATTATCAACACTTAATAAGGTTCATTATCAACACTTGATAGACCCGATTACACTCCTAAGCCACACCTGGCCTAAGGGAAGCCTCTCAGGCCGTGTAACATACACGCATGATGTTGGTTTGTGGGAGTCTTAAAACACGACAAGACAACTAATTGTGTATGAGCCGATGGGGGCACACGCGATAAACACGAGTATACATGTTGAACGTAAAATAATACTTGAATTGTATCATACCCGATAGGCATGATTTGACCCGATCACTATTTATGACCCATGGGCTGATTGTTTGTACTTGGGTCGTGAGATATGGATTAAGTGGGCCTAGTATTTCAACGATCGGTCATAATGAAAGAATGGAAGGATGTCTTTGGTTTTAGACTTATCGTACAAGTCTTATAATCCTACTAGGATATGGTTTGGTTTAATATATAAACAAACACGCCCTCCTCACCATTCACGCATCATTATTATCTGCTAAAATACTCAACCGATTACTTTTCAGCTTCAACTCTAAGTCGACTAAACCATTAGTCGTTTAGAGTTTTGTGGTCTGATTTTAATTCCCAAACTTGCAAGTTTCAAGCGTTTAGTTGTTTCATTAAATTGGTGGTTTTGTTGCTGCTTTCCTTGTCGACACAACAGCAGCAAGGAGTATTGTATCACTTGTTTTCTGGACGTGCTAGTTCTTGGGCAGCAAACAAGGTGGACATCGGATATTACTTATCCGATATCGGGCAAGAAGCATTCAAGCTTCTTTGGTTTGATATTGTGTCTCGGACAGAATTTATTGGCAGGGAAGGACTTGTTTTCTTGGTGGTAATATGTACGTGACATAATTCAAGTGACAAAGTTCAAGTGTTGATTTGGTTTTATTATATTACATTCTCGACTAGCCAATAATCGAACGTATACGTTAATCGGGTTTGTGTGTGATACTCTTCGAGGTATCTATTTTAGATACTTAATGTTTCGTTAGGTTTCTTGTTCCGTTACTAGAGATCAATTGCCAAGCAAGGTTAGCCTTTCTTTATCCCTTTTAATTAATTAATATTGTATTAATTATGTTTTTATTAATTACGTGCTTAACATAATTGCGTTAACTAGATCCAATATCCGCTGCGTACTTGTAGAGGTTAATGGTTAACTGGTTCTAAAATCCCAACAGTGGCAACACGAGTCAACTCGTTTTTTCGATTATGGGTTACGCGTTTCTGATATTAATAAACATGTTTTAAAAGGCTGCATGAAACTTAGTTTAGTTATTTTGTTTTATTTTAATTTTAACAATTACATGCAATACTTGTCAATTTTTAATAAATAATAACTAGTCACACACAAATTAAAATTATATTAATAATTAGAATTAATTTGTTAATTGTAATTACTTGTTAATTAGAATTTAATTTACATGTTAATTATAATTACTTTGTTAATTAAAATTAAATCGTTAATTGAGAATTACATGTTAATTAAAAATTACTTGCTAATTAGAATTAAAAGTTAATTTGTATTTATTAATTGTTACTTAGAATTATTATGATAATTAGAATTACATATTGGTTTATAAATACATATATTGCGTAATTACTTGTTAATTAGAATGCCATGCTTTTTATGTGTTTTCCGGCCACAAAACCCACTCAATTGCTTATTTAAGTGATGTATGGGGCGATCTAGGTATTACATCCTAGTGATGGTCTTATAGTTCTCCGTTTGGGGAAGACTCGCAAGAGGACTCGGAAAAATATATGGTTATTTATGTTGATGTTTATGCTTGTATGTTTGTGATTTCTATATGTGCATTATTACTTGCTTTGACACCTAATTGTATGCAATATGGAATAAAACATATCGTAACCATAACATTAATATTGGTCTTTATTTACACGCCTAAATACCATGCTCATTGTGACCTGCTATTTGATTCGTGGAAAATTGTTTTTGTAAAATAAAGTGACCTAACATATGAAACACGTTTTCAAGAATTTAAAAACTATACGCTATGGACACTTGGGATGTATGGCTCACCCACTAGAACAAACTCAAAGGGGTTCAAAGAAGTGCATACGATCACACCGAAAGGATGTCTAAGGTTATGCTTGATGCACACGGTCCTCTCGCCTCCCAATGCGTTCGATTGGAGCTAACGTAAACCATGATGATCACTATAGTGTCATTACCAAAAAGTTTTTAAAATTAGTGTTACAAAGTTGTTTTGCATGCTTCTTTGTACACGACTTTTAACACATTTATGTGTGCATACCTATTTGTTTAATTTTAAGTCTATGTCATCCAACTATGAACACGTGCACTTGGATTTACTTCTCTGGTCAGACCTAAGGGCCTTTCCAACTCATGGTAATTATTTCTCACTGGTCAGACCTCTGGTTATTTTTACACGTTCATACTTGGTCGACTTATCTCGAGTTAACTTGGTCAAACCTCGAACCCGAGGCATAAGATGAGAACTAAACGTGCTTTTGACATTATTACTTGATACTAATGCCTTAAACAGTCTCATAAATTCTATGAGTTGCATCATGCAATTAACGCTCGTCGCTTACCTCTTGTCCTATTTTTTTATACACTGGTCTGACCTATGGTAATTAAATGGGATTGCAAGATGGATCTTAGTCTTATTAGTAATTAATTGGGTAGTTAATTCTTTTAAGAATGTAATTATCGAAAATAATAATTATTTGAACTTTTCAATTGTAGATGACTACTTCAATCGGAAACAATTCGGTACTCATGAGTTTCTTTGAGAAACAAAAACTCACTAGACCTAATTTCATTGATTGGTATCGCCGACCGCATTATACTATCGGTGAAGATAAGGAAGCTTATCTAGAGCATCCCATACCGCAACACTGCTGCTACTCCAGCCACCCCGTCCTACACGAGGCTCTTGCATTCACACTTGCTTGGGTCAAAGGTTCAAAGGATATATTTGCCTTCATGCTCATGACCATGGAGTTAGAGATCCAACGAAATCTAACTCATCTTGGTGCTTATGACATGCTTCAGGAGTTGAAGTCTATGTTCTCCCAACAAGCAGAACAAGAGCTTTTACAAACTGCACGTGAATTTCACGCTTGCAAGCAGGAAGAGGGTCAGTCGGTTAGCTCGTATGTTCTGAAGATGAAGAGCTACATTGACAGTTTGGAACGTCTTGGTCACCCAGTTACTCTGCACTATGGAGTCAGTTTGATCCTAATCGGTCTCTCTAAAGAGTACATTACGTTTGTGCAGAACTTTAATATGCACGACATGGGAAGACTATAAATGAAGCGCATGCTATGCTTAAGCAACATGAGCGACGTTGCCAAAGAAAGATGATGCACCTGCACTCCATTATGTACGTGGTGGTAAGGTCCGGAAAAACAAAAGAAAAATAAATCGTTTAAAGGTCGCTAAGGGAATCGTGGAATAGAAGCGACAAGTTTGGTTATGCTCACGAGTATAAGCCATACAATGCTTCTACTTCTAAATCAAACCCAAGATTCCTCCACCACCCAAGAAGGATAATCCGAAAAAGGACGCTACATTACCGGTGTGGTGAGGCAGGATATTGGAGAAGGAATTGTCCCTAGTATCTCGCCGAGTTAATGAAAAAGAAGAAGCAGTCTCTTGCGGCTAGTTCTTGGTATTTTCACTATAGAACTCTACTCTTTCCTAAATCATCCTTAGTATATGACACCGGGTGTGGTGCTCACATCCGTAATAATACTCGGGGTCTAAGGCGATGGGAAGCTAAAGCCGGGAGCTTTAAGTGCATGCGTGGACAATGGTCAACGCAAGTTGAAGCTATTGGAAGTTATCATTTATCTCTCCCAGTGGATTAGTTATTGTTTTAAATGATTGTCATTATGCTCCCTCTATTACTAGGGGATTATTTGATTTCTCGTTTGTATGACGATGGTTTTATTAACCGCTTTGAATCGAATAATTATATTTCAGTTTCTAGGAATAACGTTGTTTATTTTACTGCTATTCCTTGTGATGGTTTTTTGAAATTGAAATGTCTTGTTCGAATACAAATGAAAGTTCTATGTTTGTTGTAAGCAATAAAAGAGCCAAGACTAACTTGGACTCTGCTCTCTTGTGGAATGGTCGTCTTGGACACATTAGCAAGAAACGCATGGAGAAGTTGCAACACGATGGACTTCTCAACTCATCTGACATTAAGTCTCTTGAAAAGTGTGTTGCTTGTATGTCTGGTAAGATGGCTAGAAAACCTTATTCACATCAAGTGGAAAGGGCTAAAGATTTACTTGGACTTATACACTCATATGTATGTGGCCCATTTAGAATCACTTCAAGACAAGGAGCAAATTACTTCGTGACTTTCACTGATGACTATAGTCGGTATGGTTATGTTTACTTGTTGAAACATAAACATGAAATGTTTGAAACATTCAAAGTGTTTCAAAAGGAAGTAGAAAATCAACTCGGGAAGACCATAAAATCACTACGTTTTGATCGTGGAGATGAATATATGAGTCAAGAGTTTTTGGATCATTTGAAGGAGCATGGGATTATTGCCCATCGAACTCCTCCTTATACTCCACAACACAATGGTGTATCTGATAGGAGAAATCGAACCCTGCTTGACATGGTTCGTTATATGATGAAACAAACTACTCTTCCAAAGTCCTTTTGGGATTATGCCCTTGAGTCTGCTGCACGCATTCTCAATATGGTTCCAACTAAGAAGGTTGAAAAGACACCATACGAAGTATGGCATGGGCAAACCCCTAAGCTATCTTACTTAAAAGTCTGGGGTTGTGAGGCACTTGCTAAGCGTGATACACTTACCAAACCTGACAAACTTGTACCTAGAGCTATTAAGTGTATCTTCGTAGGATACCCTAAGGAAACTATGGGATATTCTTTCTATCTTCCATCTGAGAACAAAGTTTTTGTTGCCCGAAATGCTGAGTTCTTTGAGAGTAATCTTATGGATCTTAAAGCAAGTGGGAGTATGGATGATCTTGAATTAATTCAAGAAGAAGATACAAATCCTTCTTTAGACACTAGCATTCATCACGATGAGGATGATCAAGAAATTGAAGAACCTAAAAGTGATATTGTTCCCATTCGAAAGTCCAATAGGACACGTCGTGCTCCTGATCGTATGTGTTTATACATTAACACTGAGGAACATGAGTTAGGCGATCTTGGTGAGCCCAATAACTATAAAGCTGCATTGCTGGATCCTGAATCCAAGAAATGGCTTGATGCAATGAATTTGGAAATGCAATCCATGAAATACAATGATGTTTGGGTCTTAGTTGAGCTTCCTCCTAACGCAAGACAGGTTGGCGACAAGTGGCTCTTCAAGAAGAAGATTGACATGGATGGTAAGGTATACACCTTTAAATCTTGTCTCGTAGCAAAGGGCTTCACTCAAACCTACGGGATTGATTATGAAGAAACCTTTTCTCATGTAGCAGACATTAGAGCTATAAGGATTCTCATAGCCATAGCTGCATACTATGACTTTGAGATATGGCAAATGGACGTAAAAACTGCCTTCCTCAATGGACATCTTTACGAAGAAGTCTATATGGAGCAACCTGAGGGTTTTTTTGATCCGAAATATCCTAACCGTGCATGCAAGCTCAAGCTTTCCATTTATGGACTTAAGCAAGCATCGAGGCAATGGAATAAACGATTTGATGATGAGATAAAGAAATTTGGATTTTCTCAAAATCAAGATGAGCCATGTGTATATCAGAAAGCTAGTGGAAGTTATGTCACTTTCCTAATTCTATATGTTGATGACATATTGATTATGGTAAACAATATTCCAATGTTACAAGATGTAAAATCCTATCTTGGAAGATGTTTCGCCATGAAAGATTTAGGAGAAGCTGCATATATTCTTGGAATCAAGATCTATCGAGACAGATCTAGACGATTGATTGGTTTGAGTCAAAGTGCTTACATTGAGAAAATCTTGAAAATATATTGTACGGATAACTCCAAACGTGGCGCGATCCCAATGCAAGAGAAGCCTAAATTGAGTAAGTCACAAGGTGATGAAACACACCTTTCGAAAAGAGCGCGTGCAAAGAATTCCTTATGCTTGGCTATAGGTTCTATTATGTATCTTTGTGAGATGTACTCTTCACGATGTTGCGTTCGCATGAGAATGTGACAAGCCGATTTCAATGAATCCAAGTGAACTTCATCGACTGCTGTGAAAAATATTCGTAAGTATTTACGCAATACTAAGGATATGTTTACGGTTTATGGAGGAAAGATGTACAAGAGCTCGGGGTTTCTTGCTACTGATCTTGGATATCGGCGGATCTTGACGACTTAAAATCTCGGTGGATATGTATTTGTTCTTAATGGAGGTGCTGTTGATTGGAAAAGCACTAAGCAAAGTATTTTGCTACTTCATCTACTGAAGATGAGTATATTGCTACTTGTGATGCGTCAAAAGAGGTTGTATGGATTCGTAAATTCATTTATGGGTTGAACATTGTTCCCACAATTGAAGAACCCATAAATACGTATTGTGATAATACTGGAGCCATTACTATCGGTAATGAAAGCGGAATCACTAAAGGTGCTAGACATTATCGTGCTAAAGTTCATTATCTTCGAGAGACCAGTGAAATGGGCGATGTGAAGACATTAAAGGTTCATACAGATGACAATCTAGCTGATCCATTAACGAAAGCTTTGGATTTCCCTAAGCATTCTAAATTGACTAGAGAAATAGGTTTGGTACCTTCTAGTAGTCTCATGTAAAGTGTGTGTTAATTAGTATTTGGGTAATTTGGAGTTGTAAGACAGTTATTATTTTCTGATTAATAAAGATACGAGGTATTTGTTATTATATTCATATAATCTGTTATTCCATTTTTGCATGTTTAATCCATAAAATGATTTATCATTCTAAATATGTCCATTGTCGGTTAACAATATGGGAATATTGTTATGATAAGGCAAATGTGAGTGTTGGTTATAATTCTAACTAGAATTCGGATTGTTCCCGCCAAACTCATATGTATTCACTAGAGATGCATATTGGATTCCCCAACTTTCAAACATTTAATTTTGGATCCTTGTCATAAGTAAAATATTGAAAATGGTTTGTTATCTTAGTCCTTAGACTTGAGATGCAAGTAAGTTACATTATGTGTGGATATCACTTTTTGTAAGTATCATAAAACGCTATCCGAACAAGGTAGTTATAAAAGTTATATTTGGAGTGATGTGAGCGACATCCACAACACTTGTAGTCAATAAATGATTTGTTACTCCGGTTGTTATGTGCGAGAAAGATACCAAGGCGCCTCTCCAGTTTAATCGGATAAGCTGTTCGGCGGACCAAAGGGTAATACAAGTTGATTCTTGATAACATTTGGTATATCTGAATTAAAATATATAACGAGATTCTAAATGGTTAAACTATATGGAATGATTTGAGATCCATAATCCATGGTTTAATGGTATCTATAACAAAGGATGATTACAGCAAGGCATTGAATGACCATGCTACTGAGAAACTTTTATGAAACTATTCTCTCAGACACTTTTAGTTAAAAAGCGAGTGAGAGCGTTTGCTAGGCGTTTCCGTCGTTAGTTTTGTGTGCCATTCGACACACCAACTCCCAAGTGGGAGCTGTTAGTTTGTGGGAGTCTTAAAACACGACAAGACAACTAATTGTGTATGAGCCGATGAGGGCACACGCGATAAACACGAGTATACGTGTTGAACGTAAAATAATACTTGAATTGTATCATACCCGATAGGCATGATTTGACCCGATCACTATTTATGACCCATGGGCTGATTGTTTGGACTTGGGTCATGAGATATGGATTGCCATGGGCCTAGTATTTCACTGATCAGTCATAATGAAAGAATGGAAGGATGTCTTTGGTTTTAGACTTATCGTACAAGTCTTATAATCCTACTAGGATATGGTTTGGTTTAATATATAAACAAACATACCCTCCTCACCATTCACGCATCATTATTATCTGCTAAAATACTCAACCGATTACTTTTCAGCTTCAACTCTAAGTCGACTAAACCATTAGTCATTTAGAGTTTTGTGGTTTGATTTTAATTCCTAAAGTTGCAAGTTTCAAGCGTTTAGTTGTTTCATTAAATTGGTGGTTTTTTTGCTGATATCCTTGTCGACACAACAACAGCAAGGAGTATTGTATCACTTGTTTTCTGGACGTGCTAGTTCTCGGGCAGCAAACAAGGTGGACATCGGATATTACTTATCCAATATTGGGCAAGAAGCATTCAAGCTTCTTTGGTTTGATATTGTGTCTCGGACAGAATTTATTGGCAGGGAAGGACTTGTTTTCTTGGTTGTAATCTGTACGTGACATAATTCAAGTGACAAAGGTCAAGTGTTGATTTGGTTTTATTATATTACGTTCTCGACTAGCCAATAATCGAACATATACGTTAATTGGGTTTGTGTGTGATACTCTTCGAGGTATCTATTTTAGATACTTAAGGTTTCGTTAGGTTTCTTGTTCCGTTACTAGAGATCAATTGCCAAGCAAGGTTAGCCTTTCTTTATCCCTTTTAATTAATTAATATTGTATTAATTATGTGTTTATTAATTACGTGCTTAACATAATTGCGTTAACTAGATCCAATATTCGCTGCGTACTCGTAGAGGTTAATGGTTGACTAGTTCTAAAATCCCAATACATGAGACAAATGTCTCATGTCACTAACGACCAAGATATACCATCTGACATGTGAAAATGGGAGACACACGAGCAAGAATATTGAAGATGGGCATGACCAGATACGAGCCAAAAAGGAGCTGCCACCTGTCTTGCTTGTCTACTCATCGGATGATCAACATCTGGCATATCTATAGCCATTGATCATCTACACAAGGTTTATCCTTAAAACTTAAATGCCTCTCTATAAATAGAAGGCACCCGACACAAAAAAAAGATCATTCTCTCTACACTCTTTACACTGTTTCACATCGTCAAAAAACACTTACATGGTTTGTTTGAGTGTTACTCAAACTCTTGTTTCTTAATCACGTTTAACATATTATATATAAACATGACGTCATCCGCGGGGACATGATACAAAATAGCCACAAACTTTTACCTACTTTTATTCATTTTTTTCTCACCTAAAAGGCATAAATAGTTTTCCTTTTACACAACCCAACATATCTGGTGAATAACTTTTACCACCTCAAATTTCGGAGATACCACGCAGCCACCTAAGACCAATCCAGGTGGAATACCTCACTCACATTGAGGAGCGTTAGCATATACTAAAAAATGAGGCTCACCAGTCAACCAGAAACTTTATAAGAGGACAATCAAGGGAGGTGCATGCAACAACTGACCACGTCAGCTTGTGTATGACACTTTTCCATAAAGGATCAATCACAAATCAGAGAAACCAAGGCATTTAAGAGGTACACATGGTTCGATAACTGGTAAAAACCATCAATCACTAGTGTCAGTCAAATACATCGGGTAACAGGGCTCAACAGAAGAATGGGCATCACCATGTCTAGGTTATGCCACATGTTGCCCTTATATGGAACAACTTGAAGCAGAAAACTAGATGATTGACTATTAGGTAAACGCACGATCATCTACTTATCCGCATACCCATATATTCGATATTCGAATCACACCACCACCTAGCGCCAACTCTCAAGCTAAACTCACCTTGAACCCAACTCAAAAAGACATTCTATATCTGACACTCGGTCCACCATATCATGATATCACTTGCTATATCCCACCACTGACCCATTCAGTCAACAACGTAGCTGATGAGTCAATAGGACACATCTATATGATTTAGTCATGATAACCAAGCAACAAAGAAGTAGTGAAGTAATGGAAGATTATCAACGGGCCCCATCGCAAAGCATTCCATGGGAATCCTTCATTCCATCATCTGACTTGGTTGTCGTCACAATGTATGAGCACTGCTACAATAAACTACTAAAACATATCAATGATGCGTCTAGATCATGTTTTAAATTTATAAACCTATCTTACTTAGATCTAGTCCTACACAATAAAGAGCAGTGTACAATATCGTGCAGTAGTATATCCTATGTAAATCCAGGTGTCGAAACCTACAAACGGTGTGCAATTTCTAGTTGTCTAATTAAAATAACAAACTACCTAAGAAAGCAATTAAAAATCCAAATTGTGCTTTAGATCCACGTGATCATATACATAGTAAACTAATTAAACTTAAATAAGAGATAAACTAAAATCATTCAAGGAGAAAAGCTATTCCAACCTAATTAATTCCTTATAATCCTAATAATTGATTTTCGTGTAAAACGTTTACTTCTTAACTCAATTAGAGGCTCTAAGGTTAAATCGATCCAATTATTCCTTGAAATCTAAATCTAGGATAATAGAGTAGCTTATGTCATGATTTAATGATTTAATAACTATTATTATACGAGTATAAGCAGTGGAGAACGTCCCAAAGGGATCCCGTTTGGTTCACCTAAGTTAACACATAAATAAATGTATACATTTACCAACCTCTTAGTTTTATCACTTGAATTACTAAGATAAGTGATTTTGGTCTTGATCTTGATCTTGAACGAAACACAATAAGTGACTAAAGTAAGTCATCTCTAAGGTTGCATACAAAACACGTTATAGAAGAACGTTGAATTCTAGTTCTTGTATCACAAACTAAACAACGAAACACAAGGTTTTTTTTCTTGCAACTTTGGTTGACTAACCCTAGGGTTTAGGGTAAAAAACCGATCGGTTTGGTTAGAGGAGAGGGTTAGGGTTTTTCCTTTGCTTTAGGTTTCCTAAGGGATGCAAATAATGAACAAAGGGGTTCATTATATAGCCCTTGGAAGACTTGGAGTCCAATTCAAACTCCACCTCCTCTCTACCTCCTCAAGTTTGGCCGACTATACACTCCCCCTTCATGTTTCCATTTGTGTGGGGTCAGTACAAAATAACAAGTCCTTGTTATTTAAACGTCTATTAGTGAGTTATAACGTATAAAGGAATTATTAGTGGCTGTTAATTATTTCGTGATTTATTTAATATAATCAATATATATTATAAATATATTAATCATATCATAAAACGTTCCATCAGTATATACGTGTGTTCCTCTAATAGGCTTATGTATTTCTAGCCGTATCATATTTGTTATGATGTGAGCAAACACGAATAGCTCCCGCTTGTGAATGCCATAATATAAATAACTATACCAATAATGGTAAGCATCTAGCAACATGTCATTGCACACAGAAATACCTGAGTGTGGTTTCGTAAAACATCTCATTGTAAATGGTTTATAATTAAACATCCTTTTGCTTCGGATACTTGCTAAACCATGGATATGAATCAAAGTCATTCCATATTGCTTAACATATTTTGTTTCTTGTTATAGATATTAATCAAGATCACCAAATGTAAACAAGAATCATCTTAACTTACTTTGGGCATGGGCATGAAAATATCTGATCAATTCAATGAGGGGCCCAATAGTATTTCACTCCAGAAATACATGGAGGAACAAATTCTATTTTGACTGGCCTACTTGCATCTCAAGTCTGAGGACGAGTACTACAACCACAATGACGTTGATTCATAAAGTGAATTCTCATAGGTTTGGGGTAGTCCAATATCCATAACACATGGAAAACATGTGATTGTAGGGGTATTTGATGAGGTGTAATTTTCTAAGTTTTTAAGGGGTCATTTAGCCTCTAAATCCATACATATTCGATCAATTATTGCCCTAAATTTTTTCTATTTGATTTTTAGGTACTTGAGAAGCAAATACTGGAAAAAGGAGCGTTTTTGGCTCGCTTGGACAATAAAATAACAAAATCAAGAAAACGTCAAAAAAGGGAGTGTGACGACGTCACAAATACAAGGTGACACCGTCACTTGAAAATTAACGAAGATGATCCAGCTATAAATTTTTCCAAGTGATGGATCAGACGATGGAGACGGCATTGAGCAAACAGCGTCATGACCAAGAATTTGAAGAGCGACGGTGTCACGATCCATAAGGTGACGCCGTCGCATTAAGTCAGTGCAATTCTTGAAACCCTAGTGACGGTGATCTGACGACATCACAATTACAACGTGAGGCTGTCACAAGTGTAATACTATATATTTTTGTATGTATTTCATTATTGAGAGAGGCGCTTTGGGAGGAACTTTGAGTGTAATTAAAGGTCCAACTTTTACAACTATTGTAAGGGTTTTTAGCCCCCCATAACTCCATGTTTTATTAAAGATAAGTTATTTAATCCTTAATCATTAAAATATGCTTATGTGTTGTGTGATTACTTGTTTTTCTTCTATTTGATTTAACATGCTTGGCTAAACTTATAAGTGTTTACTTAGGATTACATGAAACCTAGTTATTAATTATTGATAGTCGTCTCTTATTTAATTAGTTGTGAATTGTGTTAGGAGTAGGAAAACTGGCTAGGAAAAATATTTTACTAGCTTGAACATCCGACTAAACGCTTAGTTATTATTAACTTGATGTTCGTTGTATTTAATGCGTGAATTGTATTTGCTTACATTGAGAGCTTAAATGGGCATTCTTAGGCTTTGCTCAACGAGAACAAAATTCATAGAGTAGGGAGTAACCAACCCCTATTGATATTTTAAAGAATACAATGCTCCAATAAAAAAAGGGCGTGACAATTCGAATAATAAATATGGAGTAATGAGATTCTTAGTAAATACACTTTAACTATCGTACGAGTGTCTACCAATTTACTTTCTCTACATATTTAGTTTTAGTTAGTTTAATTATTAGTTATAAAACCAAACTCTTCAAATCCTGAGATTTTACATTCCTTTTTATAAAATATAAACATACAAAGATAATCTTTGTTGATCCAAGTAACACTAGATCTCTTCTTTAGCTTGTATAAAGAACTAGTTATATTAGATAAATCTAACACAGCTAATGATAGAAACTGTCTTGAATGTATTAAAGATTATGCGGAATTTAATCTTTAATATTTAGAAGAATTATCAATGAAATAGTAAACATAATGAATACAATTCAACAAACAAGCCTCAATATTATTAATGATAATAATACGAATACTCTAATAGTATTAGGGTGACAAAAACCTTGAAGCTAATCGACTTTGTGTTTCTGTATGTATTATGTACATCTAACACAATTCCCTATGACCTCCTTTTATACACCAAGGAGTCCTAACCGGCTTACAATACTTTCTTAAGTATATCAAATATTTTTTATACTTATCTATTACAAAACTTGTATAAAAGTTATCTTATACATAAGCAGTACTAAAAACAGCTAACTATACTAACTTAAACCTAACAGTCTTAACTTTTACTCCGGCAACAATATCTTTATCAACAGTAGTAACTTTGCTCTGGCAGTCTTAACCATTACACCGGCAGTTGTAAAACACTTAGAATATTTTCCTTGAAGTTCATGAGCAGCAGTATCTTCACCTGAGAAGCAGTAATATTAACATAAGCATCAGTAATACAAACAACAGTAAGATGTCTTTGAATCCTAACAATCCTCCCCTAAACTTGATATTCTTCTTTAAAATCATCAAGTTTCTTCATTTAAATCTTAATCATCACCAGGAGGATGCTTTCAAACACTTCTTCGCCTCTTAAGTTGTTGTATGATAAACAAGAGAAGCTCATAACTCATTTCACTATCTTATTCTATTTGAAGCTTTTCCTTCAGCATCATTGAAATTGTAGACTCATAAAGGGGACACTTCTTTTATACCAACATGTAGATAATACCAGACTGCATCATTAAGGCATGAACTCCACAAGAGTCATATAACTTCCAGTTCAATACCTTATAGCCATTCTGTATCTTCCATATTTCATCTTCAACATGTGGTTTAAACATTGTCTTTAGATCACCCCACAGCACATAGTCATAATCTGAACATGGTTGCTTCAATGGCCTTGTTGACCCATACTTGGCGTTAAAAAGTTTCCACAGAGTTTCCAAATCCTCTCTATCAAAACTTTTAAGCATCTGACCAAAGAAAGTAAATAACTGAGATTTCTCATTAGCTCTGATGATCTCCAAGATTATTTTCTTCTTGCCCTCAATGTATATCTTTCAGCCAACAATTCCTGGAGGCTTAGTAGCCAAAGGTACAACATCAATTGATACTTTTTCATCATCATGAATCACTACCATAAACTGTTTAAGGTCAGCTGTATCTTTGTCTTCATCCACCTTTTGCTTCTTTTGAGTCTCTTATTCTAGTTCTGCCCCTTCTCTTTAATTACCTTCCAACTGCTCTATTTCTTGATCAATAGCTTCAAATGTATTTACCTTTTTAAATGGGCTATTAAACATTTCTTGGATCTATTCAAATCTCTTATTTGACAACTTGTTGAGCTTCCATCCTTCCATGTTCTTTAGATAGGTACACATAATCTTCCTTTGTTGAGCCTTTATTGAAGGTTTACTTCTCTTTTCTTCTGCTCTTTTCTTTGCAAAGTGTTTTCTTCTGGTGTCCAATAGTTCCATAAATAATTTTGCCTTTTCTTCCATGGACAACTCTTCTTGCTCTTCAGCTTGCATTCTCTTAGCCAATTCATAATCTACTTCAGTCTTTGCCTGAATGTCATCCCATGTGTTGATCAGGGAAATATTGGCTTCTTCATCTTTTTGAGCTTTTTCACTTTCAAGCCTTGCTTCTTCATCATACTTAGCTTGTAGCTTCCTTGCAGCTTCTTCATCAAGCCTAAGTTGATCTTTCTTATTGATCTTCACAGGTTCTTCTAATATACCTTTACCCTTGTCCTGTGAAGAGACTGTTGCTGTAGTTTTTGTTGTTGATTGACTTGGCTCTTTGATCAAAACTCCTTTCTCCTTTGGTTTTGTTCTTTTTAAAGATTCTAGATCCTAAGCCATAGTAATGTCATCTTCAGTTGTTGCAACAGTAGTAACTTATGTTGCAGCACCAGCAGTAGTAACTTTTGTACCAGCAACACTAACTTCTTCACTAGCAGTACTAACAGTTACATTAGCAGTACTAACATCAGTAGTACTAACATCGGCATTAACTTTATCAACTGCTTCAACAACTTCATTAACTCCAGCATTAACATCTTCAACAACTTGTTAAACAACATCTTCAACCATATCTGTATCCATAACCATAACCTCCTCATCAATATCATCATTCCTTCCCTGTTTGGATGCATCCTCACCCAAAATTTCTTATGCATCAGAGGAGTCTACCCTGGCACTCAGTCCAACCTTATATAATCTTTTGAGCTTTTGAGTTCTTAATTTGTTCTTTCTTTCAAGCTTTTTAGCCCTCCTCTTCAAACTGTCAATCTGAATCTCCTGTAAGGATGTCTTCTTTGTCAAATCAAGAACCTATTTCTGTAAGTTGGTAGATAAATCCATCAATTCATTAAGTTTAAGTCTATCCTCACCACTTCGAAGTGTGTTACCTCTTGCGAGCAGTGGATCATTGGATTGTTTAGAAACAGTCTCAAGCCTAATTTGAATCCCCCATGGTTTCTTGGCACCTAGGACACCCACCTGAACTAGTTCCTAGGGAACTAGACTCATTAGGTGTTGCCTTGGATTGGGTCTTATTTATGTTACCATTGTCCTGCTATGCTGCTAAGCTAGAAGCAGTAGTGACAGCCCTCACAAACTGCCACCCTTCTCCTCATCGACAGCCTCATCTGCAACAGATTCGGTAGGCACACTAGACTGAGGTAACCGAGTGTCCTTTCTCTTAGGCTTCCTATGTTTTTAGGTCTGTTTGGGTTGTGAAGAGGATGATGCCAAAATGTTGGTTGTGTGTTGGGGATCAGTGGGAATTTCTGACCCTTCACCCTGTTGTTGGTTTAGTTCCACCATTGTTTGAAACAAAGGTGTAACCTTACAAGAAAAACCTTTTCCAACCCATCTCATACTTGTGAAAATATTTTTAGTATGAGAGGGTGTAATATAAATTCTTTTATGATTTGGTTTTTCTGTAAAATGTTTGTACAAAAACACTTGTATAAACCTTGGATACATATAAAATTTTCCAAAAAGATTATCCAAGTTTCTAACTATACTATCAAAAATTAATTTTTTGAAATGTTGAATTTCTAGTTTGTAGCCAAGCAGATAATGGCAGAAGCCATAGTGCTGCTAAACTCATTCCAAGCAGTTGTCTTTGGACTTAGACACTGTAAGATTGTATGGATTAGAAATTTCCACTGTAGGGGAGAAAAGGGCTTTATAAAGAGTGAATTTCTTCAGAAGTTTTCTCATACCCCATCAAAGCAAGGTTTTCAAAAATTGTAAAAGTTGGAAAACAATCAATATCTCCATCATCTGCTAGAGCAAGAGATCTTCTAATGGATGTTTCAGTTATGATTATTTCCCCGCCATCTACTACGACATGAATTTGTACTTCCCCATTGATAGTTTTGGCCACAGCAGAAGACCAAAATTGTTCAATGCAAGAAGTATATATAGTAGGATTAACAGTGAATGCATACCTTATAGGGTGTGCATTCAGAAAATCTATTATCTGTTCAAATCCTTCACTTTCATTGGGTTTTGACAAAAAATGACCATGTTATGGGAATCAACAAATTTTAGGTTTGACATTCTTATTAGGTTTTGAGATTGGATTACCTAGTTAAGTTAGGGTTTGTTTTCTGAGAGTATGTGTGAAGAATGAAATCAAATTGAAGGATTTAAACACTCAATTGAAGTATTTATGAAATCGACATTGAACAAACCAACAATATTAATCCAGCAGTAGTAACTATGCCTAGCAACATTAACTTTGAGTTACCAACATTAAGTCCAATTCCATCTCAAACAGCTTGTCTATGACCTATCTAATACTTTTCTTTGCTTATCCTGCAAAATGTTAGTCCAAAAACCAAGAAAAACCTAAGCCATAACAATTCACAATAATCACCGTATGGATTATACTTAGCAGTAGTAAGTATAACCAACAACAGAAACTTTTAATGACTTGATAACATCACTAATCTATACAAAGTTCTACAAACATAAAGAGATAACAGACTTGCAAGATTTAACATTCCAATACTGGCAATCAAATATTGAAATCTACTTACATCAAAAGCTTTTGTAAGAAAATCTGCAACATTCTTATCAATATGGATTTTAACCATTTGAATCAATTTCTTATCATTAGAATCTCTAATAAAATGATGTCTGATCTCTATATTCTTTGTTTCTTTTAATAAAAAACATGATTTTTAATAATGAAAATAGTACTGTTATTGTCAATAAAGATTTTGGTTTGGATAAAATTGTACCCATAATCAAGTAGTTGATTATGAATCTAAAGCACTTGTCCACAACAACTTGAAGCAGTCGCATATTTAGCTTATGTTGTGGAATTTGCATCTATATTTTGTTTCTTGCACTGCCATGAAATCAATCTACATCCAAGGAACTGAAAACCTCATGTTGTAGAATTTCTATCCAAGCTTGCTCTAGCATAATCACTATCAGTGTATGCCGCCTAATCAAAAGGAGAATCTTTTGGATACCAAATGCCCAATTTAGGTTGACCTTTTAAGTACCTAAAAATCCTTTTCACATCATGAAGATGTGAAACCTTTGAATTGACTTGGTATCTAGCACATGCACACATTAAAAATATAATATATCAGGTCTTGAAGATGTGAGGTACATCAATAAACCAATCATTGATCTATACATATGAACATCAACTTCTTCACCATATTCATCCTTGAGCAGAGGGTTTTGAGTTTCCATTGGTGTGCTTGCAGTCTTGACTTCTATAAACCCTAACTTCTTCAAAATTTCAGCAATATATTTATCTTGACTGATAAATATCCCATCCTTCTTCTGCTTTACTTGTAATCTCAAGAAGAATGTAAGTTATCCTATAAACCTCATCTGAAACTTTTCATGCATCAGCTTCTCAAAAGCAATGCATAGCTCCTTCTTTGTTGAATCAAAGATGATATCATCCACATAAATCTGGACCAGCTGAATATCACCTTTGTAACTTTTGATGTATAAGGTCTTGTCAATCTTCCCTCTTTGAAATCCATTGTCCAACAGATATGTTGACAAGGTTTCATACTAGGCTCTAAGAGCTTGATGTAATCCATACAGTGATTTTTCAACCTTGTATACTCTATTTGGAAAGTCTGGATCTTCAAATCCTGGTGGTTGACATACATACACCTCTTCTTCAATCTTCATATAGAGAAAAGCACTCTTTATATCCATCTGATACACCACAAAATCTTTAAATGAAGCATACGCTAAAAACAGTCTAATTTATTTAGTTCTTGCAATAGGGGCAAAGACTTCATCATAGTCAATCCCTTCTTCTTGTGTGTACCCTTGAGCTACCAATCTTGCTTTATTTCTTACCACAATACCTCATTCATCATTATTTCTGAAGACCCATTTAGTACCTATAGCCCTTTTTCCATTTGGTAACTCGACCAAAGTCCAAACTTCCTGTAACCTAAATTGTAGAAGCTCTTCCTACATAGCCTCTATCCAGCTTGGATCCTTTAATGCTTAAATTACCTTCTTGGGTTCTTCTTGTGATAAAAAGCAAGCAAACAAATAGTTTTTAAGGTCTTTATGGGCTGATCTTTATTTAAGAGTACTAATAAACCCATGATCCTTCAAATTCTTTGTCATATTTCTTGTTTGTGTAGCTGATTGCACATCTCCAATCACTTGATCAAGAGGACGATCTTTATGAATTCTTGTTGTTGGAGTAGGACTAACTGGAATAGTAGTATCCAAATTAGTCATGTCAGCCACTTCAACATCATCTTCATCACTACAAGAGTAGTCAAATATGTTGGAATCTTCCAAAGGAGGCATGTCTGGATCAAATGGAAGTTCTTTTTCACCAACATTAACTTCTATGCCAGCAACATTAACAGTTGAACTAACAGTATTAACATTGTTAGTTCTATTTCCAACACAAGCAATATTAATAGTGTTAGAGCTGTTAACATTATCATCCTGCTCTAGATCATCATAGTCATTGTATTTTCTTGGATCTTCATCAACCTTCTTTCCATCATCACTTGAAGGTTTGGATCCATCATCTTGAGAACTCTTTAGATCTTGGGAAAATGGTGGATCAGTAGTCCACAATGGTAGCATAATGTAATCTTTACTAGGTCTTGTCTCCTGTTGAGCTTGACCTGTATTATCACTTGTTTTGTACCTCCAAACCATTAGACTGTGTACATGCAACAATTGGCTCATAATTCATTGTTTTTGTTAGTGAATCAATATCAAACAACCAATCTGGTCTACTACCTACAACATTAGGTGTACTTTAACTAAACTTAATGTGAAAGTTCTGTTTCACTGTCCTTGTTCAACTATTGAATACTCTAAGGCTTTACTATTCAGAGAGTATCCAACAAAGAATCCTTCATCAGCCTTACCATCAAATTTTCCCAAGTGATCTATGGTATTAAGAATAGTAACATGACACCCAAAAGGTATTATAAAACTTAAAAATTGGTGTTCTACCATGTAAAAGTTCATATGGGTTCTTGTTATGAGGCTTAAAAACTAACACTCTATTTTGCACATAGCAAGCAATATTAACTGCTTCTGCCCCAAAAGTAGTTGGCAACTTAGAATCAGCTAGCATTGTTCTAGCAGCCTTAATTAGTGTTCTATTTCTTCTCTCAACAACTCCATTTTGTTGAGGAGTTCTAGCTACACTATATTTTCTCAAAATACCCTTCATCACACAAAACTGATTCATCTCTTTGTTCTTGAACTCAGTCCCATTGTCACATCTAATTATTTTAACCTTGTGATTTATTATATTTTCTATCCTATTCTTAAGAATGTCACTAGTCTCATCCTTAGTAGCTAGAAAGAAAAACCATTTAAACCTACTAAAATCATCAGTGACAACTAGGCAATACATTTTCTTCATTAAGCTTTTTAAAAATGGTGGACCAAACAAATCCATATGCAACATATGTAAAGGTAGACTGATTGAGTTCTCTGTTTTGGACTTACAAGAGGTTTGGTACTGCTTTCCCTTATGACAAGCAACACAGGTTCGATCTTTTTCAAAAATTTTAGAAGGTAAACGTCTTACAAGATTTCCCTTAACCAATTTATTCATAGTTTTAAAATTTAAGTGTCCTAGTCTTCTATGCCTAAGTTTAGATTCATCTAATGTGGCTTTTGCAATAAGGAAAGTTAGACCTCCTTTAGGAACTATATTCTATAAATCAACACTATACATATTGTTCTTTCTAGGAACTCTAAGCAAAACTTGACTTTCATCAGTTAACTTAAGTTTGGAGATAAAACAATACATTCAATGTCATTAAAAAGAACATCATTCTTTTTGTCACACATTTGTGAGACACTAAAGAGATTAAACTTTAACTCTCTCACAAAATACACATTTTCAAAATCCAACGTACCAGTTTTAATGGTACCTTTCACTGTGATTTTTCCTCCTTTGGGGTTCCCTACGAAAGCAACATTCCTTCATCAATTTCCACATATTCTGAAAGATAGGACATGTTCCTTGTCATGTGCCTTGAGCATCCACTGTCAATAACTCCTTGATCCTGTAAATCCATATGCGGATTGCCCTTCAAAGGTAAGAAAATCATTTTCTTTTAGGGACCCAAGCCATCACTGACTTGGGTCTGCCTTATACATCAAGATAATCAAACTTCTTCATGGTGATTGATGCACTGTTGTGTTTAGAAACATGGTCTAAAACTTTAATATTTGATTTCCAAACCCAACAAGCTGAGGCCTTTATAGAATTATCATGATTTCCATGAACATCATTAACTATTGCTTTTGGTCTAGCAGTATTAACTTTGTTACCATTAACAATATTAACCCATTGATTATTGTTTTTAAATGCTATTTTTTTAATGGGACTTTTAACAGTTGAATGTGCTGATTAGAAAAATATGACATTGGTCTAGCAACATTCACTGTTGTTTTTGTGTGAGCAGTATTAACTTGTCTAGCAGTATTAACCAATACCGCTGTTTTGGAAACATTTTGTCTAGCAGTATTAATTGATACTAAGCTAGACTTCATTAATAATGCTATTGGAACCATAATCTTACTAGCACATGGGTAGTCTTTTTAGCAAAATTCTTATGATTCACCCTTTTAGCATTGCTCCATACATGTTTTACCATCTTTTGATTATAAAACTGTTTTTGATGGTGATAGCAATTAACCTGCAGATGATCAAAACTTCCACATACATAACAGGCTTTATTAAACATCTCAAAATTACTTCCTAATATTTGAGACATCATATTATTCCAATTTCTTTGGTTGCCTCTAGGACTGTGAAAGTTTTTCCTAGGTTGCTCTACTTGATTAACAGTTTTCTTAGCACTTTAACAAACTCTTTCTTAGCAATGCTAGACTTAACTGTTTTCTTTTCTGTTTTAGGTTGAGACACAACCTCTTCCTCATCATCTGACACCCATTCATCAATACTTGGGGCATCAAAATTCTTCCTATCTGCCTTAGACTCTTCATTACTAGACTTAGCTTCCCTATTCTCAACTACTGGTGCATTAGCAAACTCATCTAAGCCAGTAAAAGACAAATCAAGTGTGGGAGGCATAAATTGTCCTGTGTAGGGAGGTGGAACAACATTAAAGCCTAAACCTTTCAAGCAGTTGTTAACAATCTGACTCTTTATGATCTTGTTGACACTTTTAGATGCACATTCAAGTATATCTATATTTAATTGTATGCCATCTTTTTTTCCTTTTGAACTATATCAAACTTCTTCCTAAGCTCATTAATAGCTACTTCTTTTACATAAATTTCAACTTCTAAGCCCTTAATTTTTTCAGCATAAATAGACTCATTGGTTTTATAAAAGTCAAACTTTTCTTCTACAGAATCTAAGTCTGCTTTATAACCTAGAACCATTACCTCTGACTTTTGAAAATCTTTTAATAATTTATCATATTTTAGACTTAAGTTCCAAGCATGATTTTGAGCAAGTAGAATCATTGGATACCTCATAGTCAGAACTTGAAGATGAGTAAGCCATAAGTGTATAGTTGGGTCCTTCCTCTGCTTGATCACTCCATTCATATACTCTAAGACCATCACATGACACCAAGGCTGTGGAA
Organism: Chrysanthemum lavandulifolium; assembly: GCA_022545495.1. NCBI lineage: Eukaryota > Viridiplantae > Streptophyta > Magnoliopsida > Asterales > Asteraceae > Chrysanthemum > Chrysanthemum lavandulifolium. The sequence continues at coordinate 98,678,817 of CM040240.1, read as the reverse complement.
TTAGATGTTTCTACAGGCACACTCCTCCTTGAGCTCTCCTTGTTCTTGTAGTCTTGTGTTCTTGGAGCCCTTAACTCCCTAGCAAAGTGTCCCCTTTTGTGGCAGTTGTAGCACTCCATCTTGGACTTATCAAAGCCAATGTTCTCATTGCCATTGACATTCAGATTCCTCCCAGTATTCTTCAAAACTCTTCTAGCCCTCATGGTCAAGATGGCCATCTGCCATCTCAAATCCATCTCTTCTAAGTCATCTGGATGAATTTGCTGTAAATTCTCATGTGTAAGTTGAGGACTATTTGATTGACCAACAAAGAATGAGCAAATAACAACATCACTCAAGTTGTCAATATTATCAGTATTAACTTGAGTGTTGCCAGTAGAAACTCCATGAGCAGTATTAACTGCTCCACAAAAGCCATGTTTATGTTTGAACTTGAGCTGGATTTCCCTTTAACTTCTGGCTCATACACCTTGAGATTGTTGTAGAGACCATCCATGCTCATGGTATCTAGATCAGATTTGTTCCTCTACATAACAACATGTGTGTTCCATTCTGATGAGGACGAGACCAAGTTTGAGGCCAACCCGAAGCAAAAAGAAAGCAAATTAGATGGACCGATGAAGAATTCAAGATATTGTCGGAACGATGGGTAGGCGCTTCTGAAAGTTTTGTCTTAGGAAATTCATAAACGGAAGAATGTTTTGGGGCTACCGTAGGTGCGACATTTAGTTGATGAAAAACGAACCAAAAATCAACTAACAAGAAAATGGGACAAAATACAGAAAGACAACAAGACATTCAGGGCCATTACAAAAAGTATGATAACCCGCGACAAAGCGGTGCCGACTACAAAGTCGTTTTGGACGTCGCCAAGCGGTAATTCAAGCAACAAGTTGAAAGAAACTTCAATACGAAGATGTTGGCATGTACTCAAAGGTTAACCGGACTTTTGGTTTGAGTTCGATATTATGAGCCATAAACGGTTATTTAAAGACATGTCAAACTCACTAAATCTTGACGTAGACGAGGCTCCAATCAACCCAAAGTCGAACCCGAATATGGAAACGTTATTCCTAGACGACCCAATTCTCTGACCACTAGGTCATGACACTAGCCGAAAGAGTGCAAGTTCAGCAAATGTGACATCGTCACGATATTCGAGCGATGAAACCTGTGAGAAGCTCGCAAAAATCGCAACAATTCAAGAAGAAACCTTGAAAACAATTCAAGAGACGTCAAAGAAAAAGCTAGTATTGAAAGCGTTCAATTTTATCCAAACGCCAATTCCTAATGGATTGAGTAAAAAAGAAAGAGAAAAGGCTAGAAAAAGCAAGAGAGAATGTGTGGCTTGAGTATGGTGATGCGTTTGGTTTGGGCTCGGGACAAACAAAGACGAAGACTAGGAGTAGTCTACTAATGTTAGTATTATTTTTGTTGATGTAAATTTTTTTAGGATTAAGTCGTAAAATAGTAATGTACTTTTCAAAGTGTACCGTTTTGATATGTGTATTTTTTTTTAAGTTGTAGAATAGCAACATACTTTCATAAGTGTTCTAATTTGGTACGTGACGATGACGTGTCACACTATAAACGGTGCCACATGTCAGACTTTCGGGTATGACACGCCATCGTCACGTACAAAATTGTAACACTTATGAAAGTACGCTGCTATTCTACAACTTTTAAAAAGTACACATACCAAAATGGTACACTTTAAAAAGTACATTGCTATTATACGACTTAATCTCATATTTTTTAATGTCATATCTGTTTTAATTATTGAATGTTTTTATTATAAATGTGACTTTTTTTTTTTATTATTGTGTTAATTGGAAAAAATAAAAAGTGACACAGAAATAGACACTGCACCATTGGCAGGGGTGTCTCAGTTTGAGAAACACTGATGTGGCTTTGAGGTAACACAACTTATACAAAAAGAAATGTGTCACTACTGAGAGTGATCTAACCCACACAACCAGATCAACGTCATATATCTGTCACTAATTTTCTTTTTTTTCCCTTACCCCTAATAATATTGGTTGCATTTCACACAACACAAAAGAAGATAATTAGGAATGCAGACTCGGGACCACACATTGGGAGGCATTGGTTGGACAGGGAATGGGTGGGTTGGTGTTCCCACAACCCACCGCATGCCACCACATGTCTAACCACATAGCTATTAATGGATTAATTTATGGGTTCACCCTATGATTTGTATTTGATTCGAATTTGGTCCATTGTTTGTATTAATTTAGGATTAATGTAAGGTTAAGCCTATTTGTTATGGCTATATATACTTTGTCATATAATTCATATTGATAAATGATAATTACCATTAGCATCACCAACAAAATTATCATTTACCGTAATGTTACTATTGATGAGATAATTTTTCTGTTCGAGTCTGTCACACCTAATGATGCCCCCTTCTTACACATTTCTCGACACCGCTCCAAACCTTATCGCTCGCCATATTCTCTAATAACCAACTCCTATTCCAAATACCACCGGCCCAACTACCACACTGGTTAATACCGACCCAACACCACATGTCAAGACCACCTGCCCGACTCCCCTCTTTCATACCACCAACCTACCCCCACACGGGCTACTCCCGGCCCAACTACTCATGTCTAGCCTACCACCAGTCCAAACCTTGTTCCACATACCATCGGCCCAAGCATCACATTGGTTACTACCGGCCCAACACCAATCTCAACTCACCCTATGGTCACACGTTTTTATGTTGGTACAAAATGAAAAGAACCTACGTTATAATTGTTATATATCAACCACTTCTCTGATTCCAAAATCCTACACAATCGCCATCAAAGATCTTAACTTGCAACAAGATATGCTTGATGAATATAAGGCTTTAATTAATTATATTATTTTATTATAAATATTACTAAGGTTATTTGCATTTGAATTTAAATGAAAAGACACCCGTGTCCATGTTCTACCCGGCCTCACCAAAGTCCTACTGTTGATGGGCTTGTTGGGTTGTCATCGTGTAATGGGCCTGGTGTGGAGGACTTGGGCCGAACCAGGGCGGTGTGGACTAAGACACATTGGGCCCGGAAGAATGAAATCGGTGATTTTGGGCTTGAACTTGCCAAGTCAAATAGTCTTTCACATAAAAAAACTCATCAAATTGAATAGAAACTTTATTGTTATGGGTAAACTGACGAATAAAAATAAATTTTTGACATTATGAAGGTGAAGAAGGTTAGGCAACAAGCTATGAACCATTGTTTATATTGGTTTAAGGTTAAGCCGACATGGAGGAGGTGAGATGTAGACAGTTTTACCGTTACCCAAAGGTAAAGAGATTGCTTCCAGAGAATCCTCAACCATTTTTGTAAGGAGTGAGGATCGAACCCTCGCCTCTGTCTCTAAAAGATAAAGGTTTTTCCAAATGTTCCATCCCTATTTGTTGTTATAGTTACATATACTTTGACATATAATTGATCATAATGATCAATGAGAATTGCCTTCAACAATAACTACGAGTAGCATCCCGTCCAGCCGTAGAGGACGCATGTTAATGTAAAAGTAACAAGCCTAATTTTTATCATTTGTAGAATAATAATAAAACGAGAGGTAATTAACGAAAATGTGAATAAACACCATCGGGGCAAACAAGTACTTATTACATTATATAGCCTATTATATCATTTAGCCTAGTTTGTATGCCTTAGTCCATTAGTTTGAAAGGCTTGCGGGAGCATGGTAGCTTGGGATGGAATCATAGGCACAATGTATGAATATTAGCCTGGAATAAACATTTGAGAACCTTACTGGACTGGGAAGTGGGAATGGCGCCTGTGACCCAACAAACAGGGCTAGTAACTGGGCCTGTGAATCTGGATAAACAACTGAAGCTTGGGCCTTGCATGTTCTTTTTGAAATTTTTAATCATTAATGACTTCTATACATAATTACATACTTTAAACTAAATTAACAAAGATATATCTATTTGATGTGCAGTTCATTTTCACATTTCCAACTTACATTTGATCAAGAAGAAGATCACCATATAAAAGAGTTTAAAAGAAATACAGTATCAAAAAAAGAAGAAAAGAAAATTTATATATTTCTTTTGTTATGAAAAAAGAAGACCCAAGTTGCTATTTTATGCATTAACAAAAGTATGGAGTTCCCCACTTTGATCGAGTGGGAAACAATGAAATCCACTATCAAAAGTATTATCATTAGAATAACACAAGTTCGACAATTTTATATATTCTCATATTTTTCCAATAATTTTTTGAATTACACATCTGAACAGATTTAGTTGATCAAGCATATGGAAGAGAAAATTTCAGTTTCTAAATGGTAAGAAGGCTTCAAGAATTCCGTGAACCATTTTTTGTCCTCATATTAAATAATTACAATGAAACACTTTTTCAAGTACAAGAATTTTCAATATTGATAAATTTTTATATCGTTGATGATCCAAGAAATAAAAACAAACACGTTAAACTTCAATGCGGTTAATTTATTTCTTCGGCAAACAACTATACACATAACTTCTTCATCTTGAATACATTATATGGTCTATAATCTATATATTGTATACAAGTATGGCTCGGGAGGGATAGACTAGGAATGAGGACACCAGTTGAGTAAGACGAGAGAGAGATTAGAAACAACACGACGTCAGATTGTGAAAATGTAAAGCCCAAGATAAGTAGACGAACCAAGATACCAACTGTGCTGTGAAGTCTTGCAAGGCCAAGAAAAGGTCTTACAAGGTCAAGAAAAACGACAAAAAAATATGGGCAAAAGCTCAGGTAAGGATAACACCAAATTTAACACTCAAAAATCTCGCCAAGCTCCTTTAGTACTAGCAATGGCGACAATGAAGGTGCTTGAAGATTAGTTTCTTCCATCTTTTGTAGGTCGTTGATCGGTAGCTTTGAACACGTACTCTTCCTACATATAAATTTGCAAAACCATATATTCTATTAGAACCAAACAAGAAGTAAAAGAACTTTGATATCACAACATGAATTCCTTGTCCAAATTTTAACTATTAATTATGTAACAAAGAGTAAAAAAGCATGTATATTCTCTACAAAATCATAGATTCAGATTGAAATAAATGAATAAATAGTTCAAAAAGTGTTGAAAGAAAGATATACCTTGTAGTGTGGGATTCTTTGGGGTTTTTCCCATGACCTAAATTGAGAAATAGAGTGTGGGTGGGGTGAGTGGGCATTATATATATAGGTGGATTATGAACCTGACATATACAGGTCCAAAAAAATAGGTTCAGAATTTGTTTCTTTAGACTTGAAATCTCCTGGCCCTTACGTCATGCAACCTCAAGTCAAGTTCGTGCAGGTTCTCACAAGTCGTGGTTTTGAATCTTAACATAAAGTGAGTTGTAGATGCATGTATATATAACTAGAGGCGGGTGATTTCTAGATGTGTCTATGTTAGGCCATCCGGAGTGGATGGTGAGCAATGCATCGTGGGAGGTCGCCTCACTCGTGACCACCAAAACACATATCCCCTGTCACGTTCAAATCAAGCAACAAACGACCCCTCACTCACTCGTGACCACCAAAACACATATCCTCTGTCACGCTCAAATCAAGTCACCGTGACAAATCAAGCAACAAAGGTGACTGGCTCACCATTCGGTTTTAGTGCAAGCTTAATATTATTTAGAGAAATGATAGAGGGTCAAAACTTAGGCTTAATTTTAGGCCATAAAATCAAGTGGCATCATCTTGATGGTTGTAAAATAAGTGAGTCCCTATTTACAGCCATAAAAAATAATGCCACTTGGTTTTAGGCTTAAAATTAGGCCTAAGTTTAGGTCCATCTATCATTTCTCTATTATTTATTTGATTTGTGAGTGTGTGTGGAGTATTTAGTGAGGTATATTTGTATAAAATAAGTATTTTAATAAAAACTTAAAAAGTGAAGGGAAGGTGACCCGAACGGGTGAAAAGTAAGAAAGAGTGAGGGAAGTGAGAGAAAATAGAAATCTGAGATGACGTTGAGCTGGTCACCAGCCACTCCTTTTAGCCTTACAAAACCTGAATTTTCTTGAAATGCATCTTGTTCAATTGTCTTCATTACGACTCTTCTATAGTTACAATAAATGCATTTGTCATTTGATGATTGTTAATATGGGATCCGCTAGTCCATATTATGTTTGTAGATTTTATGAAAAGCCATAATGTATTATTTAGAGGCACTTTATTTTGTATACTTAAAAATCCTGGCATACTAAGGGATAAATTCTCACCTTCCATTTAGTTTGATCTAATGGTGATGATTAACCTAAGATTTAATATGTCTAAACCTAAGTCCATGCTTTTTCTTGTTTTTTTTTTTTTTTTTTTTTTTTTGTTTTTTTTTTCTTTTTATCTTTCTTATTTATTTTCTCATTATTTGTATTTTTTCCACTTTTTAATTACACGTTTTTTTTTTTTTCGTTTTAATACGTTTTTCGCTTTTTTATCGTTTCGTCTCGCTTTCTTACGTTTTTATCTGCTTTTTACATTTCGTCCGCTTTCATACGTTTTCGTCCGTTTTAAATCTGCTTTCTTATGATTTCGTCCGCTTTCATCGTTTTCGTCCGTTTTATTACGTTTTCATCTGCTTTCTTACGTTTTTGTCCGTTTTCGTCCGTTTACATACGTTTTCGTCCGTTTTCACACGTTTTCGTCCGTTTTCGTCTGTTTTCTTACATTTTCATACGTTTTGTCTATTTTCTTATGTTTTTGTTCGTTTTCTTACGTTTTCGTCTGTTTTCTTACCTTTTCATTTGTTTTCTTACTTTTTCGTCCGTTTTCTTACGTTTTCGTCCGTTTTCATACGTTTTCGTCCGTTTTCTTACGTTTTCGCCTATTTTCTTACATTTTCGTTCGTTTTCCTATGTTTTCTTACATTTTCTTACGTTTTCATCCGTTTTCATACCTTTTCATCTGTTTTCTTACGTTTTCGTGTGTTTTCTTACGTTTTCATCGGTTTTCATAGGTTTATACACGCTTTCGTCCGTTTTTTTACGTTTTCGTCCGTTTTTTTACGTTTTCATCCATTTTTAGACGCTTTCGTCTGTCTTCAGACGATTTCGTCCGTTTTCATACGTTTTCGTCCATTTTAATCCGTTTTCAGACGCTTTTTTTCCCGTTTTCATACGTTTTTATACGTTTTCGGCCGTTTTGCGGTTTTATCGTTTTCGTCTATTTTCATGTGTTTTCATGCTTATTATTAAACTTTATTATATTACATGTCTAATACCAATTGTGATATTTTATTATAAAAAGTTAATGTCTAATATAACTTGTGATATTTCATAAACAAACAAGTTTGTTTTTAACCTTTAATATCACCCGAGATATTTCATTCTTCTGTATATTTTTATATATTATCACCTATGTGTTTTCTAAGATTTTATAATTTTCGATTCTAAGATAGTTTTATGCCTTTCATCGCAATTGACAAGCACATATTTTTTTAATGCAACCAATGTTATCTATCACTTGTGATATTATACTCTTAGTAGAAATAAAATGGTTAAAGTCTCTTTAGATGAATTCTTATTTTGTTTAAAAAAATGCTAATTTAATGCAACACTTGTTTGATTTTGAGAATATGTCAAGTCTTTATTTTCATAGTTTGCTTTCTTTTTATTCATTTTGATATTTATAAGTGACACTTATTTATCTCTTGTGATATAACACTATAAGAAAGATGAAGAGTATTACACTCTTCATCATATATGTTATCGGTTGTGATCTTCAACCAAGAATGTGAAATATTAAATTCATACCAAATGTGATAAAATTTAGTATTTTACCAAGTATATATGAAAGAAATGAAAATAAACATCACTTATTATATTCTTGTGATGATTCATTCATTTTTCTTATTTGTGTTTTTGAAAATATTTAGGAAGATTTTGTGTTTTATGATAATATGAAATATTATAAAGGTGTTTAATCGAAACAAGAGATGTTATGAAACTTTTGTTAGACTTGTGGTGAATTTTTCATTTAATGGATACATGTGCGTGTTTCGATGGGTTTATAGCGAATTTAAAATATCATGGTTGAATCAATAAACTAAAGAAGTTATGGTTGAAGAATACACACATCTTTATAAACAAACTGAGTAAGCTGAAAGACCTGTGATATCACCTCACTTGTGATATCACATGATATCACAGGTGATATCACATGATATCACAAGTGATATCACTGGTGATATCACAAGTGATATAAACTATGATATCACAAGTAATATAAACTATGATATCACACATGCTATCACCGGTAATATCACACATGATGTCACAAGTGATATCAACAGTGTTATCACACATGATATCACGTGTGATATCATGAGTGGTGATATCACCCGTGATATCACAAGTGTTTTAAACTTCCTCGGTTTGTTTATAAAGATGTGTATATTCAACCATAAACATTTAGTTTGCTGATTCAACTATAAATATTTTCAAATCACGCTATAAAACCTATCGAAACATACACAATGTATCCATTAAAAAGAAAAATCCACCACAAGTTTAAAAAAGTATTATAACATCTCTTGTTTTCGGTTGAACAACTTTTCTAATATTTCATAATATCATAAAACACAAAAATCTTCCTAAATATTTTCAAAAACATAACCATCACATTCTTAGTTGAGTATCACAACTGATAACACATACATGATGAATGTAATACTTTTCATCTTCCTTACAGTGTTATATCACAAGAGATAAATAAGTGTCACTTACAATTATCAAAATGAAAACGTATTAAATCGAATAAAAAACGTATAAAAACGTATGAAAACGGACAAAAACGTATAAAATAGACAAAAACGTATAAAAACGGATGAAAATGTATGAAAACGGACGAAAACGATAAAAATCGGATGAAAACGTTCAAAATGCATTTAAAACGCCTAAAATGGATGAAAACGAAAACGGATGACGGCAGTATGAAAACGATCGAAACGGACGAAACGATAAAACGGATGAAAATACATGAAAACGTAAAATACAAACGAAAACGCCTAAAACGGACGAAACTACATGAAAAGCCAAAAAGACAAAACGTATGAAAATAGCCGGCGTAAGAAAACGGACGAAATGTAAGAAACAGCGAAAACGATGAAAGCATAAAACACTCGAAAACGTATGTAAAATGGACGAAACGAAGAAAATGATAAAACGTATGAAACGAACGAAAACGTAAGAAAATGGACAAAACGTATGAAAACAAATTAAACGTAAGAAAGCGAGACGAAAACGTATGAAATCGGGCGGCGTAAGAAAACATATGAAATGTATGAAAATAGACGAAACATATAAAAGCGGACGAAAACGTCTGAAATGTATTTAAAATGTCTAAAATGGACGAAACGTAAAACGCATAAAACGCGTCTAAAACATACGAAAACGTACCTAAACGTCGAGAACGGACGAAACGCCGTAAAACGGATGTAAACGCATTTAAAACAGACGCAAACGTTTGAAATCAAACGAAACGTAAAGAGAAGGACAAAACATATGAACACGGACGAAAACGATAAAACAAACGAAACGTATGAATACGGATGAAACATATGAAACGAAAAAACTTGAATAAAAAATGTGAATTAAAAAAAAAAAAAAAAACATGATTTTAAATAAAGGGAATTGATATTACACTTTTTTTTTGATTCACCACCACTTTTATGTATTACGGGTTTACAAGTACAAACCCAGAATGCATAAAAGTGATGAATAATCAAAAAAAAAAGGAAGATCACCTCCCTAAATAAAAACGTGAATTCCAAAAAAATGTTAATAAATAAGAAGATAAAAGACAAAGAAAAAGAAAAAAACGTGACTTGGGTTTATATTAAATCTTGGGTTTATCCCCACCATTAAATTAAACTAGATGGATGGTGAGGATTTGTCCCTTAGTAAGCACCAAAATAAAAGTAAGCATTTGAAAATTCCTCGTATTATCTAATACTCCCTCCGTCTCAAAATTATTGTTAGGAGACAAAAATCACCAAGTTTAATAAAAGTGAGACCACAACAATTTTCAACCACTCATATAGAATATTCTCCCACTAAATTCCCTATTTATTACTAAAAAGGGAAAATGAACAATCTTTTTCAGACATTCTAAAAAGAAAATATAGACTATTAATTTGAGACGGAAGGAGTACTAAACTGTCAAAAAATGAAATAAACACTTAATGACACAGGTGTGACATAAATACCTCAAATCGTTCCAAAGAAAAATCTGAAATAAACACGAGATACCAACACAACACGTCTCAGGAGTATTCAAAAACCAATAATTTATTTGTAATGGTTGTGGGTGTGATGAAATTGGAGGTTAGTGTGGTAGTGTGGTACCAAGAATATAAAACAAAAACCTGTCAATATTCTTTTCGGATAATATAAGTTTCCATTTGTTGAAAAAGATTGTGAAATGGGGTCACCTTGTAAGTAACATAAAATGATAATACCAACATAAGTATTACTATTGCAACCTCAACAGGTGTCATACTGCGTATGCAGGGTCGAACCAGGAAAAAAATCAATCATATGTTTTTAAGACAAAAAAAGTAACAATATTATCATAACATTACTTTTTTGGACCCGATGCATTTATAATAAATTGAGCTTTCTCATAAAAAGTTTAAACTATGCCGCTAAAATTTATGAGTGTCCGAGACCCCCAGGGCCTACCCTGTGTGCATGTACATATATGAAATCAGGGGTGTTTGTTTAAGCTTGTATAATATAAGCCGTGTCCGGCTTAGCCGAACTGATATAAGCTAATAAGCTCATATATAAGCCGAAACAAACAACCCTTTAGTGGTTTATTTATCGAACCAATAATCGAACAAGTAAATATGTTTGACCCCCTCAAATGCCGGATAACATCGTACGACCTATTTAAGATTTCATAATAAGGTTCCAAACTTACTCGAATTTTTTATATATACATTTGATTTGGGTTTACAGGTTTTTACTAGTGCAAATTGTAATTTTAAATTAGGAACATTTGAGATATATTTTTCTTTTTAGGTTTAAATTATTTAATTTATATTGTTTTTGGTGTATTTTGATAAAATCGAAACTAAATATTGTACAACTAAATAAGTTCATGTTTAAATATTTTACGATGACCAAATGATACAACTGAATAAGTCATAGTTTCTATAAGTGAAGTAATAATATAAAGATAGTAAAAATGTAAGTTACTATTTTACATATTAAAAACCTAAATATGGATAAAATTATGAAAGTGCCAAACAAAAAAAAACACGTTATAGCACCTGATAAGGCTTTTAGTGAAAAAGAAAATCAAAACCTTCAATGGGGCTGAAACTTGAGTTTGATACATTTAGTTGGGCCTTTTCTTATTACTAGATTATAAATAAAACGCTAAGTTTGTTGTCCCTCATAAAGAAAACAGCCGCCCCTTGATTGTTGAACTCTTTCTTCTTCATCTAGAACCACCAACCTGAAACAAATTATGCTTTTCCGATGAGCATAATTGCAACAAACTGTTCTTCAACAGCAGCGTTGCTAACAGATTTCAACCGTTAGCAGGGGCTAAAATGAAAACTTAACGAAACATGGATTGAAATTCATACTACAAGCTAGACATGCTGGGCCGGTTGGGGGTGGCTGAGCACCTTCCAGCCCCCCTACTGGCTCCGTCCCTGGATAAGTCCTCATCGACACTTCTTGATTAGGAAGTAAACAAAAATTTGCATGTCAATTTACGAAATACATAGCGAGTAAAAAACCAAGGTAGAATAACACATTATACATAAGAATAAAACCATTACAGTATGTTTTACGACTAGGTGGTGCATACCTTTTACAGATTTCTGAATTCGCCAATGCGCGCGCAGGGCTAGTGCAATTTTTCCATAAGACCGAAGGACTATATTTGCAATCAAAGTGTACCAAAAGGACCAAATGAGTAATATAGTCCTCGAAATATAAGCAAAGACCCGACCCGACCCGACCCGACCCATTCAATTTTCAGTTGCATCATATCGTTTTTAACAACCAAAATCATAAACACCATTTCAACAACACCCAAAATCTGCAATCAATTTTCTTCATAAGAAAATGGATCCAATACCCCAAACAATATCAGGGTATTATTTCGCAGACGAAATAATAATAGAAATCTTATCAAGACTACCCATTAAATCCTTATATAGAACCAAAAGCGTATGCAAATTATGGTACAATTTAGCCTCACATAAATCCTTCACTTCATATTACAACACCTTATCCTTAAAAAACATGATGGTACTTTTGGAACTAACTGAAACATCATCATCCACTTCAACATCAAGTTTAATATTAGTTGACAATAAAAAAGGTGTTTCTGAGTTTTCATTAGATTTTATAAAAGATAGGATTAAAGTTAGAGCTTCTTGTAATGGTTTGTTATGTTGTTCTAGTGTTGGAAATAAGGGTGTTTACTATGTTTGTAATCCTATGACTAGAGAGGTTAGGGTGCTTCCTAGGAGTTGTCAAAGGCCCGTTACGCGGTTTTATCCGGACGGTGAGGCGATGCTTGTGGGACTGAGTTGTGATTTGTTGGGGGGTAGGTTTAGTGTTGTGTTAGCAGGGTATCATAGGATGTTTGGTCATAGGCATGAAGGGAAGCTTGTGTGTTCGGTTTATGATAGTGAGAGTGATAACTGGCGGAAATATGTTTGTGATGAGGAGAATCATGGTTTTACGCATATGAATAGGAATCAAGTGGTTTTTGTGAACGGGGCGTTGCATTGGATGACGCAGAGTTTTTCTTATGTGCTTGTGCTTGATTTGGAGTATGATGTTTGGAGGAGGATATTGTTGCCGGATGAGATGGGGTGCGGGAGTGGGAGTGGGAATCGGGTTTATTTGTTGGAGTTGGATGGGAAGTTGTCGGTTATTCAAATTTGTAGTGTTTCGATGAATATTTGGGTTTTGCAAGATTATGAAAAGGGGGAGTGGGATATGATTGACCGGGTGAGCTTGCGTTGTATTCGTGGAATGGTTCCTGGGATTTTTCCGATAAGTCAAGGGAAAGATTACGTGTTTCTTGCTGGACATAAACAGGTTTTGGCATATCAAAGGAAAACAAAAAGTTGGAAGGAAATGTATTCTGTGAAAAACAACTCTACAATGCCATTGTGGTTCTCTGCACATTCTTTCCGTGGCACCATCTTTTCGTGTCGTTGAGGTGCGTCATGACTAATTATGTACTCATGTTCTTGTACAGTTAAAGTTGCTTTTCACAAATTCAATTTAATTGTCAACTTTATATTTATTGTTGTTAAGCTTAGTTAAATTTGGCTTATTTCACATATGAACTGTTAAAAGTAGAATTTGTTTGGATTTTGATACTTATTTATTGTCCACATAATTAGCTTGCATTGTCTGTTTTATAAGATATAGTGATTTAGGTATTAGTGTATAATGCTCGTAAATTCTGATGTCGAATATAGTTGGTTTAACTTGGAAGAAGCAATGTGCATAATGTGTATACAAGTGATCTAATTTAGTTATTTGATAATAAAACTAGGTTTTTATTACGGGATGTGATTTGCACACTCTTTATTTTGATTTGCACACTCAACTGATAAAGCAGACCATAGAGTCGTAGACAATATACAACTATGTTATGCGTAAAGTTGAGTGTACCAATAAAAAACATGAGTGTGCAAATCAACTGGTTAAATAGGTCACTTTAGTAAACAATAGCGACGGAAGTGACCTATGTAGCTGGGTCGCTGTAACTCTAATCATTTGCATTGCATTTGTATTAGTAGAGGACTCATACTGGGAACAAGTGTAAGAAGGGAACTATGCCGGTCAGTTAACCATTTGGTTCATTCATTTTGTGCTAAACTAGTTTATTAAGCAAAATGTTCATGTGACTTTTTCCTAAAGAGAAATAGTTAAGATACATTGTCGATATGGACATAAATGTATATTTACATATATGCAAGATCAGCATTGCCACAAGGAATATTATGAGAACCTGATTGGTCTATACGAGAACCTGGTTGCGTTTGTTTTTTCAGATGTTTTTTGTCTGTTCTGCAAAACCATGTCTGTGAGGAAAGAGGTGGATCTAAAATCTTTAAGATATAAGAAGTGATAATCAGACAAAAAAAATCTCTACAAAATTGAAGAGGTAAAAAGTCATTTTTGCCTCTTATGTCTAAAACTAAACAAACACACTTCTTTCATTTCCTCTTCCTGCTTGCAGACATAAGAGGAAAAAACAAATGCACTTCTTTCATTACCTCTTCCCGCCTGCAGACATAAGAGGAAAAAACAAACGCATTTCTTTCATTTGCTCTTCGCGCTTGCCCGCTTGCAGACAAAAGTGAAAAGAAGTGCTTTTTTTGAAAAAACAAATACTAGCGTGTGTTTTGGATCATAAACTTGGGCCTACAAACACTAATGTGTGTTTTGGAATGGTTCCTGGGATTTTTGCAATAAGTCAAGGGAGTGATTACGTGTGTTTTGCTGGACATAAACAGGTTTTGGCTTATCAGTGGAAAATAAGAGTTTGGAAGGAAATGTATTCTGTGAAATAACGACTCTACAATGCTGGTATGGTTCTCTGCACAGAATTCTGTGGGACCATCTTTTCGTGTCAATAAGGTGCAGTTTGACTAATTATATACCCGCTTTCGTACAGTTAAAGTAGCTTTTTGTGAAACTGCATATTGTTAGTGAACTTTGCTAGTTATGTTGTAGAATAAGCTTACTGTTGTACATAAGTTATATGGAGTGGTATGCGTTGCGCCACCCTATTTTGAATATATGTACAGATGTTATATAATATGTTCAATTTGACACAGATGTACTCTTACAAACTAGTGACAGAATCTCTGAGTGTGTTGCACTAATTAGAGGTGGTTAAACCCTTTTAGAATTAAATACGAGTCCTAAGTTAAAGAATTTCACTACTTGTTCCGGATTGTCTGATATCCCATCCAATAGCTAGGTTTGCAGTCAATTGTCTAACCTAGGGGTGTTCATCGGTTCGGTTATCGGGTTATTCGGTTTATTCGGTTCGGTTAGTTCGGTTAAAATTTTTTTCTGGGTCAAACCGAAAACCGAACCGAACCGAACCGAATTCCAATTTGACTCAACCGAACCGAAAACCGAACCGAATAACTGAAAACCGAACCTTTATAACCGAAAACCGAACCGAATAACCCGAATTACATAATTTTAATTATTTTTTATTTAATTATGTATATTTTTAGTACAAAATTTATTTTCAAACTTAAATAATGATATATTTATACTAAAAAACCCCGTGAATTAGTCTGCCAAATGGTCGGAAATCATGGTTAACCAAAAAAAAAAGAGTTTCAGTAATTTTTTTCATATAAATACATAGAAAAATGTTATATTTATACTAAAAAAAAGATTTTTAGTACTTTTTTCTCATATAAATACATAGAAAAAATATATATTTATAAGAATTCGGTTTTCGGTTTTCGTTGTCATAACCATATCCAAACCGATAACCGAATATTTAGTTCGGTTTGGTTATGACCAATTCGGTTCGGTTAGGAATTCGGTTCAGTTTTTTTCGGTTCGGTTCGGTTTCGGTTTTCGGTTAATGTGGATATTACCCGATCCGTGAACGCCCCTAGTCTAACCCTTTACATTTTACATTAAAAGAGCCCCTATGCCTGCCCCTTTTAGTACGGTTTTGGGCCGGGCAAGCTGGTTAACTGGTCCAAACAAGTTTGGGTTGGAAATGTTATATGATTATGTCATGTCAAAATCAATGAGGTTGGCCAGCAGACACTACACTTTAGCTGGTTGCTTTCAAAATATCTGCTGCTTTCGATAAAGTTGATTCACTAGTTGACTTAAACATTACTTCCCCGATAATGTGTCAAGAAAGACCAAGCTAAAGTCAACAAGATTGGATGACATCATGGATTATGACGAGACTCGGCCTGACCTGGTTTCTTTTGAAGTGCTCTGGGCTTTTGTCCATTTCGCTTCATTTTGGTAATGCTGTGACTTTGTGACTGAAAGAGGTTGTTTTACATGGATTGAGAAAAATGATAAAAGAAGGTATGGGGTATCCTATGAACAAACTTGGTGTGTTGGTTGAAAACAATGATGAAAGAAACTGTTGATTGATTATATAGTACCAAGTTAACACCTTCATGGTTGATGAAGGGTAAGTGCTTATATGCTTGACCAATAACTAGCGGCGGGTACCATGCAATTAAAATATTCAGTTTTTTTACGATACAATAGATATATGGATGGCAGTTTTAGTTTTGAATAATTTTATGCAACAACAATATTTTTCATATAAAAATTATAGATTATCTATGTGATGTTGTGACAATGGTAGCTGATATATTGTAGATGTATGAGGTTAATGTAGTTTACAATAGTTGATAGTCGCAAGTTATCATTAAATAAGAACATCATAGCGAATTTTAAAAATCACTTACATTATACAAGAAAATTTAGTTTTTTAAAAACAATGTTTGTTATATTTGTCCTAGATAGATGAATGATACAAGTAAAAGAGTATTTATAAAGATAAATAAAACTAAATATTCAAGAAGAATGTGAGTTGCTTTAAAGAGTATAATATTTATTATACAAATATATATATATATATATATATATATATATATATATATATATATATATATATACTAGCACCGTACCATGGCGTTGCGGCGGACCAGTAATTATACTTTTAGCGATAGCGAGGTTTTTCCGACGCATTACTTTTGAACAAGGAAATAAAGAATGTCCAACTAATTAGGGTGAAAATTTTATATTTTTCATTACAATACGACGTCTCTTGTTACATTTATACGTTATAAAAATTTATACATCCTAATTGTTAAATGTGATATTTTATTTTAAATACTCGACTCGTGCTTTACCATATTAGTCGCGTTATGTTTAGAGTTTTTCGTTGACAAAATCTTGGCGGTTGATAACTTTCTTTAGATAAAGTGTGCTTTTTTCTTGTTCGTTGACAAAACGCTTGAAAATGATTTTACTAAAGTAACACATATCTTAATGGTTTGTTCAAGGAATTATGTTTGTTCATCATTTACCGACTTTTCTAAGCCGCTTTGACAAGAAAACGAAAGTTGTCTCATGAAATGTGAAATTTGCACTTAACGCAGCATCTTAGACACCCGACGCTTTTGATTTATTTTGATTTTGTATATGAGAAAATAGTCGTAAATACTCATTATTATCGAAAAATTATTCGGACACAATGTCGAAAATTTCGTAATTTAATTCGACTATTTACTACCTTAAATGGGGCCCACATTGTATTGTTACTAAAGAATTACTAAAATACACAAACACCCCTCTCTTTATAATTTCAACGCTCCACTTTCATTTGTCCACCATTGCCCCTCCTCACTATATATAAACCCAAATTAGGGTTTCCTCCCATTTGATACCTCCTCCACCGAATTCATATTATCGCTCGTCGCCGAATCCGCCAACTTCCAAGAACCACACCATATGTCACCGCCTCCATGATGATAAATCGGACCGGTGGTTCCGCTTGTGGTGCGCGCACGCCCGAAGCTCACTCACGCTCCATAAATCTTGAATTCAAGATTCGGAGTGTGATGGTTATTCTCTTTGAGGGTTGTTGTCCGTTCGTATGGCAACCACCACCACTATTCTGTCGCCGCCATTCAAGGAGGAGACCAAGAGTTGCTGCTACGGGTTTATAGCGAGGGTCGCATTCAAGGTTCCGTTTGGGTTTTGTTTGGTTCGAGTTAACACCACCGCCATCACCATTATCGTCATCTCCTTTCTCTCTTGTCTTTCTCGGTTTTCGTGGTAAGTCAAAACACAAAAATCGTTTTGCTCTTTTGATTAAATCCGGTTACAATAATATGTTCACGTTTTGTAAAATGAAATCATAGGTTGTGTTTTGTTTTGTTTGATGTGACGGAGGGGATTTATATCCCTTAGGTTATGGTTGTTACAGTTCAACAGGCACAATTAAAGTCTGTTATTTATCTTTTTAAATGGGCTGTTATTGACCCTAGCATTGAAAAAACGTATACATTAATGGAGTGTATTGTAAATGGTATATTGTGAACAAACGATACATTAAAGATGGTATTGACTATGGTGATTAATGGACCAGATTGTAAACGTATTGACCATAAAGTCCGATTATTAGCCTTTTGTGTAACATCAATTTTGGACGTGCAAGTTTAAGGGAGCTATTATTAAAAACTAAATGGATTGTTATTTCTATATTAAGAAATGTTTTGGTCTTACAAGTTTTAAGACTACTTTATTTAAAGAAGTCCCAAACCTTTTATAATGTAGTATATATATATATATATATATATATATATATATATATATATATATATATATATATATATATGATGAATGATACAAGTAAAGAGTATTTATAAAGATAAATAAAACTAAATATTCAAAAGTCATGTGAGTTGCTTTAAAGAGTATAATATTATATATATATATATATATATATATATATATATATATATATATATATATATATATATATATATATATATATATATATATATATATATATAAATATATATAATAAACATTATACAAGAAAATTTAGTTTTCTAAAACAATGTTTGTTATATTTGTCTTCATAGATGAATCATACAAGTAAAAGAGTATTTATAAAGATAAAGAAAAACTAAATATTCAAGAAATCATGTAAGTTGCTTTAAAGAATATAATATTTATTATACATATATATATATATATATAATAAATATTAAATATATAATTAGCACTTAACACTTTGCATCATTTGATTTGAAAAAATTGTCCGATTTTTATAAAACAAAGTTTTTAGTTTTTACGGTAACTTTATCAAAAAAATAATAAAAGGTGTATATGTTGGTTCTTGAAGCACTTTTGCGATTTAATAATATTTCTTGAACATTGTAATTTAGTATGCATTTGAAACTCTATTGATTTAATAATACCGTTTTCGGACGACTTTATGGGCTAGCCGAACCAGTGGTGACTCCGGATCCCGATTGAACCCGTTGTTCTGGCCCGCTTTTTAAAATCATATGTACCATTAACTTGTTTTTATATAAATTATATGAAAGTTTGTGTTTTTTATTAGTTTGTACAATATGTGTAATAACAAGTATTTTTCATATTGTGGATGTTTTAAAAATAACATTTATTAGTGTTAGGTCACTAGTTTTACAACACAAGCTTATAAGAGAAGAGATAAAGGCGGATGAACAAGTTATCACACACACACACACGATATAGTATGACCGGTTATGAAACAAGAGTGAATGAGAGAATAACTTGAATAACCAACCCTCAAATGAGGGTTTACAATAGTTTATATAGGCAAGGAGCTGGGCAACACTCCTCTCCTTCCCTATTCCTTATTGGGCTTGGGCCTCACATGGGCCTTCTACATAAGTCTGACCTTAAACAAACATAAAGGCCATAATAAAGCTACCTATTACATATGAAATATAAATACTTGAAATATTGTTTAGGAGTGATTCCAACAATCTCCCCAAGTATATATGAATGTAAACGGTGAAGGCGTTGATGTAATAGTAGTGTGACGCCTTCGACATTCTTCTTTCTTGTGAGAGGAATTGCCTTGATTCGAACAATCTCCCGGTGTAGAGATCGTTATCTTTGAGCGCTTATGTTTCGACGTCATCTTTAACTTTGTTCTTTGATCATTGTTCTTTGTGGTGAAAGTGATAGTATGTTGTTGTTCGCATCGATGCGCCTCAGTGCCTTGTTGCTCCAAAGTGTCTCCACGTCATTCTTCAACATGCTCACACGCTCTTTGACGTTGGAAATCAATCTTGATGAAGTTCTCGTAAGTCTTTAACTTTGTAGATTCTTTTATTGATGAAGAATCATTCTCGATCGTTGTGTTGCATTCGAATAGAACTTTCATTAGTGATGATGTTGGCGTGAGCATGAGAAGAATCAAGACGATCATCCCGCTCCGAGCTTCCATAAGAAAACATTTCAAACGGTTAGTAATAAGCGGTTCCGACTTACAAGTTTGAACTTCGAGTGTTAACAAAGATAGTGTGAAAACACAACTCTAATTCTTACAAAGGCCGCTCTGAACCGAGTCCCACAGTGAGATAACGCGATGTACCAAGTACATCTACATTCGAGATGAGTCGCCGAGGTACACCAAGCATCACCTCACGATCAGACCGTTTGAGACACACTCCGCGTAATCCACGGGAGTTACCGGTGACCCGCCGTCGGTGTGCTTGATGTTGACCGGCGGAGTTTCCATTCAATCACCGAGGATCACGATGTGAACCTCTCATAAATGTTCTCGACAGTTGCTAAGATCTCGTGAAGGACTCGATATGAACCATCGAATCATCAAGATCTTATTTGTTGATCAACAAGTGATTAAATGTCAAGTGTTCCTAAGAGATCTTTTGATGAATCTCGTGGCTCTAGACTCACAGTGCGTTTTGGTTTTCCCGAGTGAGACTGGGAGAGGGTCTCCTCTTCAATACCGGCGATCTCTAAGAGAAAGCCAATAGTTTATGTAGGGTTCCCTGTGAGAATGAAACAAGCTTACATTGAGAGAAACTTGAGTGGCTAAGAAGGTTTAGTGCATGCGCCACCGGGTCCATGACGACTTTTAATCTTCAATACCGGTGTCACTAAGTGACGACCAAGAGTATATGAATTGAACCCGTGTCCGCCTAAGTTGAATAACTGGAGGGCTATTTCTTTTCACCCTTTACTTTACATTTCTTTTGATTCTTCAACTCCTTCTTTCTCCGATTCTCATTTTCTCCTTTTTTTAATCATTCCTAAGGACTTCTAACACTAGCTAATGGTAGTGTCCTTGGGTAGATCCTCCGGCTCTGGCGGATCATAGGACAGTTATTCCTAACCTTAGTCACCTTATAACTCCATGACTAACCTATGTTTGCCATTATAACCATCGTAAGTTAAAATATCTCTCAAAGGGTTTGTAAATGAAAACATGTTTGAACCACGGTGAGAGATAAGTTTTTGCATAAATACTCCCTCCACATGTGCTTAATAGTTTTAATGGTTAAATGCACGATGAGGAAAGAGCGCACTTTTGAATTGATTCATCAAGATAGACAATCTCCGCGAGACACGGTTACGTTGAATAGTTAAAGAGATACATTGTCGACTTTTAGGTGACAACTAGCTCTAATAACTATCTTGAAGGTGTAGACAAACCTCGAAGGTTGTCATACCCGTCGAGTTCATGTCTATCAAGAGTTTCTCGAATGGTACTTTCTACTTGGACAAGTCCTTTGCGAGACACGCTTACATCACTAGCTAACTAGCTTGAAATTATTACCCGTCCAGACAAGTCTTTTCGAGTTACTAACAGTTTAGTACCGCCAATTCGTAGGTTAAGTCCGAGGTACATGATTCATTTGCATTTTGTACAACATATTTCTTATCACATAATTTTCTCCCCACAAAATGGCATATAAGATGTTATTTTTGAAACATTTCGAGAATAAATATGACCATTTTGAGTGTCATGGAAGAGTGACCATTGTGAACAATTTGTGAACAAAGTTTTCATCAAATACTCCCCTCAACTAGTGATATAAACGGTTGAGGTTTTGAAATCATATGGGAAGTACTTGTCTTTTGAGCAAAACCTTGAAAATGAAAGGTTTGATAGGTTTTACTCAAAAATAAGAAGCTTTCGCTCCTTTTATAAGGATTGTGGCAATCGAGGCGCACCACGTGGTCCTTTCTTGACCATTACGGGTTGTACATCATTATGTGTGCACAAGCCATTCACATATATAATCATACATCCAAAATCACACGAAGGAAACAATTCAAGGTGTACCAGAAGTGCGGTGATGTTCCTGTGAGCGCAGACAGGCGTTGAAAGCGGTGATGTTTCTCCGGTCGACCACCAACATAGCTCTCCAAGCGTCAATCGATCCTTCAACAACCGCTCATCAATCATGGTGATGATCCTTCTCACATCCCTCCTTTCCCGAGAGTTCCAGCGCTTAGGATTCCCAACTTTCAGCGATATCCTTCAATCAGACGCCAATCCATCCCTAACCATCTTCAAGGTATGATCCCGAATTTGTGGAGCTCACTACACGCCATTAAGCGCTTTCTTGAAGTTCACCGCGTAAACAATGCCGAAAGGTTTGTTGACGGCGTAAGTTGTTTGAGCTGGTTGATGTCGGGAAGATCAAGTCGTGGTGGAGTGAAGTTTACACGTTTACGATATGATTCAACGACCATCCGGATATCTTCGACACGCTCTTTGATCACAATCGTCTAATGAAGATGAGAACCGACTTGATAAATTCACGTTGAACTTCAATGAGAATTGTCTCATACGACCCTATACTTTGGCAAGGTACAAGTCTTCGATGTCGCTGAGGACAAGTTCTCAAAGTCACCTCTCGAGAATTCATAGTCCTGCTCATCTTGTCGCTTGACTATGATATTCTTCAAGAATGTGTAGTCCCACTTAGACTTGAGATCAATGTGTTTGATGGCCACGATGTCCTTTGAGCAATACACTTCATGTTGAGACTTCAACCGTGCAACTTCAGAGTAGATTCTTCGCGCTCGTGCCAATGATGAATCCCATACAATGCATCTTGGTCGATGCTTGCACGCTGTCGAAAACAAGTGATTTGCACGTTCCTCGATAGCTATGCGCTTGAGTAAATAGTCACTGGAATGGAAGAGTCAATGATGTAGCGATTTTCGTGAACCATCGCCACCATGGAGAAGAAATTCGTGTCTTTGTTGAAGAAATATCCGAAGGAATCCTTGGTTCATCCGGTTGGCGATTGTTGGTAGAGGTTTGGTCCACGAGGTAATATGGAGGTTGTTCCGCTTAGTGAAGTCGATGTTTGCTTCGGGTCGAGCCAATCCATGTTGTTAGACATGGCTCGAGCAATGTTTTCTAGGTGATATTCAACCTCGATTGCACTTTCCGAGTTGTTTTTCAAAAGGAGGAATCGTCATTCTTGATGCGCTTCAACTCGGTTCGTCATCTTCTTCACACGAAATCTTTCTTGCAAGATTTTGCATGCTCCAAGGTACTACCGCTCACCAATTCTTGACCTTCTTCGTGGTAGGAGTGTCGTTAACAAGAGTAGCAAACCAATCAAATTCAGCAGCTTTATCGTCATCAAGCCATGATACGACGTCATTCGTAGTCGCTTTCTTCTTACATTTTGAAGGTTTTGATGATGATTGTGGTTTCTACACTTGTTTAGGTGAGGTGGGTTGTTGTCGGGCTCAAGGACCTCTTCATCGTCACCACCCGTACTCAAAGTAGTCACCGCTTTATGAGTCGGGGTGGTAACTCGGAATCGTCCCGAGGTTTATCGCAGAAGACCGAAAGGTGATGGAGACTTATGTTGAGAAGAAGTCCGATGTGGAGGAGGCGGCATAGATGTAGATTGACCGCATCGCTTCGACGCTTAGGTGCGTAGTCCTTATCCTTATCATCGCCATCTCTTGGTCGTTTGGGTTGATCGGTGACTCCTTGCATGATGAACCGAGTTGAAAAGCAAGTAGACCTTCGAAAATTTAGCTTCATCCGAGTAAACGCTCCGATCGCTTTGACATTTGCATCACTAGTTTAGCGATTAACCCAGTTCGAGAGATCGCTTCTTTGGCCATTGTATGTTTAACCAATGCGACGATGTTAGGGTGAGTTGTCCGAGAATACTTCTCTAGTCACACCGGGGCAATGTCGAGAAGAAACTTGTGAGTTTGATCTCTTGTCGACTTCTCCGGTTCCTTTTGGACTTTAGGAACGATATCCCAAGGAACTTTTGAGTGTAACCTTCAATCATTTCATTCGGTTCCTCCCGACGATGACTTCTCATGAAATCTCGAACAAATTTCCTTTCTTTCTCCATCTTGTCTATCTCATCATTTAAGGACCGAATTTGGTCAAGAAACCAATTCATTTTTCCGTAAGTTATGTCCTTCTTCTCGATTTGTTGGATGACTTTTACAATCCTTTTATGAGACCGAGATCCAAGACTTTGGTGGTTTCTTCACCGATTTGGATGATGATCCGTTGACTTTGTTGATGGTGGTGGTGATGAATGAGATGAAGAGTCGATGATGAGGAGACATGAGGAGACTTCATGTCCTTAGGAGTTTCGAGGTTTTCTCCTTTGAGTCGTGGGATCGCCGAGAAGAAACTTTGTATAATCATCCTCGTCATCCTTAGACTTCTCTTTCTCGCCACGGTTCTCAAAATCATACTCAATAGTGTCTTCATAGGCGGTTGTTGTTGCGGAAGAGTGGTGGCACCGATCCCTTATCGGGTTGATTAACCGCATCAGATCCGGAGAGGAGCAAGCAAGACCACTTGATCCTCCGTGGCCACCCATTTGATCTTTAGCAAATTCAAATGGCCTTTTGAATGTGTCTGACGTTGTGAAACTTTTTCCGTATGATTTATCCAATTGCTCTTCTTTTTCTTCTTCGAGCTCTCATCATAAGGTACAATAGCCGAGTCTTCCTTTTCTTGGACAAATTGGAGGACTTGGAGGTTTTGTCACCGAGGCGTGTTTTGATTGCCAGGCCAGAGTAATGAACCTCTTCATCTGCTCAAGATCTTGAGCTCTCATCCCTAAGTTGTCTTTGAGGTTCAAGTGTGGGAATAGGTTCGCTTCCTTTACGGAACAATCCTTATAAAGGAGCTTTCCTTTTAGGAACCTTCCTTTGACTCACGTAACTTTTGTGCTTCCTGCACTTCCTCTTCCAGTTCTCTGACGACAGTTCCAGAGGATTTTTCGTCAAGATGACCAACTTTGCCTTGCCTAACCGCCTTCGAGATATCTCTTATGCGCTTCGAGCTTTCGACATCTTCGCCAAGGAAACTCGCAATACAAAGACCTTGTTTCTTTGTGGGCGCCTCCTTGATTCCGACAGATAGAATAGGTTCCGTCAACATGTCGTGATTGTCCGGGTCATTGAGTCTCTTGGGAATATCGGGATGAAGTCCAAGTGCTC
This sequence comes from Chrysanthemum lavandulifolium, assembly GCA_022545495.1. Lineage (NCBI taxonomy): Eukaryota > Viridiplantae > Streptophyta > Magnoliopsida > Asterales > Asteraceae > Chrysanthemum > Chrysanthemum lavandulifolium. Next base: position 98,653,736 of record CM040240.1, on the reverse strand, counting down.
TCTCAGATCAACAGCTTTAGTATATCCGATGTAGGAATCTTTGAGCCAAGTTTGTTGAGAAATGACATCATGTCATCCCAAATCGAGCTTCAATAGCGATGTGTTTCATGTTGACGAATGCCCAAAATATTTGCGCCTATGAGCTTAGGATGCTCATAGTCACCGTCACGACCGTAAACAGACTTGGTGATGATCATGTAGAGTGTTCTCCATGGTTGAGGAATACTCTTAAGCTCTACATGAGAGTGCTTAGAGATTACTCCTGTAGCCTCGCCATAACCGATATTGATTAAGAATTGGAGAGTTAGCTCTTCAAAGTGTGGCATAAAGTTTGGTTGGATTGACTTGAGAATAAGGAGAGCGTTCCCTTAAGTCTGCAGTGTAATGGTGACTTGTTTGTGGTTCGAGTCACCGTCATGCTAGCCCTTCCTTGACCCTTTCCATAGTGTTCCGTAACTGCTGGATGTAGATCTCGTGAATGGTTGCAGAGCGAGTAAGCATGTTACGACACGGATGAGTTCTCGAATATCAATAGCAATAAGACATGAAGATTCGAGCAAGTGAGGGTGTCAAAGTCAACACGGAGGTTATTCTTTCCTATCTTCATTGGATAGCCATGAGGATAGATATCGGCAATGGAGAGAACTTGGTGCATCCACATTCATTTGTTCGACCATGTCGTGATCTCAAATAACATTAGCCAAAAGAACCAACATATCGAAAGACATAATGTTAGTCAACGTAAGGTCTTATTGTCTAGTTGTTGAATGTACGGTGATAATGATTGTTACGAGTCCTAAGTCACTTGTATGTTCAATCAATGATATCGTGAAATGTTTCATGAGTTAGTTAACTTTAAGTTTTAAAGTTTATTTTATCACTTATTGTTCACAACATATCAAACGATTTAAGTTTATTAGTGACATTTTGGATTCGTGATGATATGATTAGTTTATTTACAAGTTTGTACAAGTAACAATTCATCATGAAGGTCAATCCGAGGTTAAGCGTAGTTTTGGCAAAGATACGCGTGAGACAGAATGATATATGCTTAGGCGTAAACTTACGCCAGAATCCTAACTTACGCCGTAAGAAATGTTACGCGTGGGAAAAGGAGACCTTATGCGTGGGCATATATTTACCTTACGCGTGAAGGTTACTCGTGAAGTAGACCTTATGCGTGGAGGTCATCAAGCACGCATATCCTTCACGTGGATACGCGTAGTCCGTTGTAGAACCTTACGCGTAGGCATTTATGCGAGGATTTTCTTACGCGTAACATAACTACGCCGTAGGGTAATCCTTATGCGTAGATAATCAAATGACCTTGATTCGAATTCTAAGTGTAGCAATCCTGAAATAAATTTATCAAATCATCAATATTAGCACACATCTTCATTTCAATAACAACACATGGCATGAATCATGCATAAATCAGTTACGCGTAGAATATCTTACGCGTAGACTAAACCCTAATTCTACGCGTATCAATTCTAGCCATGGATTATGCACCAAAGTTTTTCTGGCATATCATATAAGTTGTGAAAGCATGTAGACCAAGTTTTAACACTTATTATGCAGTGAATCAAAAATACCCAAAGTTTATGAACTTTAAACCCTAGTTTCGAATTGATGACCAATTCGTGTTTCTGGGTGGCTATAGACTATGGAAATCATCAATTCAACAACGCAAAAGCATAACCCAATGCCTTTTAGACCAATACACTTCACATTTGAAAACACCCAATTCGACTTATAAACCCTAATTTTCAAAAATCATCAATTAGTGAATCTGGGTGGATTTTGATGGTTAACAAAGTATCATTGATGTATTAAGAACGTTTTGACACAATCATTTCACCACAAACACCCACGTATTGATTGTGTGTTCTTACGCATACGCGTAGATCACCAAATCACGCGTAGAACAAGTTTTAGCCGTAGGATTTACATGAGATTCAAAACCTTATCATAAAAACATGTTGTGATTACGAAAACACTTACAAGATGAGGATCAAAAACACGGATTTCTTGATTGAATATTATGCGTAGGATGATAATAGGTGTTTTGTAATAAATTTTAAGTGAAAGTTAGGTGAGAGGTGTTTTATTAAAGTTAACTTTAAACTTTTGGCAGTTTTAGTCCCTCCACCTTTGCCTTTTTCAAACCAAGCCATTAAACTTCCATTTTGGTTACCAAACGAAGATTTTAGGAAGGGAACATGACGACACTCCCCCTCGACTTGAGAAAATAATGAAAGGTTATTAATTTAGGTCCGAGGAGTGTCTTTGAACCAGAAAATATACCACCATTTGTAACATAATCAACCGAGATGTGGTAACATGCAAGTACACAGATGTTTTGAAACAAGTTAATGGATTATTTTCTCCCTCAACACTTGATCGGAAAAATATTGAATTTTGAAAGATTAAAGTGTTTACGGAAGAAATGTACTTGCCATGTTGAAAGAAAGATAGATTGGGAGAATATTTTTGTTGTTTTATCGGATTTTATATTTTTGTATTTTGTTTTGAAAATTTATTTACAAAAGATGTTTTGGTGTTTGATGTGTTTTTAAGACCTTTTTAAGAGGTTATCCAATTCCTCTTGAGTCAAACACCTCATGCCAATTCGGTGGACCAACTCATTAAACCTAGCGGGAGGCAAGGCTTTGGTGAGCAGATCCGCCAATTGGTATTCGATACCATAAAGTATAATTCAACTGCACTGCTCCACATGGTCCTTGATGAAATGATAGCGTGGATCGATGTGCTTTGATTTCGAGTCTTGAATGAGTTGCACGAGATTGCAATGGCACTCGATTGTCGCAATACATCGGATTCATCAAATCGTAACCATAGTCTTTGAGTTGTGTTCTCATCCGATGACTTGAGCACAACACGCGGACATGGCTACATATTCTCGCCTCGCTTGATGACAATGATGTACAATCCTCGCTTTGATTGCCAAGACACCGCTTTATCACCGAGAAATTGTAGTGCTCTCAAGTACTTTTCCTCGAGTCTAGGCATCCTGCGTGATCGGCATCGAAAAGCTATTAGTTCAAAACCGTAATCCTTCGGATACCGGATCCCAAATTAATGGTTCCCTTGATGTATCGGAGATTCTTTTAGCCTCGTAGAGGTGGGTTTCAGTTGGTCGCGATCGATAACGGGAGCATAGATAAACGGCAAAGACAATGTCAGTCTGCTGGTCGTTAGATACATGAGAGACCCTATAATACTTGGTATTTGGTAGGTCAACCACTTTCCCATGTAAATCAAAGATCTAACTTCTTGGTATGAGCCATTGGTGTGGCATAAGTATCACAGTTGTCATTCCAAATTTGTTTAACAATTCAAGGGCATATTTGACCGACTCAAGAAAATACCACGGGTGATTGATGAACTTGCAATCCTAGAAAGAATGTAAGTTCACCCATCATGGACATTTCAAAATTTTTCTTCATTAGTTTTGCAAAAGCGATTGAAAACTTTTATGTGTTGACCCAAAATGATGTCATCCACGTAAATTTGAACAATTAAGATGTGTGCCCGTGATATTGTATAAAAGAGTTGGGTCAACCGAGCCTTTGGTGAAGTTATTGGCAATGAGGAAAGATGATAGCTTATCGCACCATGCCCGAGGGGCTTGTTTGAGACCATAAAGAGCTTTGTTCGGTTTGTAGACATGGTTCGGGAACTCGGGATCAACGAATCCATCCGGTTGGTCGACATAGACCGCTTTTTAAGTTGTCCATTGAGAAACGCCTGCTTTGACATCCATCCGATAGACCGTCATGTTCATATGAGCCGCGAACGCGAGAAATATCCGAATGACCTCAAGACGAGCAACCGGAGCAAAAGATTCTTCAAAGTCTATTCCTTCTTCCCGACGATAACCCTTAGCAACTAGACGTGACTTGTTTCGGATGACGCCCTTCAAAGATCCAATTTGTTTTTCCAAATCCATTTTAGACCAATGACGAGACTCGCTGGTCTTTCAACCGATTCCCATACTTCAAGACGTTTGAATTGGTTGAGTTCTTCTTGCATGGATTCAATCCGCTTGTCTTTGTCATTGCATCTTTAATGTTTTTAGGTTCGATTGGCGAGCGGTGAGTGCATAAATGCAATGTTCACCATCCGAGTGAAGACGTTGTCTCGTAACGACCGGTTGATTCGGGTTGCCAATAATGTTAGCCGAGGATGGTCTTTAGTCCATCTATGTGTAGAGGTTGATGTTGGTATACATTGTGCGATTCGAGGATTCAAATGGTTTGTTGAAGATTCCGCAACATCCGTGCAAAGCGAGATCATTGGCAAACGGGTTGAAGAACGATTTGGATCAAAATCTGCAGGTGGGGTACTTCATTCGAATATCATCACCGGTTCATCATTGTTGGAGCGGTGTGTTCAATGTTGTGTTGGAGTCAATTGGTGTAGGTGCATCTTCAACAAAGAGTTGTTGTAGCAGTGTATCGTATAGGAATATTATCGGGTTGTGCAATGGAGACGGCGGATACACCAGAGCACGTTCATCAATATCGTCACGAATGCAGGAGCAAATAACCTTTCCATTTGTTGACGAGTTAATGAGGGCTTTCTTCACCGATGATGGGGTTGAGGAAGTTTAAACGGTTGTGACCGGTTCTAAGTCATTATACTCGAAGCCATTTCCGTGAGTTCATCGAAATGAGCATGAATCGTTTCCATTACCTCCTTAGTTCGACGATTCCGTTCGAAACCTTTAGAATTGTCACAGATCCAATAAAGACTCCAATATCGCCTTTTGCTTTGAGCTTTCCAAAATCATCACGATCATTATTCGGATAGCAAAGGGATCCAAATACATGAAAGTGTTTGAGGTTCGGTTTATAGTTGTGGACAAGCTCAAAAGGTGTTTTGTTGTGGCGCTTTGTGATCATGGAACGGTTTGAGTATAGCATGCAGATGATCGACACGCCCATAAGTAATCTGGAAGTTTAGCATTGATTAACATTGTTCTTGCAGCTTCCACTAACGCTCGGTTTCGTCTTTCAACAACTCCGCTTTGTTCGGTGTCCGTGCAATAGATGTTTGATGTCAATTCCACTTTCTCATAAAATTCACGAAGGGTTTTGTTAACAAATTCGGTTCCTTTGTCTGCTCGATGATTCGGCGGTGTCATGGAGTCGAACTCATATCTTTGTGAGAAAGGTGATGATCATTTGTGGAGCTTGGTCTTTGCTACGAAGAAAATAGACCCAAGTCCATCGTGAGTAGTCATCAACAATTACTAAGATGTAGCGTTTGCCATTGATCGTTTGCACGCGCGTCGGGCCACACAAATCCATGTGAAGAAGATGAAGCACATCTCGAGAGTCGTGTTCCACCTTTGAAGGAAAATGAGCACGAGTGCTTTTTCCTTGTTCACAGTGAGCAAAGGTGATCTTTTGAATACCGAATCGTGGGAGTCCTTCAACTAGTTTGTGTCGAGCAAGGTTGGTGATGGTTTGAAAGTTTAGATGTGAGAGACGACGGTGCCATAGCCGTGATTTTGTTGATGTTGCCTTAGAAAGTAAGCGGATGGGAGAGGAAGCAACCATGTCTTGCATAGAGATAGTGTAGAGACTAGAATTACGCGAGCCGGACATAAGATCGTTTCCTTGTAGATCACGAATGAAACAAGTTTTCTCCACGAAAGCAACCTCCAAATCTCCATCACAAAATTGACCCATCGAAACAGATTGTGATCGAGGCCTTCCACATAGTAAACCCTGCCGATTTCGATGTTCCCATTAACATAATCTCCGTAGCCCATGATGGTCGCAGTGATCGTTCGAATCGGACGGTGCCAATGAACTTTGCAATAAAGTTTGATAACAGCTTAAGGTTGCTGTCATGTGTCGGGAACATCCGCTATCAACAATCCAGAATGATCTCAGATCACCGCATTACACACGCATTTACACGGATGGAATAGAAGTAGATGTGGAACCCAAATGTTAGAGGGTTCCAAGGTGTACGTTAGACATACACACATTGACAAGTTTAGGCATCCATTTAAATCCTAGTGTGTTATATATCCATTTCGCCATCTATAACTACTCTTTGCTTTAGTCTTAGTGAAAGCACTAGGTGGTACTACATTCTTAGGAGGTGAAGCGGTAGCTCTTGTGATAGCAATGGTTGCCTTAGAATCTAAAGATGGTGGTTTACCAAGCACGACTTAGAATGATTAGTGGGCCTAGAGGTATTCCAATTCTTAGGATTCCGTAATCGAGATTATAGCTTTAGCAACACATTTGTCATGACATTCATAATTCATACTCTTTTGACAAATAACACAAGGTGCATCGGTGAATATCAAAAGTACTCAACGGTTTAGCATTCGTTACATCACTATTTCTATTACATTTGCCGACGTAACATCTATAGTGGAAGCAACATGATTTTTATTCGAGTCCTAGGGTGTTCTTCACTTTAGCATTCCTTATTGATCTTTTCTTAGGTCGCAACTTCCTATCTTCGATTTAGTGCTCCTAGGTGTGAAGTGCGGACGTTTGGAAAAGATGCAACTATTCTGTTTCAAGAGAGGAAACACATTAGCAACTTGTGATTTGGCGTGGGAATTTTAGGTTCACGATTACTAAGTGTGACTGGTGCTAATCTCTTAATCACGAGGCGGGAGTTGTTCATACTTTCCTAACATTTCCGTAACTTAGAGATGGTGTGAATCGATCTTGATTTTCGAGCGAATATTACCAAAGAAATTCATGACTTCACTAGTGTGAGCAAGATAGTGATCAAGTTCATTAGATGCTTCATCTCGAGTCTTTTGAGTAAATCAAATATGACACCATATTCTGCTTAACTTTTAAAAGTTCTTGTTCATATTTTGAGATTTGACTTTTCAAAGACACGTTTTGATCATCCAGTTGCTCAAATTTAGGATCGAAGATTTTGCACTCAATTGAGCGATTTTCTTTTGAAAACTAAGTTGATGGTTGTGAATATCTTTTCACACCAATGAAGACGACGTTTGCATTGTTAATTTCGTGTGTAATCGTTTATTTTCGACTTTTAAAGACTCGATCCAAGCACATTATCGGTGTTCTCAACAAGAATAACAGCTTTCAACAATATCACAGAGATATGATCGATGCATATGGCAACGAATAGAATAGCACAACATTATGGATATCAAGACAGATAACATCTTCCAAGAGTCGATCAACATCTTTTCTCAACGGTTTCTTTTGCGTTTTGTGTTAGTAATAGATGTTTCGCTTTCTCAAAACGTTTTCATTACCCAAGTTCCTTATGAAAATCCTTTTCCTGTGCAATTGCACAACTTTTCAAGTTTTTAACATTAGGTAAAAGATTTTTCCGAAAAATGTCTCTTTGTTCGCGCCAGAGGCGATTGAAAATGTTCAACTTTTATTTCGGATCGATATTCTATCTCATGTTGTAAAATTTTGAGGTCGACCATGAAAATGTCAAAATATCAAGAATTTTTCGATTTTCGGGTTGTGAGTTTACTCGCTAATGGAAGGTAAAGGACCATAAGTTTGTGCAAAGACTGCTTTGGGATTACCAATAGAAGACTCATGTGTTTTGATGATAACCCTTGGTGTGTTAGAAGAATTCGTTGGTGTGACGAAAGTGACCGCTTTTATAATTAAAAGGTTTGTTGTAAACAACATTTTTAATTTAGATCGACTCTCGTCTTACGCATCTAATTCCTCTTGACGATGGTATTCAACAACACTCATGACAAGATTATCAATTTTGTATTTTGCCTTTGAAACTTGTGAGTTGGTTTGAATGTTTTAGTGAAAGCTTTGGTTTGTAATCGCTAGATTTTTCCATATCCATTTGGATTGGGTTTTAAGGTAAACTTTTCAATAGTCATTCTTCGATTCACCATGTTTGTAAACAACCGTTTTAAACTCTTTAATTTTGTTTTGCAAACCGAGAATTTCGCAAGAAGGTCATCTACCCGATTCGTTGAATGCTTTTGTATGCGGAGAACTGTTTTTGACAATTTAACAACTCAACTTTAGCTTTTGATTTTCCAAGGTGAGAGCGTTAATTTGTTTTTATGTTCATGTTTCAGTTGTTCTAATTCGGACAACAAAGCATTCTTCGAGGCGGCTAGATCACGATCTGTCGCTTCTAAATATTTTTCGTTTTGATGAGATTTTGCAAAGCGGCTTCAAAACCTTTTCACGGTTTTCTTGAGTTTTGAAAAAGTTGAGTTGCATTTGTAAACATTCAAAATCCTTGGTTAACAAAGCATTTTACTTTTTAAGGATTGATTTAATGCATAACATTCCTCCATTTTGATTTTATGGTCTTGAATTAACCGAGCAAAATCCGGATGAGGCAACAGATCATCTTGTTCAACGTGAGTCTCAACATGATCATTCGTTAGATCCTCAAGTACGACCACGGAGTCAATTTGATTATCAAAGGGGACCATAAGGTCATCTTGATCGTCAAATGTAACTACAGGGTTAATGATGAGTGTCTAAATACTCATCATTTTTGTACAAAATAAACTGCAAAATCATCTGAAAACACTCAAAAACACATCAAAATGATCAAAATATCACAAATCAGTGTTTTATGTGTTTTAAATGCAAAAATATAAAAATCGATGAAAACATATCAAATTTGCAAAATTGCGCTTTAGTCCCCAAGTTTATAAAATTGTCAAAAATAGTCCCCGAGCCAAAATTTCAAAAGAAAAGTCACCAAAGGTCTTTTAAAATCACAAATTGTCATATTCAGTCCTTTGATGGAAAATCTAAAAGTTTTGAGAAAATTACAATTTAGTCCTCGAAAATCCAAAATTGGTCAAAACTAGTCCTTGGGAATTTCAAAATGTTAAAGTTGACCCTTGGATTAGTAAAGTTGGCAAAACAACCCTTTGACTACTCTTCATAAGTTACATGATTGGTCCCTTGGTTTTGAAGAATTGCACAATTGGTCCTTTATGTTAATATTTCTACAAACCAAACCGGACCCTATCTTATTCCCAAGCCCAAAACTAAACCCTTGGCCCAAAATCTTTACCCGGTCCAACCCTTGACCCGACCAACCCAACAACCCACCATTTAAATAATACAAACCCGCCCCTAAACCTGTCATCCCGACCAAGATGTCTCTCCCTCCTCAAACCTCTCCACCTCCCCTACACAACCTTTGTCTCCCCACCTCACCTACCCTCACAAATGCATTAAATGCATCACTTTTCCTGTCTCTAATATCAAAAGCCAATTTTGGCGCCAAAACAAGATAAACGGCTAAGATGAAGTTTAGCCAATCAATGGCTCATATTTGTGCTGGGATTCATTCAGACAAGTGAGAGAAGACTTTGGAGCTTATAAGAGACCAAGAGGAAGGATAGAGAGATAGTTAGTTTTAGTTTTTTATAAAAATGTATGTCGTTTCTTTAATTATCATGTTTTAGATAAATTGTAGTTGTAATTTTCAGTTTATTTGTATTAATCAAAAACTTTTCAGTGTATTGCAAGTTATTTCCAATATCAGTTCCAAGTTTATGTGCAAGTTTCAAATTTTAAGCTACTGTTGCATTTTTCATTTTCAAACTCTAAGTCCCAAGCTTCAATGAGCTTATTTATGAGTTGAAACAAGTTTACATTAGCTTATCATAGCTTTTTATAAACTTGTGTTTAAGTTTTAAGCAAAAGTGAGACACAGTCAACGAAAGTCAACACAAGAGCAAAAAAATAATGCAAGGATGATATGGTTTGATTCGAAAGGGAATGGATTGAAATGGAAGCAAATGGTTGAATTTGATAGGATAGTGTTCTCTGGTTTCATAGTTGGCGAGCCATTGTGGCTTTGGACCGATGTAAGTTCAAATTCATTTTAGCTCAACTGCTTCAAAGGTACTCGATGAGTTAAAATTTGTTTCAAGAATAGTATTTTAGTTATTTAAATCTAGTTTGATCACTTATGCATGCTTAGTCGGTTTGATCTCATTTTAATTTGCAAACAAGACATTAAGGGTGTTTGGTTTATCAGATTAATCGCCTCGAAGTAAATTCGGTGTTAACTTTGTGTTGGTTCAAGTTTGTTTAGTTCGAGTAACTCATTTGAGTCATTAAGTTTGTGCTGCATAACTCCAAAGTCAAAACCTTGGTTTATCTATCTCATTCAGCCACTGTTGGAATTTTTGGGTGTGCAAAATCTTGATTTGAGTTTAAAAGTGTTAAACATTGCTTGCCTTGTATTCATTACATCATATTACTTCATTATAAGTCATAAAAATTGGATCAAACTTCACCAAAGTCAACTTTGCAATCCATTTTCAAAAGTCAAATATGTCAAAAAACTTGTTTTTTGCAGATCTTGCAGATTGTGCATAGATCTTATTAAAGCTCTCCAAGGTCTGAATTTTTGGTTATAAGTAGTCTACTAGGAGGTCTATAGGACCTCACTTCAGTTTTAGCTTTAGCCCTCTGGATAAGCTTCGCATAAGCTCAAAGTAAGGCCTTATTGCCTGCGCCCAACTCGGTGCAACCGAGTGATTTTCTCGATTTTAGCCAAGCACGCATGGGGCTTACAAAAGCTTTTCAAAGTCTGGTCCTTTGGTTACAAGTAGTTACCTAGGTTTAGTTTAAGTCTTAATAATTGGATTTTAGTTTGTAGCTTATTTGGTTGCTTATTTTTGGTCTGCAAGTTGGTACCAAATGCTGTTTTAGCTTATTATTTCACATTATCAATCTGTTGTAACTTGCTATCCAGTGGTTAAAGCTTATTGTTTTAGTTAAAATTGGTTAGCTTAGTATATTGTAGCTTCTTTCTGTGTGGTGCTAGTTTGGGATCACTTAGCTTATTAAAGAAATTATTCATAAGCTCGGATCATAGCGCATCCATTTTCTTCACACAACCACTTGTTTTTCCAATTTTCCTAGCTTCTTATCATTATTTTAGAGTTTCCTGAAATTTTGATTTTTCCTAGTGTTTTGCTATTTTTCCCGATTTTACTTAGTTTTTAAGCATTTTAAATAGCATTTAATACAAAAATTCGAAAAGGTTCAAAAAATAACTTTTCAATTTTCTTAAGTCTAGGTAAATATAAAAAGTAGAAAAGTAATTTTCCATATTTTCATAGTTCATTTGGTAATTTTAGTGATTTAATTAGATTTTAATAGTTTAAAATTCATAGAAAATAGAAAAATAATCGAAAATTACAAAAATAGTTTTGAAAATTCTATTTTGATATTTTATATTTTTCTAAGTCTTAATCTTAATTTTATAGCCTAATTTCCTATTTTCTTGTATTTTAGGTAATTAATTAATATTTAAAAATAGTTTTTAATTAGATAATTAGTCTTAAAAATAATTTTCTTTTTCCATAAATTTTCTTTTATCATTAGGATTGTAAAAATGTATTTTTCATATTTTTAGGGTTTATATTGTGTAAGTTTCACGTTTTTAGTTGTACGTCGCGTAGTTTTTAAATTCCGTTTTATAAAATCATAAAAACAAAAACATCATTTTAATTTTAGTGATAGCGTTTATTTAATAGGTTTTATCTTTTTAATTTCCTCTCATTTGCATTTTAGCCTTTGTATTTGTTTGATGTTTCTGTAGTTATAATCATAATCTCAAAATCCTTTTCCCGTTCAAATCTCGCGATCACTATACGTTTGATAATCCATTGCACAACTCATTGGGACATAACGACCGGGAAACACTATACTCCCGGATCTTCATTGCATACGTGCTTAAGTGCTTTAAGTTTTCTTACGCTTGCGTGAGAGAACTTGACGGTTTCTTGCGCATCGCTTAACGAAAATCATCGGAAGATGTAGAAGACTCATTTTGAGCAGATCGATCCGTGCTTGATTCGATATTGGCGAGATATTAGTTCGAGATATGATGATGGTTTGTTCGGTACTGAGACAAGCCATCGATGTCATACACTGGGCTGTATCACTCATGTGCGGCTCATGCATATTAGCCATCAACATAACAAATGCATTAGCACGCAAGTCCTCCATATCATCATCCGAGTCTCATCCGCCATAAAGCTCGTTCTTTGTTTGTGAGAGATCCACCACTTCATCCTTAAGAGCCAGCAGAAGGCCTCTTTGAAATAAGCACGCGCCTAGTCCTTGGCTTTGGGCATGCATTAGCCAGTGTCCTTCTCATTGCAATTGTAGCATCGAAGACCATTTAACCGATTCGAGCATTTCCTGTTCCACCACTTGAGCTCATTGTTATTCCTACCCACATTAAACCCTTGACCACCGCCCATCCGACGACCATAATCACGATTCGAACTTCAACACGTCCATTGTTCACAACAACTTGAGTCCGTGTGTTAGATGAGGAACGAATACGATTGTTGGATTTGTTGGTGTAACGCCAAAAGCATTAGCAATCATCACAAATCCTTGTTGCAAAGCTTGAACGGATCTGTTTCCTCGCCGCTTCAACGACATATGCTTGAGCATTGTTGCCGTATGGGACCAATTGATTTTGTTGATGTTGTGACTGAAGGTGTGTTTGAAGCGATTGGTTGAGTTCTTTGGTTGAGAGGATAATTCGCTGAGCATATAAGGCAAGTTGTTGATTGTCCGGTTGTAATCTGTTTAGCAATTTGAGCACGGAGAATCCTTTCTCGATCAAATTCCTTTTCATGAGGCTTCAAGTAATCGTACAACAATCCATAGGTTGAATGATGCATGTTCTTCGCTTGACGGAGAAAATGACATACTTCTCCCATTCGGACCAAGACTACTCAGAACTTAGTATTCACCGCAATTCTTGGCATGATGATGTTGTGTTTATCCAAATCATTGATGATATCTCAAAATCGATGATGATAGGACTCTAGTGTCTCTCGTGTTCAATCATGAAGTGTTCATAAGCTAAGTAAATTTTGGATTCCAAATCCTCCCGATTGAGTCTGAGATCCTTCCATAAGAAGACGAATATGATCCCACATTTTTTGTGCGATCTTTTGAGCATCAACACTACGAAGAATTGGGTTTGGTAATCCTAAAAGGATGTATTCCATTGCAAGTTCATCGCCTTCATAGTGTAGAAGTTCAGAGCATTTAGATCCGCAATGATAGCAATGTTGATTTGTTCATCTCTTGGTGGAGCAGTTGGATCTCCGAATGCGAGTGACGATGGGCATCTCAAATGGACCTTCCAAGATAACCTTCTTTAAGAACTTTCCATGTGGCTTCTTCGGATCACGTAACCTAAAGAACCTTATCACCCATTGATCGTAGTTTCGGAGTGAGCATTGGAGGTCTATCAAGTGAACCGACTTCATGAATTGATTGTTGGTCGCTTAAAGCTTCACACATCTTAGCAAACCAAGTGGGTTCCTTCATAGTGCTTCATGATGGATGTTGATTGAAATCGTTTGTGTAGGGTAGAGTTTGAAGACTTGGTGGTGGTTGAACCATTTGTGGTTGTGGAATTGCCCCAAGTTGTGGAGTATGTTCTTGATTAAATTGTTGTTGATAAATGGCTTGTTGTTGATTCCATTGTTGATGTTGTGGAGTTAATTGTTGTTGTTGTTGATGATTATAAGTGTGAGGAAATAGTTAGAGTATGGTGGTTGAGACATGATGATAAACTTGTGTGGTAAAATGGATCTTTGTAGTCGAATGAACCTTTGTTGATGAAGTGTCCTTAGGCGTAGAAAAGACAAGAACCAAGTAGCACTTATGCGTAAAAACACCAAAGTTACGCGTAACAAGAATAGTTACGCGTGGGATTTAGCTTACGCGTGGCGGTGAAAAAGACTAAAGTTATGCGTAAACATGAAGTTAGGCGTAGAAAGTTAGGCGTGGGATTACCTTATGCGTGGGACTAGGTCTCAGCGTAAGATGAATCTTAAGCGTAAGATTTTCTGGCGTAAGCTTTATGCTTAATCGTAAGATTGGGTTTTATCTCAAGTGATCTTTTACACTTCACAAAGGCAAAAGATATCCAAAGTCGACGTATTTTCGGACTTATCCAAGTAAGAAAACACGGATTAAACCGTAAAATTGAAGATCAAACCAAGGAACAATCTTACGCGTAATTTTAGGGTTTTGATACGCGTGGGATTACTCGTAACTTTGATTCTTTCCAAATGTGTTTCTAAACTAGTTTTTGTTATGGAATAGCTTCAATAGTACCAAAAGAACACAAAAGTGTGAATTTTGATGTACCAAAATCGCTAAGCGGGTTACGCGTGAAGCGACACCCACGAACAAAAACAAGCTTAAAACGTAAATCCACGCGTAAAGTTTGAAACTTTTGCCAAAAACAAGTAGTTTAACACCTCAAAACATTGAAAGTACAAGAATCTTGGATTAAAAAGTGTAAAAACGAGTTTTAAGATAACCAAAGATAGCGTTATCTCTACGCGTAAGATCCAAAACCAAAACTTCAAAACAAACAAGTACACCCAACTATTTGGCGATTGATACCATTGTTAGGTCACTAGTTTTACAACACAAGCTTATAAGAGAAGAGATAAAGGCGGATGAACAAGTTATCACACACACACACGATATAGTATGACCGGTTATGAAACAAGAGTGAATGAGAGAATAACTTGAACAACCAACCTCAAATGAGGGTTTACAATAGTTTATATAGGCAAGGAGCTAGGGCAACACTCCTCTCCTTCCCTATTCCTTATTGGGCTTGGGCCTCGACATGGGCCTTCTACATGTTCGGACCTTAAACAAACATAAAGGCCATAATAAAGCTACCTATTACATATGAAATATAAATACTTGAAATCTTGTTTAGGAGTGATTCCAACAATTGGGTAATTATTGTTATAGACGTTTTTTTTTCTTATATTAAATTACTTTGTATTTTTTTAAACAAACATTTCTATAAAAGTGATTGAATGTGTCGGCAACCAATACTATTATAAATGTACTTATTATAATTTGCCATTATAAGCAATTGCCGAATCTTAATTTTTTAAACATTCCATTTTAGAAATATCCCAAATGCTTTATGATGTAATGATATGTGTAAATGTGTATAATCTTATAAATTAACACTTAGCACTTTACATCTTTGCATCCTTTACTTTGAAAAAATCACCGATTTTTATAAAACAAAGTTTTAGTTTTATGGTAAGTTTTATCAAAAATTTATAAAAGATGTATATGTTGGTTCTAGAGGTACTTTTGCGATTTAATAATATTTTTGAACATTATAATATATTATGCATTTGAAACTCTATTGATTTAATAATATCGTTTTGAGACAACTTTGATGAAATTTATCCAATCATGGTACTCAGGTTCTGATTGAACTCGTTGGTCTTGTCCTTTTATTAAAACCATATATACCATCAACTTGTTTTTATATAAATTGTATGAAGTTTTGTATGTTTTATTAGTTTGTACAATATGTATAATAACAAGTATATTTCATATTACGGGTGTTATAAAAATAACATTTATTAGGTAATTATTGTTATACACGTTTTTTTTCTTATATTAAATTATATTGTATTTTTTTTTAAAAACATGTCTACAAAAAATGTTTTAAAGTGTTGCTACCAATGCTATTATAGATGTACTTATTTGATATTATAAGTAAGTGTTAAATTTTAATTTTGTAAGTCTTATTTTAAGATTGTTTCAAATATTTTATAATATAGTATAGATTATTGAGAAACCTTACAAGTCTCGATGGTGTTATACAAGCCATGAAGGTGTTTAAATAGACTAACGGGCCATTACAAAACAGAGAACAAATTGAAGTTTTGAACTAAAATGCTATCTGTAACAAAATTTAAGATGAAATTTTTTCATTTCATTTCAACATGATAGGTTTAGTGACCAATGAAAAAATAGTTAAGTAAAAAAGATCATCTTACAATAAAACTAATAAGTGGATCTTAAACCTTATTTTTAACATCTTGTTATAGCAAACTCTTATATGATAAGAACGTATGAAATAGACAAATCTTTTGAGGATTTTTCAGTTGGGCTAATAGGAAAGCTTAGTTTTATCATGTAAGAAAAATGAGTCCATTCGACTGGATCATAAAAAGTCAAAACTGAATCAATTTGATCAAATTCATCTAAACCTCATCCTGCCCAATAAATAAATAAATAAATTATAAAAATATATGTCTTGATTTATAAAAATTCTAGTTGTCAAATTTTAAATATATTATATGAACCTAAGAGTATTTTGAGTGATGAAGCTTTATAACGGTTTATAAGCTTGTCTAGTCGTTAATTCATAATTCTTTTGATGTTATAACTATGTCTTCACTGTATACAAACCTTTTATAACTCTATAAAATGATTCACGATAGAAGATGCATTAAACTATAAAGAGATTTAAAAATATAAACCCCATCATGCCACGTACACATAAAACAAAATATTACTAATGGTTAAAACAAATGTTAAAGCTTTTCATAGGTTTTTAAACCTTTTCATAAAATTACCATTGTGGATGCCGCAAATTATCAGTTTTCATGTTTTTTTAATAATTTTATAAATTTGTAAATATTCTAAAACAAACATCATATATGTTTTATTTTTAAATAAGATTTATAAAATTCAAATTAAAAGCGTGAGTTACTGTGAAATGTAAATAAATACACGAGAGTATACATATACGAACGACTCATATTACTCCTATTTATGAGATTAAATAAGTTGTCCAGATTTTTTATTTATTTATTTACTTATTTTAATCATGTTATTTCTCTTTTTAAGTTTAACTCATTTGTACACGGATTTAAATGTTAAATAAGGCTAAGTTATTATTAAGGGGAATATAAATATCAAAATGACGACTGGCCTCACAGGTTACTCTAAGATGAAAATAAATACACGAGATTCTACATATTGCAACGATGCATGTAATTCGTCACTAAAGTTTAAAGAAGGATATCCGAAATTACAATTTTTCAAAGACCATTGCGTGCTATTAAACATTCATAATGTCTAAAAATATGATGTCGGTAGTTAAATTTAAACAACATCAACCTCAACACCATTCCAATCAAACAAATTCAAATCCTTCGTCAAACAAAAGTCTATATAAAATATTAATCGTTATTAATACATAATGGAAATTTTATGTAAAACCTCGCGCGTACACATGTATTATAACTATATACATATAAAAGATTTTACGTAATGTAATAGATAAATTTTATTTGACAACCTCATGTATATACCAGACAAACTTTAGCATGATAAGATAGAAGTTTACATTCTTAACCAATTGTATTATTTAGATAATATACGATTTTTATGCAGAAATAGTTAAAATTTAGATTTACTATAACTTATGTTAAAACGCATTATGTAAGACTTAGGTCAAACCACCGTGTGTACGCGGTAAATAACTAGTAAAGTATAAACTTAACTAACGTGATCTTATCTTTGGTGGGAGCTTCTCGATTCGATGTAATACGATGATGACCGGCTCAACGGCTTAATAATTCTTAGATGTCAAAAGGAATTAAAGACATTTTTAAGGCGTTTGTTATGTCACGTGGTGGATTCTTTGGTGCTTTAGGAATCGATGCATGTTCGGTAAATCTCATCCTTGAAAGGAGTCTCTTTTTGATGATATTGTTCAAATGTCGTTTACGTGATGTGCTAATCGATGTAAATCCAATTTCAATTGGAATTCTTGGTTAAAAAACCCTAGATAAATTAGTTGAACTTTTTCTCTAGCTTCTTGCAAGTTCTCTAATATATTCGCCGTTAAAAAAAATGATATTATGATGTTGGGGTATGATGGGTTAAAAAAATTCGTTTTTTGTGCGATATATATTGTTTGTTTACATTAAGTTCGGACCTTCTTAACTTAAGATCCTAGCTCCGCCCCTGCCAATTAAGTGTTGCTCTGTTTTATAATTCCAATTAACCACCCGGATCTATTCACTCGGCATATAAGAACAAACAGATTATTCAAGCATGCATGTCGAAATTTGTCGATATGTATTTGATAGAAGTAACCTCTGTTGTAAAAATCGGTCCAGGCGGCCGATTAATCCCCGCATAATCGCTGATCGCTCACTAAGCGCCTTGATTTATCATAATCGGCCTATTTAATCGGTTTGGTCAATGATCGCTTAAAAATCGGTCAACAAACCGATTAATCGGACAAAATCGATCTAATCGGATTAGTCGGATAAAATAGCTTAAAAATTGGTCAACAAAATCGCTTAAAAACCGGACAAAATCACATAAAAATCGGTCAACAAACCGATTAATTGGATAAAATCGGTCAAAGATCACTTAAAAATGGTCAACAAACCGAGTAATGTCTATGTTTGACTTTGAACTTTGAAGAATTATGTATTATGTTTATATTTGAACACTTGAAATATTTGAACTTTGATGCACTATGCATATCTCATACATATAATATAATATAATATTTAAAATTACAAATTTAAACATAAAGTTTCCAATCCGATTAATCCCCGATTAATCTCCGCCTAACTGATTAATCGTTAGGCCCAACCCGACCGTCTCACTAGCGCCTAACGATTTTTACAACCTTGGAAGTAACTCGTCTTTCTCTAGACACTTTTTCTAGAAATAATTAAAGAAAACATGGGTGTACTCATTTTTAGCCTTGATACATAACTTAAGCAGTTAAGCTGATAATCAACTAGAATGTTTATTCATATATCTAAGTTATCTAGCTCGTCATATAACGAAATTAATACTAATTAAATATGCAATCCTCTAAGGCAATTTCAAACGTCGTACGTAGCTGCGTTACATCCAAGGGCGGAGCTTAGTGAGGACCGGGAAAGGTCCCGGGCCCCTAGGCCTAAGTCCGTCAGCTTATTTTTTTGCGATTTCATGTGTTAAAAAAAATTTTGTTTCATCTTGGTCCTCCCATCTAACGTTTTTCCAGAAAAAAATTTTGTTTTGACCCTCTCACAAAATTTTTTCTAGCTCCGCCACTAGTTACATCACCTCCTTTTAGACCTCAATTCGACTATAACTTAAAGGTAGACAACCTAGTCTGTAATATATTAATACTAGTCGTAGTCGTACATACTATATGAAAAACATGAACATTTGATGGAGGTGTTTGTTTCCCACAAAACAGGTAAAGTCTTTTTGTTCAGGAGGTTGGCGTGACCATTTTAAGTTTGTTTGCATCTAGCGATGAATTGAAATTTGAAACCTCACACATTTTAGAATGATAATCACAATTTTTTTTGTCATAAGAAGATTTGGTTTTATGATTGATCAACATCACAACCAAAGTTGATATATCTTGAGTTATACGATATATAATAGCAAGTTATAACTTCAGTGTATGCACATGGTTAGTAACGCGAATCAAATTTATGGTACGTTTGTTAAAATTAATGTTAGGTTGTAAGCGGTAGTTGTAACTCGTAATTATGAGCAGTAGCAACTAAGGTGGGACTTTAAGTATTGTCCCAACTTGAGTCAAGTTGTCTTCTGACTTGAGAGGATCCTTGTCCTTTTCGAATATATGATGAGATCCTCTCAAGTTACTTGACTCAAGTTGGGGCAATATGTTGTGTTTATAACATGTTGGTGCATTTGGAAAGCCCGGAATGACAAAAGGTTCTCCAATGGTACCATCTCGGGGGAGAAGATCTTTCAAGATGTGAAGTCGCTCGGCTTTTTATGGTATAGGAATAGATCGAAAGGATGTTCTATTAGTTGGTGTTGAGAAACAGAGGGTAGTGTAGAGAGAATGAAAAAGTAAGTTGTATTTCATTAAGAGAAGAATGAGTACTGTACAAACTATTTATAGTCTGCTACATGAAACTGAATTAAGCTAACTGATACAAGATTAAGCTAACACTATTAACTATGCTACATACTATTACAATGAACTAAACACTTGTTAAGAAGAAGCTTCATCTTTGGAGGAGTTGCAGTCCTGCATATGCTCGAACTTGAGTCATGCTACATGTAGGAGTGTTTGGGCGCATTGTAGTTTGTAGAGGCGCTATGCTCTCTTTATCCCTCCACAAGTTGGCAATGTGAAAGGATCACATATGCCTAACTTGGATAGACAATTATAGTGAAGTACCTGCTAAGACCTTTTGTGAGAATGTCGCCAATTGAAATCTTGAAGGAACAAAACAGGTTTGATTTGGCCTTGTTTGATTTTGTCTCTAACAAAATGACAATTTATTTCAATATGTTTGGTTCTAGCATGATGAATAGGATTGTTGGCCAAGGCTATAGTAGATGCATTGTCACACATTACTAGAGATGGAGTAGAAACTGAAACATGTAGATCCTGAAGAAGACACTTGAGCCAAGAAATTTCACAAGTACTATCTGCCAAAGCTCTGTACTCAGCCTCTGTTGAGCTTCTAGAAACAACAGTTTGTTTCTTTGACTGAAAAGAGATCAGACTATGGCCAAGGAAAACAGCATATCCTGTAACTGATCTCCTTGTTGTGGCACAACTTGCCCAATCACTGTCACAGTAAGTAGTTAGTTGAAGAGGATTCTTGGTAGGGAAAAACAATCCTTGGCCTGGACAAATATGATGTATCTTAAGACCCTTATGAGTGCAGCATAGTGAGAAGATCTTGGACTATGTGAATATTGACTTAAAGCTTGAGCAGCAAAGGATAAGTCTGGTCTTGTGATAGTTAGATAAATAAGTTTTCCCACTAGAGTTATGTATGAAGAGGGATCTGGAAGAAGATATCCATCTGTTTCATTAAGCTTGAGAATAGGATCCATGGGGGTGGCTATAGGTTTACTGTCAAGGACATCTGCACATTCTAGGAGCTCAAGAGCATATTTCCTTTGTGTCATTACAAGACCAGAAGAGTTTCTTAAGAATTCAATGCCAAGGTAGTAATGTAAAGCACCTAGGCCCTTTATACTGAACTTTTTGTGTAAGTACTGTTTGATGGTTTTAAGAAAAGTAGAGTCTTTGCCAACTAAGAGGATGTCATCTACATAGACAAGTAGTGAAGTAAGGCTGCCTTGATGCATGATGGTGAAAAGAGAGTTGTCAGCATGGCTTTGTTTGAATCCAAGTTGAAGTAGACAAGTTGTCAGTTTCTCAAACCATTGTCTATTTGCTTGCTTTAGACCATATAGGGACTTAGTTAGTTTGCAGACTGTGTTGGGTGGAAGATTGTGATTGCAGCCCTGTGGAACTGTCATGTAGACATCCTCATGTAAATCACCATGTAAGAAGGCATTGTTAATGTCAAGTTGTTCTATGTAGCAACCTTGTTGAACTGCAACTGCAAGCAAGGTTCTGACTGTTACCATCTTGGCTACAGGGGCAAATGTTTCTTTGAAATCAATTCCTTCCTTTTGAGTGTACCCTTTGGCCACTAGTCTGGCCTTATATCTTTCAACAGTACCATCAGCCTTGAGCTTGATCTTGTAGACCTATTTGCTTCCAATGGCTACTTTGCCACGAGGTAAGATGGTGTAAATCCATGTCTTGTTTTGTTCAAGAGTGTAATTTCCCTTTGCATAGCCTCCTTCCACTTAGGATGTTTAGATGCTTGGAAATAGGAGTGGGGCTCATGGGTGGTGGTAACATTATAAATGAAATGCAATGTTTTTGATGATAAGTTTCTATAATTTAGGTAATTGGAATGGTGATGTTTTGTTGTGACATTGCGTAAGAAAGATTTTGGTAGTTGATATTGAAAACCTGTGAGTGTTTTAGAAATGGTTTTGGATCTTGTGGATTGTCTCGATGGAGGTGGTGGTATAGGTACCTGCAGGTGGAAGAAATAGAAGGTGAAGTTGAGTGTAGTGATGGTTCGATAGATGGTGTAAGAATTGGTGTTGGTTGTGTTGATACAGTAGTAGGTGATGGTGATTGTTGTGTTGACTGTGTTGGTGAATCAGTAACTGAGGGTGTGTGAGTTTCTGTGTGAGTGGTTGATAGGTGTTCAGGTGAGATTATAGGAGAAGAAGTGTTTGATGTAGGAAAAGATGCAGGTGTAGATGTTGGTGGATCAGAAGTATATTGAAGTGGTGAGTTGTATGGGTCTGGTTGGGTGGAGGTGTCAGTGGTGGATTGAAAAGGAAAGATGTGTTCATCAAATGTGACATTCCTGGTGGTGATGATTTTGTGAGTTTGTAAATCATATAGGAGGTAGCCTTTACGATTTTGTGGATAGCCAAGTAAAGCAGTTGGTGTGGATTTGGGAGCAAATTTATCTGTGGTGAGAATGTAAGCATTTGCTTTGCATCCAATTGTTCTGAGATGATCAAGTGATGGTGGTTTGTTGTAAAGGACTTCATAAGGACTTTTATTGTCAATAACTCTAGAAGGTAGTCTGTTGATGAGATATGTGGAGGTGAGAATGCAATAGCCCCATAGGTGTAGAGGAAAGTGTGCTTGGAAGTATAAAGCTCTTGCCATTTCTAGGAGTTGTTTATGTTTTCTCTCTACCCTTGCATTTTGTTGTGGGGTGTATGGACAGGATGTTTGGTGGATGATGCCTTTTGATTGAAGAAAGGTGTTCATAGATTCATTTAGAAATTCTTTCCCATTGTCAGATCTTATCCTTTTGATGGATGTATTGAATTGTGTGGTAACATAAATAAAGAAGGATTGAAATGTGGTGAAAACATGTTGTTTAGATGGTAGCAAATATGTCCATGTTGCTCTTGAAAAATCATCAACAATTGTGAGGAAGTATTTACATTTATTGATTGTAGATTGTTTGTATGGTCCCCAAACATCTAAGTGAACAAGGTCAAACAAAGTTGTAGCATGAGAAGTACTAGAAGGAAATGGTAAAACATGTTGTTTTGCTAATGGACAAATGGTACAAGTGGTTTCTGAGTTACTTTTTACAAAAGGAGATAAGGTCTTGATCTTCTGAAGAACTTGATAGGATGGGTGTCCAAGTCTAGCATGCCATAGTTGAGGTGAACCAATGGTGGAAAGGATGGTTGAAGTAGCAGCAGTTGGTGAAGAATTGAGAGTGTAGAGACCACCATGTAAAGATCCTTGAGTTATAGAGCCATCATGGCCCTGAAAAATGCACTGTTTGTGAGTGAAAGTGACTGATGAGTGTGTGGTTGCTGTGAGTCTGCTAATGGAAATGAGGTTATATGTGAATGTGGGGATATAAAGGACATCTGTGAGTGTAAGGGTTGGTGTTAGTTTAACTGATCCTACTGTATCAACTGTGATTTGGTGTCCATTGGGTAAAGTGACAAGTGTTGGATGTTTAAGAGTGTGAATGTCATGCATTTTATCAAGAGATATGCATATATGGTCAGTAGCCCCACTGTCTATAATCCAAATATCTAAAAAACCATGTGAAAATGAAGCTATAAAAGAGAATCTACCTGCCATGTGTGGGAGAGTACCAGCAGTGAATTCCTTTGGATTGTTCTGAAGCATAAGAAGGACTTGATTCAGCTGGTTTTGGAGTTTGTCCATCCTTGAATACACAAATGGATCAGTAGCAGAAGTAGATGATGATGTAGGAGTATCAGATAGATTTGGTGGTATGTCATTGGTATTTTCCAGACCAGGCATGGTGTTAACTGCATTTACTTTTGACCATGAGTTGTTTCTTTGATTTGGAGGAGTGTATTTGTTGTGAAGAGGATGTCCTGGTGGATAACCAACAATTTTGTAACATTCTCCCCCATAATGACCTTCTTTGTTGCAGTTAGTGCAATAAACTCCTTTCTTGAAGGGACTCCTCTTGTAGGATGTGTTGTGGTTAGTTGAATTGTTTCTGGTAGTAGCAGTGTGTTGTGATCTATGATTGGTAGTGGTGTGTAAGGCTGTTGGAATGGTGATGGTTGGTTTTGGGACATCTCTTTGAATTTCTTCTTGTCGTAACATGCTGTAGGCTTTGGACACTTGTGGTAATGGCTGAATTAGAAGAATTTGACCCCTCACATTTGTGTAACTTTCATCCAACCCCATCAGAAATTGCATTAATCTTTTCCTTTGATCCCTTTCACCATTAGTCCTTCCATTTTCACAATCACAAGGACAAACACATGCATATGGTGCTTCCAATGCATCCAATTCATCCCACAACCCCTTCAATTTGTGATAGTAAAGCTCAATAGTAGTATTTCCTTGTTTTAAGTTTGTGATGTCATTTGATACCTGATAGATTCTATGTCCATCAAGTTGTGAGTAGTGTTCATTTAGTTCTTTCCACAAAGCATTTGCTGAATTCACAAAACTCAGATTGTTACCAATTTGTTCAGAAACTGTATTCAAGATCCAAGAAATGACCATATCATTTGCTCTCTCCCATAATGATCTGATGGATGAATTGATTGAGGGTTCTTGAAATTCTCCATTGATGAGCTTGAGCTTGTTTCTTGCACTTAGTGCAATCATCATGGATCTCTTCCAAGAACTGTAGTTTTCTGATCCAGTGAGCTTCTTGGAGATAAGAACAAGTCCTGGATGATCATTTTGGTGAAAATAAAGAGGATGATGGACTGAGTTGATATCATCATTGTTTGTTGTGTTTTGATTGGATTCTGATGAGTTGTTACTAGTAGTAGCAGTAACCATGGTGTTGAATTGATCTGAAACAAGAATCAGTTATGGTGGAAGTTTTGGCGGGAAAAACTGTTATGAATGAATTTGAATGATTTTGTGTAATTTGATGAAAGTTGTTGCATGAGTGATGATTGGAGTGATGTTATGATGAATTTCTGGTAAAATTTGATGAATTTTGATGATAATAGCGGATTTGTGGTGGTTTGTATGGTGGTTTGTGGTGGTCAAAGTTTGTTGTAGTGGTGGTCAACGGTTGTTATGGTGGTTAAAAGTAGTTAAGATGACCGGAGTTTGTTAGAGTGACCGGTTTGTCTCTAATACCATGTTGAGAAGCAGAGGGTAGTGTAGAGAATGAAAAGTAAGTTGTATTTCATTAAGAGAAGAATGAGTACTGTACAAACTATTTATAGTCTGCTACATGAAACTGAATTAAGCTAACTGATACAAGATTAAGCTAACACTATTAACTATGCTACATACTATTACAATGAACTAAACACTTGTTAAGAAGAAGCTTCATCTTTGGAGGAGTTGCAGTCCTGCATATGCTCTGAACTTGAGCTGTGCTACATGTAGGAGTGTTTGGAACTGCATTGTAGTTTGTAGAGACTGCTATGCTCTCTTTAGTTGGAAAGATTGGTGTAATTTCGATCGGATGTAGGTTTGTAGTGTCTATCGCCGGCCACTATTTGGTGGTTTGTGCTTCGTAAATAATACCCAAATTTCAAAAAAAAAGTTGGGGCAATATGAGTCGTTGGATTTGATCCAATAGCTCAAATCAAAAGAACTTCATTTGATTTGAGCCATTGGATCAAATCCAATGGCTCATATTGTCCCAACTTGAGTCAAGTTGTGCTTACAACTTGAGAGGATCCTTGTCCATTTTCGAATGCCTCTAATTTTTTAGAATCTTGTATATATATAGTCACTCATATGTTTTTTTTTTGTCCCTACTTTTAGAGATTCAATTATATAAAGGTGATCTTTGTGCAAGATTTGCTTAATGTAAATACATTGTACATCATACATTCAAAGCTTGTATTTTAGATATATATGACATTTTTATGTTTAGATTTGGTATATATAAAATTATCTCATGTATTTATATGATTTAGATACCATACTTAGTTAATAAGATAAATTGTTTTAAAATGAATGATTATCATTGAAAAAAATAAAAACAAATATGATTATTATTATTGAAAGTTATTTAATTAAGATATTTTTTGAATTGAAAGGTTACCTGACAACAAAATAATAATACATCTCATGAGTCACGATCTTTTATGCATGAGAAAAAACCTACTTGATAAAAAGTCTTAAAAAGTTTGTTGTTTAAAAAAAAAAAAAAAAAAAAAAAGAGAGTCATCAATAGCTCAATAAGCGTCCCTTACTTTCCCTCCCTCAATTTAACGTCACATATCTTTTCTTTTTCTTCTTCTTCTCTTTCACAACTTTCTCAAAGCTCTACCTTAATTTTAGTGTTATAAATCATTCAAAATCACAAAGTATGTTTCGATTTCTATTCACACAAAGTATGTTTCAATTTCTCTACAATTTCATCATATATTCATTCAATCGCTACAAATCACAATCTTTTTCATCAAATTCGATGTTCACTAACGTAGAAAAATTCGGGTATGTTCATTTTGGGTTAAAATAAAGTTTTTATAGTGATTCTTGATCAACAAACCCCAAATTAAAATAAATTCTATATATTTTTATTTTAAAAGTTGTCTTCTAAATTATCAAAAAGGTCACGTGTGATGATGAAACATTTATTAGGTGTTTGATGAATTGTTTCAATGAAGTAAATTTATGATTTTAGCGTTTGAAGTTGTTCATTATAATATACTTTAGTAATTTATAAAGCTTGATTTGATGAAAAATCAAAGTATATCGATTAATGATGTTTTTGAATGATGAATAATGTTTAGAGTTAATTACATAAATTATCCTTGTGGTTTGGCCATAGTTGCAAGTTTCGTCCTTAACTCTAAAAATTACACCATTCGTCCTTGTGGTTGTCCATTTGAGTTGACCCGTCCTTTGACCGAGACGGCGTTAGATTGACCATTAACTCGAGGGCACTTTCGTCTTTTCAACCCCAACCTATACAACCCTTAACACCGTTACTCTCCACCCTACCCACCTTTTTCTCGCCCAACCCCACCCACCTTTTCCTCCAAAACATCACAGTGTTCATTCATATACCCAAATCCCAATTGTGTGTGTATGTGTATATGTGTGTGTGTGTGTGTGTCAAGAAGAACACTAAATGCCTTTTCTTTCTACAAACCCCACAACTAAAACAGGATGGTATTTTGCGAATGTGGGAATGAGGCAACAATTTGAACCTCATGGACAAATGCTAATCCCGGTCGTAGGTTCTACACGTGTCCCCAAATCGTAAGTTTTTTTTAACATAGTTTCAGTTTTTTGTACTAAATGATCCTTAAATGATATTTGATAATTGGTTGCAGGGTGATTCAAGTTGTCAGTTTTTATTTGGTTCGATCCCCTGATGTGTCCAAGATCCATGATGATAATTCCAAGTTTGTTAAGGGCAAGAAACAAGTTGGAACAGTCTGCTATGGAGCTTGTGCAAGCAAACAGAAGGTTGAAGATGTTCTTCATATGTAGTTGGTTGGTTTTGATGTTTATGTACTTTTATCTAAGTTGGATGGTTTTTGATACATAGTTGGTTTGGATGTTGAAGTACTTTTGTCCTAGAATGGTGTAAGAACCGGTTGCTATGTAATTGGTTCTTTCTCTTGATCATATATGATGTAATGACCACTTGGTTTTCGTATATAAGTAATGAAAATTGGTCTTTTATATGTACAATATAGATGCATGTTTCTTGATGTTAGTTGTTCAAAGTCATAACAATTTGTAAAATGTTTGACTTTTGATGGTCAAACTCAAGAAATGACCCAAACAAATGACCAAAGCTATGATCAAGATTATATTACAACCTTAGCAAACAAATCAACATGAAAATAATAGATCTAGACCAATAAACCACGACTTATGATGGTCTAGACTATCAAAATGACCAAATACATCGATTGACTTTTGATGGTCAAACTCAACAAACAAGTTACCAATACTATAATATAAAGTCGAGAAACAAAACATGATAAAAAACATACACAACCATAATGCTTAAACCACATTTACCATACATTAAACATCACCCAAGTTGTTACAACAAAAATTATGCATGGTAATAATGTTATGAAACTACTATTGTTTAAGGTACTTGTTTGTCCCAAATAATGCCCGTTTAATAAAACACAAGTTAAAAGAAATTAAGTAACAACACTAAAGTAACTTTTCAACGTACAATATTTTATCGATAAGAATCAAAGAATTACAAAGTGTTTTGCGAAAACACCTAATTGAATGACAATGTATGTCACACCCCCAATTTACCTGTTTTGCAGCGGAATGGAATTCCTGGGGATTGACTGTCATAGCACCACATCACAGTTATATTGAACGACCTAAAGTGTCGTTTTTAAAAAAAAAAAAAAAACACATCGTTGGATATTTCATAAAAACAATCAGAGTACAACATCGGTCCCAAAAGGTTTACAAAGTTTGCGGAAATACAAATATGTTACAAATCCAAACGATGTTTTGAAATAAAGTGCCATAATGTACATAATGTAAGTCGACGCCATGACTCAAAATGTAGGTCCCTAAACCATGTCATGATGATAATGCCTCGATTACACGAAAATACATTGCTAAAAGCGGTCAACAATAATGTTGGTGAGAAATCATAGGTTTATGTAAATGTTTTATACGACTACACAAGTATTGATCGGGCATGACAATCCAATCACGTAAAAATAATGTTACAATTGCTCTAAGCCCATGACCCCAAACTAGACTGTTCAATAATGTATGCCCTGCAGAGTGTTTGCCGACAACTCCGTAATGTAATCAAATGAAATGCATCCGTTTGCTGGTTGGGATTCACCAACCCGGATGGAGCGTCACCTCGATAGATCTATCCACTCATCCTCGCTTCAAAGATTAACGGTTCATGTTCAAGTAATGGGGACTTTCAAATTGGCAATTGTGGTAACTTAAGCAATGTAATGAATTTAACATTCTTGGTATCGTACAAAAAAAAATGTAGCGCAATGTATTCTCCCCGTGGGTTTGAAAATAATCGAAAGCATGTAAACGGGCTATGAAAACTCACTTGGATAAACCGGAATAACGGCAAAAGTGAGTACACCGAGGTTTAATGTAATCGTCAACGGGACCTATTATCAATGATATGATATGTCATGAGTTGCAATGTAATGTTATGCATGCACTTCAGTATGTTATTTATACCATTTACGGGTTTTGAAAATATTACTCGTCGTCGAAAAATACTCTTTTGACGTCTTGACCAATTAAAATGACTTTACATGTTTTACGTCAAAATGTCATCCTACAATGGTTTTATAATGATTTTGGTGAAATTACAACTTTTCGTCGCAAAACAATGTCGACGGAATTTTCATGAAATCAACAAAATGGCTCGGAAAAATAGTCGTAAAGCGGTGTCGTCGGTCGTTAGAGAACGAACTCGACGGTTTTGGAAAGTTTGTATCGATATCTAGAAGTTTCAGTTCAGAGTTTTCGTTCAAAAGGTCTCGATCATAAAGATATCAAAGGTTAAAGATGGTGGTTTTGCTAATTGTGTGCGAAAATGAGTTTCGCCAAGTTTGAACATCCGTAATTTATTTATCAGAACTCCGCTTTACAAACGGCTTTTTGTTTTGAAAAATATGGCCGATGCACTTGATTTTACTAGAAGACATTTTGTTCCAAAAGTTTCACATCATGGTTAAAACAGCCGCAAACATAGCCTTTACTGACTAATGAAATACTTGTAACGTAAAAATAATATAGTTTTTCGAAAATAATATTTACGGCAACTTTATGAAAACGGCCATATCTTTGTCGTTTTAAATCCGTTTTCACGTATAATACGTCCTTAGCTTCGTATCGAAGTAAACTAATATATTTTGACAAGTCGAAATAATTTGTGAAGCTTAAGGCTCGTTTTGACCGAAAATACTAAAACAACAAGTGAAATTTTCTGAAAACTATACGTTTCGTCGTCAAACTTTAAAAATCCATAACTTCTTCGTTATAAGTCCGTTTTTATCCGTTCAAGCGGCCACGGATTCGTTTTAAAGTATATTTTCTAAATATCAAGGCCAAAATTTCGTACCAACAGTAGGTTTTTCCAGAAATTCGAATTAAGGACAGAACACAATTATATAGTTATCGAAAATAGTTTTTCTCGGACAAAACCTATTCTAATCCCTTCAAATCAACTCCAAACTAATCTAATCCTACCATACACCTTCTTAGGGTGTCATGGGTTCCTAATCACCATCAAGACCAAAGAATACCATGGGAATAATTATAGGATGACCATAAGTATATAAATAACTCTAAAATCATGAAATAAATGGTATAAATCACATATCATGCATAATATCTCCAAAATGAAAAGAAACATATGAAAATGAAAAGGAAACATGAAAATGATAAAAATATGCTTACAAGTGATAGTGATGAGGTGAAAGTAACAAGGATTAAACTTAAATACCCTTGGTTTTATTTCAAAACCATATAAAGGATATAACTAGGTTGATAAACACTTGATTTTGCAAAATCTTGATCCCTTGTTTTTCTTTGATGTGGCGGTTTGATGAGAACCAAAAGAAAGGAGAGGATTTTTTTTTTTTAACTATGTGAGAAATGAGAATGAATGTGAGAATTATTTGAGTAAGACTTTAAGTATAAGTGGTAAGACAAGAAATTAATGAACCATGCACATTTATTACACACCCTCCCCTTGGCGGTTTTAGGGAGGTTGTCTCTCAATATATATATATTTTTTAAATTGTATTACTTGCATTATTTGTAAAGAAAATGTAAGAATTTTTGTAGGAAATGTATAAGTGAATGTAAATAGACATTTTTGGTACAAGTAAGTATTTGATAGATCAAAATAGATTGCAATGAGATGATAAAAATTGTAAAAATACTTTCCTTGTGAAAATTGAGTGATAAAATAATTGTCGTATAATTTTAAGAAAACGACGTAATAATTAAACTTTAACGATTAATATACCAAATAAATTTGAAACACTAGGAAAACTAAAAATATAGTTTTTATGAACTAGATGTAAGTTTAAAAATACCTCGGGATCATTTTGAAAGTAACGGGTTAAATATTTAAAATAATAACTCACGCGATAAAGATTATTAAATATAAAAATTACGCGTATAAAGTGAAATGAAATGTCGTGAATGAACTTATGAGGTGCAAATGATGTCAATGGAATGTAGACTAATCTTAGTCCATATGAAATGTACGTGATGTTATGATCATGAATTCGCCTCTAAACCTTCAAGGTTACGCGAATTTGAAACAAGTAAACCAAGTTTACTATAAATGTTGAAATAATGAAACATAAATTGTGTCGAGAAATGACCTGAAAGTACGGGTTGTCACATTCGCCCATCCGAAAAGGAATTCAGTCCCTGAATTCAGTTCGTGTAAGTCTATCGAATTTTTGAGTTTATGATGAATATCGAGGAGAAGACATGGAGAAATGTAGTTCTTGTTGTCGATGATTGAGAGTGTACAAAACATCGTATTGGGTAAATCTCGCATGAGTAATACTTTGACTTGTGGAATATGTGAACATTTTGCTTGCACTAAGATTTATAAATAGCCGCTCCCAACATAACATGATCCTCCGAATTAGACATAGTTAGCTAGGCTATGTATAATTAAGGAACGATGATGTGACGTTCGGTTTAGTTGTTATAACTCTCGATGCTTACAAGGATTTAAACCGTGTCGTTAAAATGGTCGATAAAGTAAAAGAAATAACATTCTCGAAAGTGATATTGAATCGAAAGGAAATAAAGTACAATAGATGAGAATATTTACAACGAGTGGTTTATCATAAGTAGTACATCTTAGGTTATAAGGATTCGGATACGATGAAAACATATACTTAGTACGACATAGTACATAAGGATAAATAAGACCGTTAGTTTCGATTTTCTTGATCTTTCGTGTCGTTGGTACCTTGACGAGCTTCTCCTTTTCCTAATCCATGAGCACCTTCAACTTGTCGACCTTGGTTTTGAGGACATTGATTCCGATAGTGTCCTTGCTCCCACATCCGAAACATGTAATTATAGTTTTGCCTTTACAATCCACGGCTAGATGTCCGGTTTTGGCATTCGTGGCACTTGGCGGGCAAGGACCCGTGTGATGATACTTACATCGATTACATAGTGGTTTAGCCCCAACATATCCTTTTCCTTGCGGTCCTTAGCAAGGTGTCCCACTGTTTGACAGATAAAGCATATACCACATGGACCATTATGATGTAGAGTGCATTGATGGCATCGTGGCAAGTTTCGATATAAGTTCTTTCCTTTGTTGGTGCGAAGAACATGAACCCCGACGACTTCTTGTCTTCTATTTTGTTGTTGGTGATGGTTAGTGTTACTGACTTTGGTTGTTGTTGTTATAACCTCCCGGTCATTTTCCCATTTCCTTTTGTTGTTGTTAGTTTGGTTGTCGCGGTTGTTGTTGG
Source organism: Chrysanthemum lavandulifolium (assembly GCA_022545495.1). NCBI lineage: Eukaryota > Viridiplantae > Streptophyta > Magnoliopsida > Asterales > Asteraceae > Chrysanthemum > Chrysanthemum lavandulifolium. The sequence continues at coordinate 98,621,574 of CM040240.1, read as the reverse complement.
TTTGATCGTTGTCATTGTTGTGGTGGTTATTGTTGATAATGTTTTCCTTTTCACAACTTGAGCCATGAGTAATTGAGTTACCTTGATGGTCTCTTCAATTGTTTGCGAATCGAAAGAGGCTACCTCTCCTTGAATGCATTTTGAAGTCCTCCAATGAAACTTTCCAAGAGTTTCTCATTGTCCATAACCATATATGGGCATAAAGCGACCAACTCTTGAAACCTTCGATGTAGGTCTCAATGTCATAACCAACGGTCACTAGCCCAATAAATTCCATTTTCAATTTCTTCATCTCCTTGGGTGGGCAATACTTTTAGTCATCAACCTCTTGAATTGATCCCATGAGAGTTTATAAGCATTTTCCATACTAATAGGTTGTGCATAATGATTCCACCATAACATTGCCTCATCCAAGAGTGTACTAGTAGCAAATTTCACCTTGCGTCATCCGGGCAATCGCATATAAGAAATAACAACTCGATCCTCTCCAACCAACGGATCATAGTAATGGCTCCTTCATGCCTCACGAACTTGGGGTCACCGCTCTTAAAGTCCATGTATGTACCACTGAACTCTCGAATCTCCTGCAACTCCTGTAGTAGTAGCATGTCTAGTAGTTTCGATGTGTACCGTGGTCTCGACAATGACAGCAGCAGCAGCTATCGTTGCTGTTCTTTCTCTAGTTCCCTAGCTATACAATCCTTTATATACTTTTGGATATCGGCTTGTGTCATAGTGGTGGAGCTCTCTTGACGCCATAACTCTTCAAGTAAAAGGAAAATGAGACGTGTCAAATCCTATGTTAAGAATAGGCGCCTAAAGAGAAGTGATAGAAGGTGGTAAGTTTGAGGGTATTTTCAAAATGATCGACGGGTTCGAAAAGATGGGTTATTAGGTGTTGTAAGTGCTTCAAATGTAGTTCATCCCTAATATTGTTATCATGCTAGCAAGAAGATAGATATCATCTCAAACTATGTCGAAGAATGTTTGTTCTAGTTTCACTTGTAGATGGGGAGTCATTGATTGTCCGACATGTTCAAACTGTGGCATCTCTTGATATGGAAATGAGGTTACTTGGGATTTCTAGAGAACACAATGCCTTAGGGAAGTCTATATCGATAGCCTTAATTTAACCAAATTTTCCTTTAAGGAACTCATTGAAGGAAGTTCACATATTGTTGAAGCTATGTTTAGTGAAATGTTCAGCCTCGGATAGAAGACTTGGTATATCCCTATAGTGTTGTTTCATGGGTGTTCGCTCAGATTAAATCTAAGTAACTCGGTCTAGCTAGTACTTTTGGAATGATAGAGTTTGGATTCTAATTCAAAATAGTGGTTCGAATATCTCGTGATGTCTTAAGATTTTGTTGAGTTTTGAATCATCCTACCTCCTAGTTCTAGTCCTTGTTGGTAATCCCCAAAATCCTTCCATTGTTTTCTTGTATCGAGGAATCCTCCTCACGGATGGTATAGGAAGTCTTTCTAAAAAAAAAAAAAAAAAAAGTTCACTCGTCAAATCCTAACTTATCGGTTGAGTGAGAGATAAATGGCGTAAGCATCTATAGAGTGTTAACGAAAGGAATGTTTATGCACAATATATTTGATTATAAAACTTTGCTTTCAAACGAAAATAAATAGTTTGTAAGAAAATTACAGTAAAGTTTATGAAAAGGGTTTGTAAAACCACTTTATTGAGTAACAAAGAAACATTTTTCTTTATCATTTACGGTTTAATAATAAATCTTAGTTGTGGCTTGGTGTAAAAGTAACAACTTGTTAAGGTGATTTTAAAACAGCTTATATAGTGATAGAAAACGGCTTAACAATGGTAGTGAAATATTTTGGTAAGTCATAATTGATTATAACATAACTCGTGAAATGATTTGTAAAATAGCTTTCCGAAAACAATTTATCGTTTGTCAAATAATAGAAGATTTCGTAGTTCAATTAATATCAAGATGGTTTATAGGTTGGGAATATAATAGTTAGTAAAGTAAAGGCGAATAGTTTGTGAGGTAAGCGTACCAAGTTTTATGATTTTAAATCGAGCAAATGGCTAAAATAGTTCACCAAAAGGGTAAAATAGTTTATAAGACCGCGATATTACTTGCGGGAAAAATTTGTAATATAGTTTGTAACTTGCTATTGCAATTGTTTGTTGTTTTATAAAATAATAGCAAATTAATCGGTTTATCATACTATGAGAAAATAGTTTGCAAAGTATCGATAAGGTCATTGTTTATAAATTATTATCAAAGTCGTAAATTTTGGTTTAATGGTACAGAGTAAGATGAAATGATCGGTAAAATGATTGAAAGCGGTTTGTGTTAGATAACGATGAAGTTTATTATCTCAAAAGAGAGAATGTAGGACAAATAGTTGGTGTTCAACGTTTTGTTTTGTAAGATAATGGCTTGATGATTTTTCGAGTAACATGAAAATCGTTTCACATGAGGATATTGAATAGTTGATAAAATGACTGACCAATAGATAAGTTGGTAATAAAACAACTTGCGTTAAAACTTTACGAAACAACGTTTCTAAGATAGTGATGAAATAGTTCGAAATAAAATCAAGTGAAATAATTTCATGAAATAGTAGCAAGATAAGTTGGAATAAAATTTGTTGGATGGTTTGTAGGATGCATAAGAGAACCTTATCGAGTAATAACGATCTACTAATTGGTCGAGAATAAAATTGGCCTAACCCTAGTAAGATAGTGATGTATCATCGCGAAATGATAGAGAATTGGGCAATTGGAGTAAGGAATGAAATCAACAAGGTGGTGATTATCGTAGAGATAATAAATGATAAAGATCACATTAGTTAGAAAGGTGCTTATTATCTGTTCCTGTTGGTAGTCTAATCATGTCTCAAGTGTAGAAGTAGTAGGCGGTCTAGCAACAATAGCCCTAGAACTCTCACAGTCCTCAAACCTATGAGATGATGTAGTGTCTATAGTCTTAGTGGTAGATGATAATGGTGTGTCAAATCATGCACGCTTCCCAAGCTGTAAGTTAGGTGTATGAATATCGGGTATGAGATGTGATGGTACGGATGGTGCTCGAAATGATAATGATGATCATGGAATCCTTGTGGTGAGTTAAGGAAATTGGTTCATTAGGATTAAGCCTATAAGTTCTACCCAATAGTATGATCTGTCCCAACTGAGTGATAAAAATTGTCCTGATCCTACAGTGAATCGATAGTGATCGTGATAGTGTAGGTGTAACTTCGTCCTCCTAAAAGGTTTATCTCGGTATTCAACGTTATCGGTGATGAGTCAATTGATGTGAAAATTGTGATAGGGAATGACAAGGAATTCTCCACGTTAGAGTATGGGGAAAAGATAATGGGATGGGTATTTAAGGGCATCCATGTGACAATCGTTTTGAAATGAAAGTAAATAACTCGTAAAATGTGCGTATAAAACCGCATGCAAAGTGAACATGTACTTATGATGAAATGATGAGATGCTATGATAATGTAGCTATAGTCTAGGGTCAATGATGCAACCTAGTTCTCTATAACTGTAGCTCGATACCAATCATCACACCCCAATTTACATGCTTTGCGCCGAATGGAATTCACGGGATTGATTGTCATAGCACCACATCACGTTATATTGAACGACCTAAAGTGTCGTTTTAAAAAAAAAAAAAAAAAACACATCGTTGGATATTTCATAAAACAATCGAGTACAACATCGGTCCCAAAAGGTTTACAAAGTTTGCGGAAATACAAATATGTTACAAATCCAAACGATGTTTTGAAATAAAGTGCCATAATGTACATAATGTAAGTCGACGCCATGACTCAAAATGTAGGTCCCTAAACCATGTCATGATGATAATGCCTCGATTACACGAAAATACATTGCTAAAAACGGTCAACAATAATGTTGGTGAGAAATCATAGGTTTATGTAAATGTTTTATACGACTACACAAGTATTGATCGTGCATGACAATCCAATCACGTAAAAATAATGTTACAATTGCTCTAAGCCCATGACCCCGAAACTAGACTGTTCAATAATGTATGCCCTGCAGAGTGTTTGCAGACAACTCCGTAATGTAATCAAATGAAATGCATCCGTTTGCTGGTTGGGATTCACCAACCCGGATGGAGGCGTCACCTCGATAGATCTATCCACTCATCCTCGCTTCAAAGATTAACGGTTCATGTTCAAGTAATGGGGACTTTAAAATTGGCAATTGTGGTAACTTAAGCAATGTAATGAATTTAACATTCTTGGTATCGTACAAAAAAAATGTAGTGCAATGTATTCTCCCGTGGGTTTGAAAATAATCGAAAGCATGTAAACGGGCTATGAAAACTCACTTGGATAAACTGGAATAACGGCAAAAGTGAGTACACTGAGGTTTAATGTAATGCGTCAACCGGGACCTATTATCAATGATATGATATGTCATGAGTTGCAATGTAATGTTATGCATGCACTTCGTATGTTATTTATACCATTTACGGGTTTTGAAAATATTACTCGTCGTCGAAAAATACTCTTTTGACGTCTTGACCAATTAAAAATGACTTTACATGTTTTTACGTCAAAATGTCATCCTACAATGGTTTTATAATGATTTTTGGTGAAATTACAACTTTTCGTCGCAAAACAATGTCGACGGAATTTTCATGAAATCAACAAAATGGCTCGGAAAAATAGTCGTAAAAGCGGTGTCGTCGGTCGTTAGAGAACGAACTCGACGGTTTTGGAAAGTTTGTATCGATATCTAGAAGTTTCGGTTCAGAGTTTTCGTTCAAAAGGTCTCGATCATAAAGATATCAAAGGTTAAAGATGGTTGTTTTGCTAATTGTGTGCGTAAATGAGTTTCGCCAAGTTTGAACATCCGTAATTTATTTATCAGAACTCCGCTTTACAAACGGCTTTTTGTTTTGAAAAATATGGCCGATGCACTTGATTTTACTAGAAGACATTTTGTTCCAAAAAGTTTCACATCATGGTTAAAAACAGCCGCAAACATAGCCTTTACAGCTAATGAAATACTTGTAACGTAAAAATAATATAGTTTTTCAGAAAATAATATTTACGGCAACTTTATGAAAACGGCCATATCTTTGTCGTTTTAAATCCGTTTTCTACGTATAATACGTCCTTAGCTTCGTATCGAAGTAAACTAATATATTTTTGACAAGTCGAAATAATTTGTGAAGCTTAAGGCTCGTTTTTGACCCGAAAATACTAAAAACAGCAAGCTGAAATTTTCTGAAAACTATACGTTTCGTCGTCAAACTTTAAAAATCCATAACTTCTTCGTTATAAGTCCGTTTTTATCCGTTCAAGCGGCCACGGATTCGTTTTAAAGTATATTTTCTAAATATCAAGGCCAAAATTTCGTACCAACAGTAGGTTTTTCCAGAAATTCGAATTAAGGACAGAACACAATTATATAGTTATCGAAAATAGTTTTTCTCGGACAAAACCTATTCTAATCCCTTCAAATCAACTCCAAACTAATCTAATCCTACCATACACCTTCTTAGGGTGTCATGGGTTCCTAATCACCATCAAGACCAAAGAATACCATGGGAATAATTATAGGATGACCATAAGTATATAAATAACTCTAAAATCATGAAATAAATGGTATAAATCACATATCATGCATAATATCTCCAAAAATGAAAAGAAACATATGAAAATGAAAAGGAAACATGAAAATGATAAAAATATGCTTACAAGTGATAGTGATGAGGTGAAAGTAACAAGGATTAAACTTAAATACCCTTGGTTTTTATTTCAAAACCATATAAAGGATATAACTAGGTTGATAAACACTTGATTTTGCAAAAATCTTGATCCCTTGTTTTTCTTTGATGTGGCCGGTTTGATGAGAACCAAAAGAAAGGAGAGGATTTTTTTTTTTAACTATGTGAGAAATGAGAATGAATGTGAGAATTATTTGAGTAAGACTTTAAGTATAAGTGGTAAGACAAGAAATTAATGAACCATGCACAATTTATTACACACCTCCCCTTGGCGGTTTTAGGGAGGTTGTCTCTCAATATATATATATTTTTTTAAATTGTATTACTTGCATTATTTGTAAAGAAAATGTAAGAATTTTGTAGGAAATGTATAAGTGAATGTAAATAGACATTTTGGTACAAGTAAGTATTTGATAGATCAAAATAGATTGCAATGAGATGATAAAATTGTAAAAATACTTTCCTTGTGAAAATTGAGTGATAAAATAATTGTCGTATAATTTTAAGAAAACGACGTAATAATTAAACTTTAACGATTAATATACCAAATAAATTTGAAACACTAGGAAAACTAAAAATATAGTTTTTATGAACTAGATGTAAGTTTAAAAATACCTCGGGATCATTTTTGAAAGTAACGGGTTAAATATTTAAAATAATAACTCACGCGATAAAGATTATTAAATATAAAAATTACGCGTATAAAGTGAAATGAAATGTCGTGAATGAACTTATGAGGTGCAAATGATGTCAATGGAATGTAGACTAATCTTAGTCCATATGAAATGTACGTGATGTTATGATCATGAATTCGCCTCTAAACCTTCAAGGTTACGCGAATTTGAAACAAGTAAACCAAGTTTACTATAAATGTTGAAATAATGAAACATAAATTGTGTCGAGAAATGACCTGAAAGTACGGGTTGTCACAATGTATAACTCATCTCTCTAACCATGCAAACTTAAAATCGTAAGTTTGTAAGTGAACTTATAAGTCTCTCAGAGACTTTTTGTAAGTTCAATGTGAGAGTAAATGTGCTTAAGTCTTAAGCAATGAAAGAGGTACAATAAAGTACATCTTCTATTTAATGCATCTATATTGGAAAATGTTCATTCTTTGCTTTTTTGAACAGTTCTACCAACTGTTTACTGCTTTATCACCAACTCTTACAGGTTTGACTTTTTACTAAAATACACTTTATCCCGCTCAAATGTATAAGTGAAAAGTCCCGCCTAAACTCAAGGACTTAAGAGCTAAGACCTGTTTGTAAGTCAGAGAGCTGAGAGGTTCATCAGGGTATTGCCGACCCCTGATGAACCTTTATACTTCAGATGGAGTTCCTTCTACATACTGGTTGACCCACATCAGCTAGTGAGTATTCCTTCAAGTAAACTTGACAATGTCTAAGATTTGAACTCTACTAAGGTTGCTCGTTGTCTTCTTCTATCATCAAGACTTCTTGAGTTGCTTTCGATTTCCTTATTAGAGAGTCTTCTTTTACTTAGTCTAATTTATGTTCAAATCCTAGTCAAAGACTATTGGGCACTAAATTGGCCCAACAATCTCCCCATTTGGATATAAACTATACTAAGTCCGAAATTATTGTAAGTGAGCAATGAAACTTCTTCTTACATATAAACCGAAAAATAACTTAAGAAAAGAAGCAATATTTTCATTCGAGGATTACGCATTACAATACATATAAGACCTAATCCTCTAGATTCTTTATTTTCTCAATTGCTTAACGATAGTCATGTCGGTGGAGATGAAGTATTCTAATCTATCAAGAAACCTTATACAAACTTTGAATCCTTCTTGATCCCTTGCCATAATCGATAAGTTAAGTGGTTGTTGCCAATCCAAACTCCTTCTTCTCTCGAAAGCGCGAGACCACCAAATTTGTTCATGAAAATAACAATGAATCGCTTGTCTATGACTTGTTCATCATAGCCATCAACCCCTGCTGTGGTTCAAATTTCTTTCTCCCCATCATTCACAGTGCTCTTTAGCAACATATGTTGTTTCAAGTAAAACGATGTCTTTTCTTCTTTGACAGTTTAAGGGTTGGTATATCTAGCTCACTAAGCTTAGTTGGTGGAGTGAGACCAAGTCTTTTAGCATAGCTTCGAACCACTTGTATATGGAATCTAGGTTTTTCTTTAATGCAATAACACTTGCGACTTTGAATTCTTGACAACATCATCTAACTCTATCCATTCGAGAAACCTATGTTGTTTAGTTTAAAATCATTGAACAAATCATAGTTTCTCTTTTCATGGTCTTTGTAGACTTCCAGAGTTAGTGTCTGATTCTTCTCAACCTTGGGTTTGATACTAGTGATATTTTTTTGTTTAATTTGAAAGTCATGGCTTTGTCATATTTAGCTCGAGTTGAGCCACCACCGCTCTTTTGGCTTCATGATTTTGTATGCCTCTTTTGGGCAACTAGCTTAGCAAAGATCCACTGCCTAATGATCCTGAGTGGCTTTTCTTGCAGCTTCCTCTTCAGAAAGCCATTTTTGTGCCTTCAGGCTTTCAAGAACCTCCTCTCTAGATACCCCTTTGATTTTTGGTATGTTCAAGTTAGTTCCCTCTGTCTCTAAGAGTCTAGCTATATTTTCTTCCTGATCCACTTGCACTTCCTTTCGTTCACTTCTGTCTTGCTTTCATTCATCTGGACTTAATGGTTTGTGTATTGTGGCTACGCCACTTTGTAGCTCAGACTAAAACAAGGTTGATGAGTATTTAGAAAATATAGGGGCAACAGGATGAGCCATTGATCTTATGGGATTAGGAATCTCATATACAAGTGGATGAGTGAGAATTTTTATCTTGGCTTTCTTTGTTGGTGCTTCTGCATCAGACTTTTCCATAGTTACCAAAGCCAGTGTGTTGTCAGTCTCCTTTGTAGGTTCAAGCCCCCCTTCAGAGGATAAGGGTTTGGTATGATCAAGGGAGCTGACTTTGATTTCTTGATCATTCACTTGAAGGGGTTCAAGCTCCCCTCAATTGATGAGCTGATGATCTTGCTAGGGGAGGTTTTTGGTGTTTCAAGGAAGGAAGATTCCTTGGGCCCTTTGTTGACTTGGTAAGGATCTTATGAGGTTGTTGATTGAGGTTGACCAGTTGCTGGTTGCTTCGCCACCTTAGTAGGAACACTAGAAGAAGAAGTTGTTGTTGTTTTGATCTGTGTGGACAACCTGACTAGATGATTGACACTTTCCCATATGCCTGACAAGAACGCCCCAATTGAATGTGCAAAGACTTAACATTGAAAGGAAGATCCGTCTGATCAGTAAGAAATTTATCCAACAACACAACCATCTTGAGTAAAATGGAGTTGGTCTTAATCATCTGAAGTAGAGCCTTGTTCCATTTTACCTCAACCATGGTCGTGACTGATTCATGAAGTGCAAACAGCTTCTCATCCAGAGCTTTCTCCATGTAAGTTGTTAGTCATTTTTCCAACAGTTGAAACTTGGCAGTTGTTTTCATCGGCGAGCCTCAAATCACGAAGCAGTGGTTTAAGAACCTTTGTAAATCTGGTTGGTTTCATGACATCCCTGATCATTTGCACAGCCTTTGCATCTAAGGCAGCTAGATGAGTGATGTGCTCACCGTGTGCAAGTTTTAAAAATTTATAAACACGAATTATCTGGCTATTACTACAAACACATACGAGCAAGTATACTCGTTCGCGTTAGCAAAGGTGGGTAAGTCGAGATCGTCCCAAGAGATTTTTCTTTTGAAATTGTTTTAAAAGATTGGTAACAAGAAAGATTTGTTAAGGCTCTCTCAAAAGATTAAGGTTTTAGTGAAAATCAATATTAAGAAAGCTTATAGGCAATCATAGTAAGTGTTCATGAAGGCTTGGTGTAAACTCTTGATGTGATGCACAAATCATAAGCAAATTATTTCCAAGCCATGGTTTATGTTTTGTAAAATCATTTTAAGAACAATAACATATAGGTAATCCTTTCAGGCCTTATCCTAATGATTATCCTTTAGAAAATCCATTTGTTTGTAAAATGTTCTTATTAAACTCATTCCTACGAATCTTTCGACCTTTCGTGATAAAAATATTTCTAGTCTTGTTTCAATAAGTAAACATGGTGGTTGTCAATTACCATATCCCCATACTAGTTTGTCACTTAACTTTTTGGAATAAAACAAAAGAGAAATCCTTTCGGTCCTTTTTCTTAAAACATGTTTTACCGACAAATCAAACAAGACTAGTAGTTTTCCAACAAACTCATTTAAACAAGATCATATACATGCATCACATATGAGAACACTAGTATGATTTCCTACATCCTTACACACAAGTATATTCAAGAACTACTCCATGATAATTATAACAAAACACAAGTAATAACCAAGTAATTCAAATAACTCAAGAGAATAGAAATTCATAACAAGTTCCATAGAATACCTAAACTTTTGGATTACAAGAATTAGAATTGTGGATTATAGCAACCACACGCCTCAATCGCCTAACTTAACCGTATAACTCCGAATGATCAAACAATGGATGAGAATTTGTCTCTCCAACCTCTTGGACGTTTTACAAAGAGAACCAAACTTTTGGGATGAATAATATGAGTTGGTAATAGCTTTGGTGTAACTATTACACTTTGGGTTGTGTCACACCTAGACTACTAAGTTTAGGTTCATTATATAGCTAGAGAACCATAACTATCTGTCTAAAACGTTCTCTACAAGTAAATAACAGAAATGATCCGCCTCAATGATTATGGGAGTTAAGGCAACATTTAATAACAAAAGTTGTAACTCAGCCTTGGCAACCGGATCGGTTGCGTCTTGCTCACTCGCCAAACCGGATCGGTTGCGGGCTCCAACCGAACAGTTGGGCGCCTCTTGTCCCTCCAATTTTGACTTTTGTTGACTTTTCTTGATTAGCGCCTTTTTCTTTGCTTTCGCTGATGATTTCCAAGACGAAACTTGATCTTTACTTGTTGTAGATACTTAGAAATCATTGCGCTTCCTAGTCATTGAGTCCAAGTGCTTCCTTACTTGATTTCCTTCCTCGGGAATTCTCCAAATGTGCATGAAAACTTCATTTCTTCATCTTTTGCGATACCTGGCTACATTCACATACACAATACGCATCTTTTGCACTTTTGCAACAGTTATGAGTAAATATAGCCGATTATCATACACAAAACCAACAATAACGCTACTAAAAACATGTTCAATTTGAGCGTTATCAAATTCCCCAACACTTAAGTTCTACTCGCCCTCGAGTAGGTCTAACATTTGCAAAAATCGATTTCAATGGTCTTGATACCGTAGTTCCGAAAATCTTAACAATCATCTCAAAAGAAATAATTATTAATTTGCTTTTATTATGAACCAAATACTCTAGATAACACAACTAAACACATCACTAATGATTTTAAGAATTCACTCAACACTCATATATTGGTGGGTATGTGTAAATCACTCAATGCCTAGTCATGATTAATGCTTTTTACCATAAGCTTGTACAAGTATCAAAACAAAGAAAATAAATTCATCAAAGAGGGCTTTTATTCGGTTTATAACGTTAAGGCTTGGGTTTATAAATGGTATGGATAAGGCATGGGATGGTTTATGAAATTGGTGTTAAAAGAAAAATAAAGTCAAGTCTAAACCTCCATGTTGCTAGCCATCATACAAACCACAAGCCCAAAAATGATTATATTTTCCTCTTCTTCACATATCGATCTCCAAATATATATAACTCAATTTTAGCTCATTGGCTAATCAATATTCTTCATATAGCACATTCGCTATAACCATTTTTTAAATAACAAGTTCCCCACACTTAGTGTAAGCATACACCACAAAAATACAAACGAGAAGACGTCTCCTTCATCTATATTGGAATGGCACACACGAATGGTAAAGTGCGGCTAACTCATAATCATAAAAAACAATCCAATCATACCAAGCAACTATCAACCAACCATTTAGACTTTGACAAAGGGTAGGGCTAAGGTTTAAAGTGTAAAATATTTTTTATATTTTTCTGGATTTAAACAAGAATGAAAAGATTGGCTCAGAGGGTGTACTAATGGTATCTAGTGCTAAAAATGAGCACTAACAAATGGGTCCATATAAGGTGGTTAACTAACCGATGTGGTTAGCAAAAAACATTAGATGTAAAATGGAAGGCCATTTGGTTTAAATCCTACGATGCCTCTTATCATTTGAACATATTTTAATCACTCGAGAGTGATTTTAACCGTAATGCATAACAAGTACAAGTTCTAGAATCGACATAATCACCGGCACATTCATACCAAATATAAAACAAAAGATGTGTTTTATACAAAAAAAACCTCACAATTAAGTGGAAAAAGACTATAATACGTGCTAGAAAATGCTATCGAATCCATAATGAATTACTTTCGTAATTTGGTTCAAATCAAAAAATTTCAAAAACCTCATTTTACCATTGAAATACCCAAGTTGTTTTTTAATATATCTAGATAACGTGTGAAAATAACTAGACAACCAAGGGCGATTTCCTGCTAATTACTAAAATCCAAAAACTTTACCTAAAAATCAAAAATAAGACTAAAAACTAAAAATTTTAAAAATCATATCATTTTTCCTATTTTCTTCCCTCCCCCATACTTAAGTTTTGCATTGTCCTCAATGTAATAAGATTAACTTCAAAGTAAAGAAAATGGGAAAAAGAAATAGTCAAAAAGATACCACGGGATAGAATATGCAATATGCATATTGGGTCATAAGCAAGCATGTGAGTTATCCAACTCCAAATATTGACCAACAATAAGCTTCCGTCACATCCATCCTGCAAACAAAACTACAAAAATACGCAATACACAAAACAAAACAAACAAACAATCCAAACGCTACTTAAAAATAAAAATAAACAAAGTATGATAATCATCCTAAAGAAATAGTTAAGAGATAGAGATAGAGATAATTTTGTTCGACACACAATAACCATTGTTTTTGAAACCAGAAATCAAGAATGATCCGCAATCATTCGTCAACCTCACTCCTCTCATCACCTTCATCATCATCATCGCTTTCGGTTTCATAGTTCTCCTCCTCATCAAAGATTGTGTAAACTTTCCTCTTCTTCTTCTCCTTTGCAACTCCCGATGAAGATCCTCCAACATCATAGCTAGATCCTCCGACCTCGGGTAATCTACCATATGCAGGCACTGGGTCAGGAAATGGTGCATAGCCAGGATATGGATACGGATAGGGTCTAGGATAAGAGGTATAGGGGAAAGGATATGGTGGAACATTGGGTGGGTTGTAGGGTGGCAACTCATAATTGGCTTCTTGAGTCATGTGTTGAAAAATCGGCATCGAATAATCATTGATATAATTGTTCCTCAACATCATCGAGTCTCTCCAAACGTCCCTACACTCAATTTCATTCAAATGTTGGTTCCACTCTCCCCAACCTGAGTCAAAACTACTAGACGTACCCGTTTGCACGTTTCCCATTGGTACATTGCCCATTAGCACATTTCCTTGCTGTTGTGGTGGTTGTTGTTGTGGTTCAATCCATGCTCCCAACGTTTTTGTTCTCCTATTCAAAGCATTTCCAAAACCAATTGCGTTCCAAATCTCACTAATCTTTGGCTCTCCACACTTAGCCAACTCACTGCTATTGTAATACCCAAGATTCCTTGCCAACCTCATCACAAAATGGCCTCCACAAATGTTGCTATTACCTTTGATTCCCGGGGCTCTCCTAGACAAATACTCGGCTATGAGCCAAGCCGCATTTCCATCCTTAGTTTCTTCCAATAACATCATAACCCACAAGTCCGGCTTATGACATTTGTCCCTGCTTCCAACTCTATGAACGGCCCGATTACTAGCAACTTGTGTAGCACTCTCATCAACGGATTCCTAATGGTTGCAGCATTCCTTCTAGTACAAGAAGGATCTCCCACGCGATTCCAGTAAGCGGGGATATTAGGGTACTCTTTTTCAAACCTCCTAAGCCTCGAAAAACGAGCTTCAAACAATCGATGCTTAATTTCATTCGGTTCATACAAGCCAAGAGCAACAGCAAAATTCGGCAAAGTGTATGCGTGATCCCGTCCACAAAGCCTAAACCAAACACAAACTTCTTCCATGATGTTCGAACATTGGTCTTTCTTTCAAAGTACATGGTCGAAAAGAACTCCATACACCATTCACGATAAACCTCTTCATTTATGCTAAATGCTCTTTCCCATGACAAATCATCAAACGAATCCCCATCAACCGGATAGACATAAGACATCCGCATCATATGACGCAATTCATTTTCACACTCATATTCGGCAAACAAATCCCAATCAATTAACCTTGGAACCAAAACTGTCCTATTTTGCAACTTTGATAATCGTTCCCTGAAAGCATGTTTCTCCTCACTGGTGAGATCTTTGAACTTCAAGTTTGCATTCCCTTCAGCCTTCAAACTATACGTAACTTTCTTCCTTGCGTTCCTTTGGCAATACTTGGTAACAATCGGGTTTAGTGGAACCCGTGTCGAACTTGAACAACCTACAACATTTCTCTGTAGAAATCATAAATATAAGTCAATATAAGAGTGTTAGAACAAACGATAAGGTTCATAGAAGCCTCTAGGGTCTAGTTCAAAATTCTAAAAATTCCCACAACAGAACGTGGAACCGGATCGGTTGAGTGGCAACCAGATCGGTTCCACTCAAGACCTCAATCCAACCGTTCAGTTGCGATACGCAACCGGATCGGTTACAGATCCTGCAGAAGGCTTTTCCTTCAAATTAATTTCCCACTAGATTCTTCTAATTCCAATTCACTCCTAGACTGCATTCTAACATCATCAATGATTCCCACATCCTCAAATTGCTCTTAATTTGATTTCAAAGCTTACAATCATCACATGTTCATCTTGCTTAGAACTTAACAATCTCAACTTCAATTCTCAATCACTTGTTCTAATCAACAATGTGGCATCTAAAATTCATTAAAAACGCATCATCTACCAACTAGGAATCATCAATTGCAACTTAATTTGATTCAATGGCACAACCTAATTAAATCCGAAAATTCAATCATCTAATACTCATTCCATGTTGAATCAATCACTATAATTCTTTTTGCAATGCATCCTTTATCAATTACCCACTTAATTCCTTTATCAATTACCCATCAATTGTAACAAGAAAGCTTTGTCAAGGCTCTCTCAAAAGATTAAGGTTTTAGTGAAAATCAATATTAAGAAACATATACTTATGTGTAGTCTATAGGCAATCATAGTAAGTGTTCATGAAGGCTTGGTGTAAACTCTTGATGTGATGCACAAATCATAAGCAAATGATTTCCAAGTCATGGTTTATGTTTTGTAAAATCATTTTAAGAACAATAACATATAGGTAATCCTTT
Organism: Chrysanthemum lavandulifolium; assembly: GCA_022545495.1. Classification (NCBI taxonomy): domain Eukaryota; kingdom Viridiplantae; phylum Streptophyta; class Magnoliopsida; order Asterales; family Asteraceae; genus Chrysanthemum; species Chrysanthemum lavandulifolium. The sequence goes on along the minus strand of CM040240.1, from coordinate 98,606,413 downwards.
CGGTCCTTATCCTAATGATTATCCTTTAAAAAATCCATTTGTTTGTAAAATGTTCTTATTAAACTCGTTCCTACGAATCTTTCGACCTTTCGTGATGAAAATGTTTCTAGTCTTGTTTCAATAAGTAAACATGGTGGTTTTCAATCACCATATCCCCATACTAGTTTGTCACTTAACTTTTTGGAATAAAACACAAGAGAAATCCTTTCGGTCCTTTTTCTTAAAATATGTTTTACCGACAAATCAAACAAGACTAATAGTTTTCCAACAAACTCATTTAAACAAGATCATATACATGAATCACATATGAGAACACTAGTATGATTTCCTACATCCTTACACACAAGTATATTCAAGAACTACTCCATGATAATTATAACAAAACACAAGTAATAACAAGGTAATTCAAATAACTCAAGAGAATAGAAATTCATAACAAGTTCCATAGAATACCTAAACTTTTGGATTACAAGAATTAGAATTGTGGATTATAGCAACCACACGCCTCCAATCGCCTAGCTTAACCGTATAACTCCGAATGATCAAACAATGGATGAGAATTCGTCTCTCCAACCTCCTGGACGTTTTACAGCAGTAACCAAACTTTTGGTATGAATAATATGAGTTGGTAATAGCTTTGGTGTAACTATTACACTTTGTATTGTGTCACACCTAGACTATTAGTCTAGGTTCATTATATAGCTAGAGAACCATAACTATCTGTCTAAAAACGTTCTCTACAAGTAAATAACAGGAAATGATCGGCCTTCAATGATTATGGGGAGTTAAGGCAACATTTAATAATAAAAGTTGTAACTCCAGTCTTGGCAACCGGATCGGTTGCAACGCAACCGGATCGGTTGCATCTTCTCACTCGCCCAACCGGATCGGTTGCGGGCTCCAACCGAACGGTTGGGCGCCTCTGTCCCTCCGCTTTGACTTTTCTTGATTTGCGCCTTTTCTTTGCTTTCACCGATGATTTCCAAGATGAAACTTGATCTTTACTTGTCAGATACTTAGAAATCATTGCGCTTCCTAATCATTGAGTCCAAGTGCTTCCTTACTTGATTTCCTTCCTCGAGAATTCTCCAAATGTGCATGAAAACTTCATTTCTTCATCTTTTATATACCGCTACATTCACATACACAATACGCATCTTTTGCACTTTTGAAACAGCTTATGAGTAAATATAGCCGATTATCATACAAAACCAACAATAACGCTACTAAAAACATGTTCAATTTGAGCGTTATCAATGAGTGTTTAACATGTGTGGTAGCTTAGTCTCCAAGGAAGTTGTAAGCAAACCAAAGTGAGTGGTGTTCAAAATTTCTTCAAAAATCGGTAGTTGTTGAGCGAGGGCATGCCGATGTTCGCATACTTGAACTTCAATAACCATTAGGTCACCCATTGTGGATCAACATGTTGAATTTTAGGTCATTGGCATATGAAAGCATGATCTATTTGAGAAAGTATTGTTGTGACAAATGGTGATGATGGTATGTTTAGTTGATCTTTAGAGTATGCATAAACTTTTGGAGAGGTTACCGTGTATAGACCCTCTCATCTTTCTCGATTTAGCATCCTTATCTAATAGTGTATCCACTGCCTCTAGAGCTTTATGAACATCATCTTCTTTAGCTTCTGATTGATATTCGTATACTTCCTCAGGTTCTAGTTCGATGTCAGAATCTAAAAAGATTATTTATGTATCTGAAAATAGTGAAAAAGATTAGCACCAATAAGTTGAAGCATTTCGTTGTCCCTTTCATCAACGAGTTGTGTATTGCTCACTGAGTTAATTAGAGCTTTTTTGTGTTCCTCTGACAAAATATGTAATAGTTGAATGTCGTCACTGGACTATTGTAAGTGTTTGTATATTCCTTCCCAAGGGGTTGTTCGCTCCTCCGAGGCTTTAGAATCCTTTAATTCTCTAGATAACAGTTGTGATGTGCTATTACCATTATAGGGATGTGAATGGTTGTGCGTCCCCTTCTTGGAGGGTTTATGATTTCCCTCAAGGATATAGGACTCTCGACTCACATAAATACCGCCTCGATCGATCGATATCATTGTAGGGATGTGAAGGTTTGTTCCAATCAGAGAGTTATATGTTTCTCTCTGAGTCAAAGGAGTATTTAAAAAATTTAGGCAGAGGTTGTGATATACCACTGCTATTTTTTGATGAAGTGTGATTTGGTGTTAGGTTAAAAATGGTAGGATTGACAATCCAATACCTATGGTTCCAAAGCAACGTAACATGTATAGAACTTCACTATAAGAGTATCACCACAAGTGATGACTCTATTAACAGTATAGCCTTAGCAAGTATGTGACAGATGGAAGGTAGTAGATCAGACTATTTGTTGCAGAGGAGGCTGATTTTGTTTTGTCAGCTTCTTACAACAAAAAAATGATTTTTGTAATTCAGTACCATCAGGGTCTTAATGAGGTTCAAAGCCCTCTTTGGTCAGTACCTTAGACTCAGGATGTTGTTTGCCATGTACCAGGCCAAGAGTGTTAGAGTCAGTGTAGAAACTAGAAGGGGGGTTTAATAGTTTTACCGATTAAAATATTGTTTTAAAATAATTAGATCGACTTATGTCAAAACCTTTTGATGTTTAGATATTGATAATGTGATGATATGAATGATAACAATAAAGTAAAGTAAAGAGAGATAGAACCGTGACACAAGTATTTATGGTGGTTCAGCTACAAGGTCACCTTCCTTGCCCTACTCCAGTCCCCAAGTATCCAACTCGAGAGTTCGTAAATAATATGTCCACAAGCTCCTTATCTGGCGGAGAAGGTTTACAACGTTGCTTATGCTTTATCCGGTACTAAGCCAAATACCAGGTTCTTGTTCAAGGAAGAAACTTGCCTAACGTCGCTTACGTTTTATCCGGTACTAAGCTAAATAACGAGTTCTAAAAAACGTAGAACCAACCTAAATACTAGATAGTATTTGAGAATATGATGTTTATGTTTAGAATGAATGAATGATCTTGAGGTGATGGTGAAGACTAGTAACAAGTAAACTTGTGACTTGATTGTCTTGTATGTAAAAGCTCAGTAATATCTTCTTCTAAAAGTCGATCACCAAAAATGAAATAGAAGGGTTAGTTTGATCTGAGATCAAATGTTAGATATAGTAAGAAAGTGTTAGAGAGAGTATTAAGAAAAAGGGTGAAGAAACAATGAGAAATGACTTGCTATTTATTGGCAAAATCCTCACTGTTCAACCAGATCCCGTGGATCACTTCCAAAAAGGATCCGACCAATGTTTTCAAAGGGACCCGACTTACTAGATCACTAAGCCTGAATTTCAAACTCCAAATCTCTTAAGATCTTGTGTGATCTAATGTGGTCTAGTAAGATAGTCAAAATATTTGAGTGAGGTCATGCATAGGTAAAACATGATATAGATTTTAATTATCTTAAGTTAGTTTTAACTTAAAAGTGTATGTAACAAGAGTTACTTATAAAGTCTAGAAAAATGGTTTGGCCTTTTGTAGAAAAAATTATGTATATCTTTTGTGTGAGTGATATATCAAACATGGTTTTTGACACAATTTTATACTTGATATATTATGTAATTATCCTTGAGTGTTTGGTAAAATGTATGATTTATCGTAATGAGTTAGAAACCTATTGGCTCGAAAACTTGTGTATTTTATTTTTTTATTTAAAATGATTTTACGATTGTTATTGACAAAACATAGAAAGATCGTAAAATTTGAATAAACGTTTTTACGGCTTATTTGTATTAACATTTAGGTTTGGGTGTTATAAGCCCTAAACCATCGCTCCCTAGTACCGACTCGAGTGAAAAGATAATAAGTTAAAGGACCTGATCAAGTCATACCGCCGATGGACCTAAGTCTTGACCCGCCCCTACACCAACCTTTACCTCAGATCTTTATCACCCCCATCACCTCCTTCATCCATTTAGATACGAATGGTTTCAATATTACCTAAAGTCTCCTTCTTACTCTCGTGAATATCATGAGCATTGGTTGATGATTCTTGTTTAGAATCATTCATAATCGATGCTCATCCCATGCAAAGAAGATGTGCTCGATGAGGAGACTTCACTCTTTGTGGAGTTGGGTGCTTAGGCATCTTAACCAATCTATGTTTCCTCTATTTTGGTTTGGGTGCTTAGGCTCAGGCTCATAGGTTTTCTTAGTGTTGGTTTTCCTTTTTCTTTTAGCCTTAGACTTCTTGGAATGACCAATGTAGCAAAAGCTTTTTCATATCCTACTTCAACACCTGCTACCTTACACATAGGTTCGGTGAGAGGAACTTCATCAGCCTAGGAGTGTCATCATCAGTGGTGGTTCCTATTTGAGCTTTTTTGAAGGTGGTGTACTTAGGGTGGTAGTAATCTTTTCCAAAAAATGTTCTATCATCATCGCGACAACCGCACACCGGATATTAGGGGTTTTAGTATCATCACCTAGTTTCTCACAGAGGTCATCAAAAGCATGTTTTGAAAAGTTGAGCTTCACCCACATGCTAAACTGTAGTCCATGATTTTTGGTCATTCAAATGATCGTGAGATCCCTATTTACTACCCTTAACCTCTGACAAAATGGGCCATCAAAACATTCCATGATGGTGAGAAATACTTGATTCTAACAAGGTTGGCCCGTATTAGCTTAGACGGAGAAGTCTTCTCTCCTTTTGACTCATCCTTATCCTCTATACCTAGGGTAGCTAAACTATCCTTATCAATTTCTAGAGAAGGCTCATTTTAAACATAAGGACCTCCATAACCAAGTCCGGTAAAAATAGCAAATTCGGCTATGCCAAAAGAGTATGTTTTGGACCCATCTAAAACTGTAAATGTGATCATCGTAAGTGAATTATCTACCACAACATTATACTAGAACTCTTGTAGATATTCATTGTAAAATGCTAATGGTGTTTTGGTGAAGGCTTTAAAGATATCATAGTTTTGGATGAACTGAATCATGGGTGGTAGAAGGGATGATCATTATCTAACCGGGCGTAGTAGTTGCATGAGGCAATTTTACTTTTGGATTTTGAGAATATGACATTACTAGCTCTTTTTGCCTTGGTCTTGGTAGTGGTTGATGTTTCGGATGTCATTGTTAAGATTAATTGCTTGTGTTTGGTGAAAGAGTTTGAAACTGGTTTTTGGGAAAGAGATGATTTTTGAAAACTTTTGATTGTGTGTGAAAAATGAGTAATGAAAAGGGTTTAAGTTTTAAAGAGAGAAGGTGAAAAGACTAGCCCTCTTCGCTTAAGCAAGTTTATTTTGAAAAGAAAACATTTGAGGTCCTCATTAAATGCCAAGGCGCCTTTTTCGCCTAAGTGATGACCCACATCATGACGCATCTGATTGTGTCCCATATCCCGTAAACTTGGTAGCTTTTTCACTAAATATTCTTACTAAATGAAGAATGTTTTCCTATATTAACTAGGTTTGCATTTAATTACCCATTTAATATAAAATATTATCAATCGAGTACTGCTTTGGTTTTGTTATATCAAGGACCACTGGGTGATATCTAACATAACAAGTTCACCTACCACTACTAAAACTAGGATCGGGTAGAGGTTTTGTAAAATATCGTGAGTTGATGATCTATCGGTATGAAATGAAGTTCAATGTCACCTTTCATGATATAATGAAATGATACCTGATGTCAATATGATTGGTTCTGGAATGAAGAACTGTCTTGTTGGATATGGCAATGGCACTAGGTTGTTACAGAAGATAGGAACTTTTTCATAGTGAATCTTTTAATCAGCTAGCTGACTTTTCAACCACAGTACCAGAGCAAAACATCCAACATCTACAACATACTCAACTTTCGCTGATGACATAGCTACAGAGTTTTGTTTCTTTGCACTCCAACAAACTAACTTTCCACCAAATAGCTGACAACCTCCTGAAGTACTCTTCCTATCTGTATTGTATCTAGCATAGTCATAGTCTGAGTATGCCTTTAGATCAAAACTTGATCCTTAAGGATACCAGAGCCCACGACTTAATACTTGAAATTTCTCTTAACAACAACAAGATGAGATTCCTTAGGGTTAGAATGGTACCTTGCATAGAGACTTGTGGCGAATTGTATATCAAGATGATTCATTGTTAGGTACATCATACACCCAATCATGCCTCTCTATTAAGTTTCATTTACAGTCAGGGACCAAATTATTTGGGGGCAACATTAGACATTTGACTGATGCACAGTCAAAGATATCATACTTCTTTAACAAATCTTTAACATATTTTTTTTGACAAATATAAATTCTTTTGGAATTTCGTTTGATTTATAACCCTAGAAAAAAATGTTAACTCACCCATCATACTCATTAAATATTCATTAGTCATTAATTTAGCAAAGAGTTTGCAAAGATTTTCATTTGTAGATCCAAAAATAATATCACCCACATATATGTAAACAAGTAAGACATCACCATTTTTCTTGTAGATAAACAAGGTGTTGTCAATAGTACCTCTAGTAAACTTATGCTAAATTAGAAATGAAGAAAGAGTTTCAAACCAAGCCCTTGGTGCCTGTTTCAGACCATTTAGGGCTTTGTCTAGGGCTGGAGCTGCCTGACTATGATGGTGAGGTCGAGGTAACTATCAACGGTTTGATTTGTTCCTTTAATCCTGACCTTTTGTAGAATCTCCTTTGATTTTTTCCTTTCCTAAATAGAAGCCATAATGATAGGGAACACTGATTTTTGCCTTGCATATTCTTCTTAATTTCCTAATCTCTTCTCTCCTTTCAGGATCAATTCCATCACACAAGTCACAACCAAATGAGTCATAATTAATAACCTCTAGATGTTTTTCACCAACCTCAACAGATACAACTAGAGAACCTATTGGGTCTGCATTGAAATTGAAATGTTTTATATTTACATGCATGTTGATAATGGGATTCACAAGTATTGAATGTTGTGAACATCACACATATATTGCCCTTTGATACTTATTTGTAAAAGCATATGCATAAACTTCATGGTCTGCTATAACGATTTTTCCAGCCTAATTTGTTTTTTAGACCGACTCTGTATAAACTTAGTGACGGTATATAAAACCCATAAATGTGCACAAAAGAAGGCTTTTGGCCAAAACATCCAGACAATACTCAAACTTAAGAATGGCCTGATACATGAAATTCAGCCATGGCAATCACTAAAAATATAAATGGACACACAAATTACTAATTTAAACTAGTTTTTTATCCTTTGTCTAAATTCACAGTCAACTATAAGCATGTGACAATTTTGGTTTGCTTAAAAAATGGATCAAGTAAAAAAAATTCTTCTTTTTCTTTTGAGTATTTAAAGTACGATTTATCCGAGGGGTGTATTTGGGTAAGAATAAGCTTAACTGCTTATACATTCGTGAGAATCCCCATTAGAAAATCTTATGCTTATTAGCTTATTTCTCGCCCCAAAAAATATAAGCTAATATAAATAAGCTTATCCAAACACCTTCAAAGAGCTTATTATGTTTTGAAAACCTTAAAAGCTATTAAGCCCCATCAACTAAGCTTAGTAGCTTACCCAAACACCCCCTACTAAGGTAGTCAAATTCAAGCAAAACTAGAAAGAATAAGGTAACATACCTCTTAATGGAGCAGTAAAATGATTCTTGCCAATTTGAAACTTAATGTTGATGCTTGAATTGATAACTTCTAGGACCATTAAACTTGAAAAAACAAAGCTTTGTAACTCATTCAAAATATGAAAAAACAAATCCTAAATTAAGTGCTTCGGAACCGAACAAAAAGAGAAGAATTTTGAAACGATTTTCTAGACAATAATAAGGGAATAGTTAAGGCACTCACCTAGAATTCTTTTTCCTACACAAAATTTGTAATCAACGTCATTATCATCTATTTTTCTCGTGACTCCTTGAGTCAAACTAACATAAAATAAAGACTAAAATACACCGTTGGTCCCTAAACTTGTTCCTGCGCATCACGATGGGACAAACTTCGGTGTTTTCATCGTCCGGAGTCTCTTTTCCAAGTTTCATACTCTTAACTGGTCCTTTGACCATATTTCCTCACTTGTTTACTGTGGGCGCTACAGTAAAACCTTGCTATTAAAAGGGAAAGTTTATCACCACTCGTCCTTTATCTTTCCTATCCACTAAAATCTTATCTTCTTCACCGATCGTAAAATCGAAAAATGGTGCTTTGTGTTCATGGAATGTAAGGTCGTCCTTCAACATGCCGGAACAACACGAACCCAAGAAGGAGGTTCTATGCCCGCCCAAGACGGGTTGGGATACTTAATTTTATTTCATTTTAAAGTTGGCTTGTAGTGGTTTACCTTAAAATGTGTTGATTATAGTAATATTTGTTTTATTATAATTGTGATTTTATCCAAGTGGGTTTACTTGGTGTTTATGCTGCAAACAGATGCTAACATTTTGATTATCAATTTTAGCGTACGACATGTCCATTTAATGGGTGGTACGATCCACCCATGCAAAAGAGAGCAAGGGATGTGATCATCTACTTGCAGAGGACAATCTACGTGAATGAGGCGGCATTACAAGAATGCGGCCGCCTCATTTCGAGACTATGGAGGCGGTCAACGCCGTGACCGGGCAAACAAGCTAGAGGCTGCTCACCAAGCAGCCTTGGCTGATCTTCTTGTTGAGAAGGAGAAAGTTTGTCGTCTCAGGAACTTTTGTGTCTTGTCTTGGATGGTCATCTTCTTGGTTTTTCTATGGTTCTTCTATAGGGTTTAGAAAGGTACTGGTTTTTGTGTTTTGAATCGGTGGTAGATGGTCTCCAATGTTGATAGTTATGTTTAAGAAGTTTTAGTGTAGGTTGACTAAGAATAGTCTCTTGTTTGATAATGGTTGGTCCTTGTACGGTGGTAATATTATATTTCTTTTATGCTTTGGTCCTTATATCTTGTCTTGCCTTTACTAATAGGTCATTTGCTCCAAAAATTCATATATCCGCCTCACTTGCCACACAAATACTAGTAAAATGATCCAACTCATAACACGATACAACTATCAAAGATGGATGAATGATCGAGATGGATGAATGACACCACTTTTTAGTAACAACATAAACTTGATATGGTGTTGTTCATCCAATTTTGATTCTTCATTCCAGTTTGTGATAATAGAATAACAAGATCCAACTCAAAACACGTATCCAAGAATCATAGACGATGAAGTTTCAAAGATGGGTGAACAAGAATTGACTTTGTAAAGTCAATGCTACTATGCATACGAACTAGTAACAATACGTAGAAATACACGGTAAAGTGGCAAATCAACACAATAAAAACACAATTTTAGCCTAACATGACATGATTTCATTGATAACGCTACACGCGTCTTTCGGGTCAAAGGAACTTCCTTTTAAATCGAGCAAGTTTTTCAACACCCTAGCAAGTGAACCTAATCGTTGTAGTGTAGTATTAGGGTAAGCCACGGAATTGATATCATTCTCTGGGGAATAGGAATGCTAGTGAGAAGTTACTACGCTAAGGTTGGGGTTGAGGAAGATTCTTTTTATCTTTTTATGTTTTTTAAGGAAATGGAAAGGTACGAATCCCGGGTTTGGATTTGGGGTTGGTATTTCTACCGATTACTCTACTCGCCTAATTATCTAAACTAAGGTGTATGTAGTCTATGTCTAATTATTGTGTGCTCGTATGATGATTTAAAGATGTGTTTACTTAGGTTTTATTACTCAATTATCTCCTATTGATGGTTGAATTGTCACGCCCTTATTCTTAATCGCGTTGTGTGTCTAAGGTCGTAGGGTATGCGTTATCCCTAACTCTTTGAAACTACCAAAGGTTATCGCCACAAAATCTTTAGGATTTATAAACTTAACTCTAAGGTACTCTTCGGATGTTTTAGCCTACAATGACTCTAGGTATTATAAGCTAAGGTTCACAAAGATTAATCAAGCATTAACTACACAACGGATGACCTATCGCAATTCTAGATCATTAACAATTAAGATAAGAGACAACCAATCAATATTTAATAATTAAGTTTCATATTCCCTAAGCAAACACACAAGTAAATTAGCCGGACATGGGAAACATGCAAGCATACACACAAGTAATTGAAGACATAATTGAAATAATGAAGTAAAACACTTATCTTGATGTAAGATAGGGTATGAAACCCTAAAATATTATACAAGACAACCTTGGTTCAGTTTAGGTTTTTACTCCAAAAGACTACACATCGAAAACTAAAATATCGGATTCTATATATAAGATTACATATGCGACGGCGTTACCCTTTGATTTGTGACGCCGCCGGGTCGCCGTCATTAGGGTTTCGTCTTGGCCATGTTAGTCTTGCGACGACGCCACCTTATGCTTGTGACGCCGTCCCTTCGATCTCGACGTCGTCGGATCAAATCTAGGCCGTCCGAGTTGCGATGACCTACTCTTTTAAAACCCGCCGTCACTTGTAAATAAGTAATTTGGCTCTTGACCCGTCACAAAAGTGGTCCGACGGCGTCGCAGATAACACCGACGCCGTCCCCTTCGGTTCAAAGAACTGAGTGTCTCGATTCTTGACTTTGGCCATTTTCTTCAGATATTCGCGCCTTTTCGTCCGAATAAGTGTCATTCCAAATTTTGCCTTCAAGATACCTAAAAGTGAAAAGGAACGATATTAAGTAATATCGTCCCAAAGCTCGTACAAACGATATGACTCGACTTAGCAACTTATGCAAGCAACTAGATAATTGAACTAAGGGTTTAGGGTGATAACAATAACGCACTAAAAGTGAGTGCATACAAGGTAGGCTAAGGCGATTTGGGTGTACATTTGGGGTGGGGTGTAAACAATGCTCTTCATTGATATTCCGGAAAATCGAAACATCACGAGAACCGCGAAAAGGATAGGCTCGAGGGGTTAAGTAGGGTATCGTGTACTAAAGATGAGTACAACGCAAAGGTGTGGGGAATTACTCAACCGATGTGGAAGAAGTAATTATATTACGGGTATCAAACAAGGGTTATCGTAATGCCTCTTATCATTTAGTTATTCCTAACTACACAAGTGTAGTCTTACTAACGATCTCGGGATGCATCACAAAACAAGTTCTAGAATCTATTATACTACCAGTTTACACACTAAGCATTAAAGATGAATGCTTTAATTCCTACTAATCAAAGGGCGATCCTCACATTTTGGGTGGAATTTAAGTGGTAAAGGGTTTTTGTGCTAGTCATATAACTTCCAATCCATGAGACGCTTTTGTTAAGACTAATGGCCCACTTCTATATGTCATGAAAAAATTTAAATTTGGTGCCAAAATTGCCCTAACCGACATTTCCTCATGGTTTATTACACAAATGCAATTGGACAAAGCAAATAATCAAGGATAAGCATAGTTTCAAAGTTCCCATTTTATTTTCCCTCCCTACAGTTAAACTGAACATTGTCCCTAATGTTCCCCGAAAGTATCAAAGTTATGATAATGGAAGGTAATAAAAGATGAAAGAAACTAGTACTCCCCTGATTAGCTCGGTAGGATCCGTGTAAAGTGGTGGTTACATCTTTCTTCAAGAAGAATGTTTGCGTGAAAAGCTCCTTCTCATCTTATGTATCTTCTTCTTGGTAAATTAAACCTGCACACTTGAAGAAAACAAACGAAACCTTCGCGTAAAATCGGCGGTAATAATATATATAGGACTCTACTAAACTAGGATATAATGCTTGTGGAATGGGTGTTTACATAATTTCTGGAAAATTAAGACCTGGAAAATTCCAAAAATTATAAGTAGCTCGAAACGAGAAAAGTGATCGTTGTTTTGCTCCTTCCCGACGTCGTTAGGTTGCGATCTCGACGCCGTCAGTTATCCCGACAAAACCGGTCTCATGATTTTCGAAAAACATTCGGAAAATTTACATCTTTAGAATCGGAAAATTTCAGAAACATCCATTATGACTCGATACAAGCATTTTACTCGAACAAACACATGTATATCTTTTAATTAATTTAAATTCTCATGTTTACGTTTCTTTTGAAAACGTGTGTAATCCTCCCTACACTTATCCCTTATGTAAAATACCTTTATATGTAATTAAGACGAGGTTAAAACAAAATAAAGCATTTTACAAATTCAAACATGAGAATAAACAATCAATAAAAGATATATGACACAAACAAGCAAAAATTAAGCATGGGTTGCCTCCCACGAAGCGCTTTTCTTTATTTATGAGTCTTGTAGCTAGACTCGTAGTCGTACTCTCACGTGGTCTCGTGCACGCCACGTGCCCATACCTAAGCCATTCCAATGTTCTCTCATTCTTTTGTAATCATCTTCTAACTCTAGGCATTTTTTGTAATACCTCTTAGTTTTCTCATATGGGTACCTAAGTCCAATTTGCTTATCCCTTTCACTAAGCAATGGAATAGGGGTCATTCTATTACACGCCTCAATATCCTTGTGTTTAAACCTAGGATGAGCACGTGGCATTTGGTAGATAAAGTCTTCAACTTCATCAGAGAATGTAATTAGACCATCAATCATTCGTTCATTCAACCTAGTCATTCTCTTGAAAGGTTTTCCAAAAAATACTTGAGTGAGATCCTTATCAATAAATTCTCCTAAGTTTTCTAAGACCATGAACTCTACCAAATAAGCAAAACTTCCAACAAACACATGCAAATGAGTGACTGCTTCAACAACATTGTTCCCTTGATAAGTTAACTCATTGACCTTGATTTTATTGTATAGGTTCCTTGAGATTAAGTTTAAAGGCAAGAACGAATTCAAGTAAGCCTTGAATCCTTCTAATCCTATTTTGCAAGGGAATTGCATGTTAAAGGGACCATCTTTCTCGATTCTACACCTAGGGTCAAAACATTGGGAGGGGTGTCTTCTTCCATTTCAAAACTAACTTCATCAATGACCTCCCCGTTGTCAAGTGCTTCACCATAATCAAATTCCTCATCGGAATCTGAGTCATAGAAAGGACTTTGTTGTTGCCAATTTATCTCATTATGCCCTAGGTGATTTCCAAAGTGGTGAACGGGTGAAGGGTTTTGTGGGATTACGTTCTTAATTTCGGGATTGGGAACGGGTAGTGTGAAGAATCTTCAGCGAAAGACACGTATCATGGTGAGTGATAGGTTTTACGAACAAAGGTCACGAAGAAGGGGATAGACTACGAGAAATCTAAAATGGGAAAAAGCTTACTTGATAGGAATCAAGCAAAGAAACCTAACGAGGTGGACTCTAACTAGCTATTCTATTCCCGGCAGGCACCAAAACTTGATAACGCTACACGCGTCGCTCGGGGTCAAAGGAACTTCCTTTCGTCGAGCAAGTTTTTCAACACCCTAGCTAGTGAACCTAATCGTTGTAGTGTAGTATTAGGGTAAGCCACGTGAATTGATATCGTTCTCTGGGAATAGGAATGCTAGTGAGAAGTTACTACGCTAAGGTTGGGGTTGAGGAAGATTATTTTTATCTTTTATGTTTTTTAGGAAATGGAAAGGTACGAATCTCGGGGTTTGGATTTGGAGGTTGGTATTTCACCGATTACTCTACTCGCCTAATTATCTAAACTAAGGTGTATGTAGTCTATGTCTAATTATTGTGTGCTCGTATGATGATTTAAAGATGTGTTTACTTAGGTTTTATTACTCCTTAATTATCTCCTATTGATGGTTGAATTGTCACGTCCTTATTCTTAATCGCGTTGTGTGTCTAAGGTCGTAGGGTATGCGTTTATCCCTAACTCTTTGAAACTACCAAAGGTTATCACCTACAAAATCTCTAGGATTTATAAACTTAACTCTAAGGTACTCTTCGATGTTTTAGCCTACAATGACTCTAGGTATTATAAGCTAAGGTTCACAAAGATTAATCAAGCATTAACTACACAACGGATGACCTATCGCAATACTAGATCATTAACAATTAAGATAAGAGACAACTAATCAATCTTTAATAATTAAGTTTCATATTCCTAAGCAAACACACAAGTAAATTAGCCGGACGTTGGAAACATGCAAGCATACACACAAGTAATCGAAGACATAATTGAATTAATGAAGTAAAACACTTATCTTGATGTAAGATAGGTATGGAACCCTAAAATACCGTATAAGACACCTTGGTTCGGTTTAGGTTTTTACTCCAAAAGACTACACAATGAAAACTAAAAATTCGGATTCTATATATAGATTACATATGTGACGGCCACCCTTTGATTTGTGACGCCGTCGGTCGCCGTCATTAGGGTTTTGTCTTGGCCACGTTAGTCTTGCGACGGCGTCACCTTATGCTTGTGACGCCCTTCGATCTCGACGTCGTCTCGGATCAAATCTAGGCCGTCGAGTTACGACGACCTACTCTTTTAAAACCAAGCCGCCACTTGTAAATAAGCAATTTGGCTACGAGCCATCACAAAGTGGTCCGACGGCGTCAGCAGATAACACCGACGCCGCCCCTTCAATTCTAGCGGCCGAGTGTCTCGATTCTTGACTTTGGACATTTTCTTCGATATTCGCGCTTTTCGTCGAATAAGTGTCATTCCAAGATTTTGCCTTCAAGATACCTAAAACATGAAAAAGAACGATATTAAGTAATAACAGATACAAAAGTGATCAAATAAGGGCTTAAACGACCCCTCAAAAAGGTACATTTTAAAACCTTATCATTCATACATAATGCAAATAGATATATGTCCAAATGGATAAAATTTTGTAGTCTACAAAGATCGAAATGACATTGTTTAAACACAAAGAAATAATGTTTAGGGAATACATATTCGATGGAAAACATTGGCTTTCATATGATTAACCAACATTTTTGTGGTGAAGATGACTTTGTTTGCTATAATCTTGGTCTTAGTCCAAAATTGTTTTGAGACCCACCGAAGCAAGATCAACTTGACTTCCAGATTGAGATCGGACCACACTTGGTTAAAATCACCTTCAGATTGAGCATCGGTTTGACACCGAGGTTTTTCATTTCCTTCAAAGTTGTGACTGTAACCTTTGCCTTCTTCTTTGTCAGAACTTTTGGTGGGATGAACCTTTTTTTGAGACCGTTGTGTCTCGCCTTAACTTTCTGTTACACCTCCTTGCCCAAGACATGTTTTCTTGTTGTGTCCCGCATTGCCACATATACCACAAACCACACTCTTACTAGACTGTGACAAGTTACTGGTTTTGTCACTATTATGATTTTCAGTAAAAGTCCTAGTTCTTTTCTTTCGTGGCCTACCTAATGGTTTATGATGTTTAGGTGGAAGAATGGTTGTAGGCACTTGTGGCTTATTCCAATGTTGATAACCATTTATTGGTTGGATGTGGTGTTTGTAAGTTTCTTCCCAAGTCTTAAGCAAGTAACATGGATGAACCCATGATTCAACAGATCTTACTTGCATTCCATTGAACCTCATACACCGGTGGGTAGCAACAAAATGTTTACATGGCATACCTGTAAGCTCCCATCTTCTACATGTACGAGCCCTAGCTTCAACATTCACAAAACACTTATCTCCCCATCCACTGACCTCATACTTATCTCCTTCAACCCGTAAAACGGTGTACTATAAGCCTCTTTCTTTATCAAGTCTAACATGAGTGTTGCCTTTGGTGTTAATGGTCCAAGCACACTTGTGAATCACATTCACAACATTCACTATTCTTTTCATACAATACTCTAATGTATTCCAAAGCAAGAATGATGGGTTGGTGCCTACCTCCCAATAGTTTCCCATTGAACACCTTACACATGTTATTAAGTAACACATCGAATGAGCCCTCCCTACACATTTATACAACATGTTTGATTTATACAAACAACGTGTTGAACAATGTCGTAGAACAAAAGATGTACACGTAGACATAGATTTGGTTAGTTACCCGAAAAATGCGACCTTGACCAATGGGTTGGTGGTATCTTACTTAACCAAGCATGGGCGTGTTCGCTAAACCTCTTGAATGCCGAAGATGGTCGCCTCAAATTGTTGGACGGTTGTTGCTGCCGCACATCTCCACAAATGTTCCTTGTATGCTTTAGCATTGCATTGCAATTTCATATTATCATGGATGTGCTTCAAACAATATTTGTGTTCAGCACTAGGGAATACTGCTGCTAATGCTGGAATGATACCCTACACAAATAAACATCAATTAATTACTAATAAAACTTGCATTTATCGAAAATACAAGTGAATCTAATCAACTAAAAGAACATCACCTTTTTCATGTCGCTGATAAAAGTGTAGTTTGAGTTTGGTTGCAAGTCAAGATCATCTCTTAGACATTCAAGAAACCAAATCCATGAGTCGTTGCTTTCACTTTTGCAACCGCGTGGCTAAAGGGTATATTCCATTGTTGTCATCTCTATACCGATCACGTAAGAAGTCGGTCGAAAAGGACCCTCATAAAACCACCATCTAACCCCAACAACTCTCTTTGACAAGCTTTATATCCTTCCTTCAAAGCACCTAAGCATACATACACTCTCTTGAAAACTCTGGTTGGACTTGTTGCATCTGTTGTAGTTTGTACACTTATCCTAACTGTTGTATCTGGGTTTGTTTTCTGAAACTCTTCAACATAGTCTCTTAAAAGGGTGTATTGCTACTTATGATCACCCCTAATCTCATTTTCTGCCTTGTTTTTTTGCCCTTAATGCCTTTTTCATAGACACCTGAACTTTAAACTGTTTACTGAGCTGATCTTGAACAGCCTTGATTAGAATATCTGGATTGACTTGAATTTGGTCAACTATTTGCTTCGAAAGAAACTTGTAGTCACAAGCTTTAATCTCTCTTGATTGCAAACATTTGTGTTCATCCACGAAAGTTTGAACAATCCATACATCTTTAGTCGTATTTTGGCTACATACAACAACCATGGGCAATCTATTGCTTGCTCCTCGAGTGATCGCAAATACACATCCCTTCCAAGGCCTCTAGTTATCGGACTAGTTTTCCTCTTTGGGGTTGTTCCCACCCAACACCTTCTGTTATTCCGAAACATGTATTTTCCAAGACACCTAACCCTAATTCTCTGTTTGTCATTCTTAATGAGTTGCAATTTCCTCCTAGTCTTTATTGAAAGCGGTAGATCCTATCTTTCACTTCTTTGCGCTACAAAAGTTTGACCACGTAAAAATATATTTCGTCCTCTATTTGTGCCGCCTCACCGAACTTTTGTTTCTTGTATGCCCTCATTTTTTCTTCCTAATAACATACTCATCCTCATTCTCGTAACCACTTGCAAAATCATTATCATCTAACATATCCAACTCACTTTTCTTAAAAAATTATCTCGGTATCCGGTCGGAGCTACCTATATATGGTAACTCAGTAGTCTCAGTCACTTTGAAGAGATTAACATCAAAATCAGGCTCCTCAAAAGTATTAGCCTCATCGACAACTGTGTTTCCATCACGATTGTTCTCAATATCATCATCATCACTCATATAACTATCTGTTTCACTCACATTGTCATCACTTAAAGCTTCATCGATTTCACATACGTGTACAGATTTACCTTTTTGGATATGCTCCACAGGATTACATATTTCCTCCTCTTGATGACCTAACTCTTGATCATTTTGACATACCTCTTCAGGACTATCTATTTGGATATGCTCAACATGTTTATCTATATGCTGGTTGACATCACCTACAACATCTTCGCCCGACAGACCTCTACAGATGAAAACAAGGGTTCTGCTTTCGGCATCCGACTAGATTGTACCAAAGTATTGACTTCCAAATGTTGATGTTTAACCCGACATATATCCTCTACCACGATTTATTAACAATGTTTTCTAAGAACAATTTGTTTGAGCAATATGGAACAATAGCAAGAGTCGCATTTTTCTTTGTTGCATCCACATCAAGAATAATCGTCCTAATTGACTTTGGTGAAATTTCATCAACATCCAATGTTGTCTTACCATTTTCAACATAAACCTCTATCATCTTATGGTCATCAACAAGATCTTTCAATATTTCTAAATTAGCACTCTCACTTAAGCTATACAAACCATCATCTAAATTACTAACAGGCTTAACAAAGTAATATATTTTTTGAACCAAGCTCATAACCCAATTCATACATAAGAACATCCAACTCTTCGACTGACACACTATCAACATCAACCAAATCAACTAAATTTTCCATACCTCCAACGTAGATTCTACCGTGCCAAGATTTAAAGAAACCGTTGTGATGAACCCCGATGCTAAACATATTAGATCTACCACCGAAAACATGTCAATATATGTTTAGGGCATTCTAAAACTTAATTGGCAAACAATAAATACCCCAATTAGAAATTCCAATGACTATAATAAAAAAATACAAGATCGTATTTCTTCTTAGCGTAGTCGCAGACGGTATCATCAACTGGATAACCGGATGTCTTCTTACTTTCCATAGAGTAAAGTCCGTGTTTCGGTTTTATGATTGATAAACAGGGGTTTTGTGACATGCAATTAGGGTTTGTGAATTCTGGGACGAAAAATAATATAGACTATGTGTTTATGAGGCGGGAAGAGGGTTACATTACATGTGGCAATAATACAGAAATTTTTAATTGAAATAAGGAAATGACAATTGTGCCCTTGGACTAAATACAAAGCAAACGGCAACTGACGTCGTTGACTAACGGAAATTTGGTCAAAGGACCAGTTAAGAGTATGAAACTTGGAAAAGGGACTCTGGACGATGAAAATCGGCACTTTTATCCCATCACAATGCGCAACAACAAGTTTAGGGACCAACGGTGTATTTTAGTCTAAAATAAACTCATAAAGCTCAAAGAAAAATGAGAAAATAGATGAGCCAAAAGAGAGAGCATTGCAAAGTTGTGTGAGATCTAGATGAAATGAAATAAAATAGGGATTAAAGGATTTGAGATGAATTTCAAATGAAAAAAGTGATGTTTGCTCTGAAACTCACGAAAACCAGAAAGTAAAGAAAAGCCTGCATAAAGGAAAAATATACATGGTCAATTGGTCGTCAATTGGTCAAGAATAGTATTTATCTATGTAGTATTAACAAAAAATAAAAATGAAAATACAAAGATGATATCATTAATGTGTGTATCATTTGAAGGGCCAATTGCATGCCACCTCATATTCATGACCTTATTAAAAACTCTTTTTTAATAGATAGTATAAATTCTTGTACCAATAAGTTCTTTTTGTGGTTATAAAGAGTAATATTTTGCAGAAATGTGTTTGCAACATCCACCCTATGAAGAGAGTTTTGAATTGTAATCTTTGTTTCATTTATTGGATGATATCCAATTATGGTGACAACGTCCATAGTAAGGGTGGTAATTCGGGTTGGGTTTGGGTTGACAGGTTGGCGGGTCAGAAAACT
The DNA here is from genome assembly GCA_022545495.1 of Chrysanthemum lavandulifolium. Taxonomy (NCBI): domain Eukaryota; kingdom Viridiplantae; phylum Streptophyta; class Magnoliopsida; order Asterales; family Asteraceae; genus Chrysanthemum; species Chrysanthemum lavandulifolium. Next base: position 98,587,039 of record CM040240.1, on the reverse strand, counting down.
CTAACTCGAACATGACCTATTTAAATTATCAGGTTAACTATGTCAATTCTAACTTGTTTACACATAACCCAAACATGACTCATTTAACCCATATATATACTTGGGTAACATTAAAAAAATAGGGGAACAAGCGAAGAACCTGTGATTTGTGAACCTCAACTTTGAAGATGAAAGAGTCATCACTTTAAAGATTAAAGAGTTAATAAGTGTGAGAATTGAAATTTCAGGCGTGAGTATTAGTTTTATTCTTTGTAATTACCAAGATAGGCTATTAATCAGTAGATTAGTAGGCACAAATTTTGTACAAACCCAACACTTGATTTGGGCTTTATACAAAATAGCAATGCAACAAAACGGGTAGAAATCGGGTAAACGGGTACGGGTACGGGTAAACGGGCGGGTAATACTAGAATCTGTAACCGAACCCGTATCCGTAAAAAAATATATCTCTACCCGAACCGTATCCAAGCCCCCGAACCCGACCCAACCGGTTCGGGTTTTGGTTTTCCCCGTCGGTTTCGGGTGCTTTTGCCATCCCTACTTGGGTTGGCGGGTTATGTGACAATCGGTAAATTTCCACATTTTAAATTTAATAATAAATTATTATTTATTATTACCTGAACGATTTTGAGCAAACATTAGCTCACTTGAGATAAATAAGGAGGTTATCCCATTAATCGAACAATTTAAACTAATTATGAATAGCGTAAAATGAATATTTTATATTTTCCGCCACTTATGAGTTTTTCTAACTCAACAAATGAGAAGTTATCTCACTTTATTAAAAACACGAGCTCGCGCATCGAACCGACCAATAGAAAGTATGGTATTAGTCTAATAAACACATTTTTGAACCAATGTTGATGCTTTTATATTTCTTTTATAAAACACACTCGAAACCATATTTTACACGCTAACCGCTTTCTAACGTGTAGCTGAAATATTCCAATTCACGTTTTAAAACGTAAATAAAATACCAAAACTTCAAGGAAGTTCATGTTTTATTTTCCCACTCTTTTCTACTCTTATTGTGTTGCATTTTATGCAACGAAACGCAATCCAACTCGTTTTATAATTATTTCGTATATGCATTTCTCGTTATGGACTTATTTCCATTCAAACAATGAACAATGATATTCCCAGACTGAATTAATGATAAATTATATTTATTATTCCCAAAGTATCTCTTTCGAACTTACCTAAATCTTATTGAGTTTGAAAACGAGAGGATATCTCGTGAAACGCGAAAACTACGAAATAAATGAGCTTGCGCGATTTTAAACTCTTGAATTAATTTGATTTATTAATTAATTTAAATTCGAGAAAACTATACATGTGAATACTCATTTTATCGAAAAAATTATTTCGGACGCAATGGCGCAAGTCCCGTATTTTTAAACGGTCGCTTACTACGTCAAATGGGGCCCACAAGGGTTATTTATATAAGATTATCAAAGTTTCAAAACAGCCCCCCCCTGATTTTTACACTACAGCCCTTGAACTTTCTTTTGGCCACCTTTGGTCCCTCTAAGGGGTATAAAAGGCCCAAATTAGGTCTTCCTCATTATTGATAACACCACCACCCACCGGAAAACTTTTCCGGCGCCGTCGCCGGTTCCGGCCAAATTCCGGCCACCTATTTTTTTTATACCAACGCGTAGATCAAGACACGGGTATGATTTCTGGAGCGTTTGGGTGTTAAAGGAGCTCGTTTGGGTTGTTTTTGAAGCCCACCGCGTCCACCTCCGCCGCCGCTCAACCACCACCCTCCTCATCTTCTCCTCTCATCCGGTAAGAGCCACGCCCTCCATTCCGTATCATTTCTCCATTATTCTTCAAACCCTAATCGGGTTTAGTTAATAAAACGATTTTGTGATAAAACTAATAAAACTTAATGTTTTATAAACAATAACGAGTTAATCTTTAATCTTGGCTCTCAACTCGCCGTGACTCGCTCCGAGTCGTGTGACTCGCCTGAGTCAACTCACGAGTTGAGTTGACTCGGACCCGTTCCATGCTTACTCCGTGTTATTATTATATTCTGAGTATATATTTCGTCCTTGTAGTTGTTATATGCGGATTGTGATTATTTCTGATTTCGTTTTATTGCTAACCGATTGGCTATTGGTCATAAGAATATTTGAGTCGTGATTCAAGGGAGTTACGGCTTGTTGTTTTAAGGTTGGCTGACTAGTTTGGTCATTATGGTTGAGTCGTGACTGTAGGAGGTCACGACTATGGATTGTTTGGTTGTTAATGATGAGGTAAAATTTTGTTGGCATCGTTGGTGTGAGCCATGGCTCATGGGAGTCATCATCTCGCGACAATTTATTTTTCAAACCATGTGGTCACCGCTTGTAAGTCATAAAATTGTAGTAGTCGATATAGTAGTTTTGAAAAGCTAGTTTAGCCGTGGTAAATAAATTGTGGATTATTGTGTTGAAAACGATACTTTCGGTAAATGTCGTTATGTGTACCATGACACACGAAGTGTTGTGGGGACTTGGAAAATGTCTTAGGCCTAAACGTAACTTCTTTTGGGTCATTGACGAGGTTTAGGTCGCCTCGAATTGGTCGTATACGTTAGTATCGATATATATTGTTTTGGAAACTAAAACTTAAGTGTTGGATTATTTATTTATTTATTTTTTTGTTGATCAATTCATTTAACGTTTATTAACGTAACTCATTATCTTTGTTTTAGTCGATGACGTTTCGGATTTATTGGATTACTACTCGGGATTGATATGGGATTTGTTTCTGATTTGGATAACTTGACAAAACGAATATTTAACGGATTAAATATTTTGGATTTAGAAATACTTATTAAAGCCTATGCTTGGATTTGATTATTGGATTTGGACATTATTGGACGAAAACTATTAAAATTGGACTTGGATTATTTTGGACAATAAATTGTAGTTGTATGAGCATTTATTGGACATTTTGGACTTGAGACGATACAATATATTAGACTCGTAAAGAATTTAATATATTAGACTCGTAACAAACCTAAAATATGCAATAAACACTTATTCAACTAATAATGACTTGTCAATTATAAACTTATCGAGAAATATGTTTTGCAACATGAGTTTTAATAAAGTCACGATGACTTGGGCACATTATATAAATGGACGCGTCATGCCGAAATTTATAAAAACGTTCTAACCTATATTTTAAATCAAAATCCCTTTTATTGTTATAAAACTCGACAAAATCCAATCACGTATTACTTTTATGTAGTAAAACTGTATTGTTCGAATTGCAAATTCAAACATAACCTTATCTATAAAACATGTATGTTTTATACAAACTATTTGGGAACATGGGGTAAACGCCAAACGCGTACTAATTGACTTTCTTTATCGACGTTTGTCTTGTTCGTTATATCCTCGACTTCTTTTTGTCATTCCTTCTCGACTCAAGTACTCGTCAATATCTGTCTCGACTGTGTCGATCATCTATTTCTTAATTGGCGTGAGAATACTGAGTCACTATACGAGTCAACTCTTATACGAAAGTTTCGTATATCGTTTCCAAGAGCCAAGACGTGCGAATCATCTTCGCAACTACATTTTTTCGATCATTATCGACAATCAAAATAATTCATGAAACTTTGCATGATATGTTATTAAACAAATATTTAAAATATTGGTACTTAACTTCAAATATTTTAAAGATCCTAATACTTGAAAACTTTTGCTTTTGAACTTCAAACACTTTGAAAAACACAAACACTGGTAAACTTACAAACGTTGTTTAATCTACACAACATGCATTTGAATACGAGACTTATACTAAACCCATACCATACTTATCTAGGTTGCGTGTCGGAGCCGTGCACATTTATTACTTGATGTTAGTTGTGATGTCTTACATTTCTGCATACCAAGGTGAGTTTTCATAGCCCCGATTTATTCAAGTTTTACTTATTTCAAACCTACGGGGGAGAATACATTGCACAACATTTTTATTACGATACCAAGTATGTTAAATTCATTTACATTGCTTAAGTTACCACGTTGCCGCTAAATGTCCCCACTTCATATGCATGAGCCGTTAATTTCCTAGAAGCGTGTGTGAGTGGATAGATCTATCGAGGGTGACGCCCCATCCGGGTTGGTGAATCCCAACTAGTCATACGGATGCATTTCATTCATAAACATTATTAGAGTTGTTTGGCAAGACACTCTGTTGGGCGAACATCACGAGCTTCGGTATCATGCGCTTAAGCAATTGTAACATTTTATGTGACATGATTGTCATACCAAGAACATTTTATGTGACATGATTGTCATACCGTAACATTTTATGTGACATGATTGTCATACCGATCTATACTTGCGTAGTCGTATAAAACATTTACCAAACCTATGATTTCTCACCAACATTATTGTTGACCGTTTTAGCAATGTATTTTCGTGTAACTAAGGCATTATCATCATGACATGGTTAAGGAACCACATTTTGAGTCGTGGCCGACTTATATCATTGTACATTATGGCACTTTCTTTCAAAACATCGTTTGGACTTGTAATATATTTATATTTCCGCAAACTTTTAAACTTTTGGGACCTATGTTGTGACTCAACGCTTTTATTAAATATCCAACGATGTGTTTTAAACGACACTTTAGGTCGCTCAATATAACTGTGATTGTAGTGCTATGACGGTCTATCCCTGTGAATTCCATTCCACGCAAAAGGTAAATTGGGGGTGTGACAGATTGGCATCAGAGCTTCGGTTATAGAGAACTAGGTTGCATCATTGACCCTAGACTATAACTACATTATCATAGCATCTCATCATTTCATCATGAGTGCATATTCACTATACATGCGGTTTCATACGCACATTTTGCGAGTTATTTACTTTCATTTCGAAATCGATTGTCACATAGATGCCTTCAAATACCCATCCCATCACTTTGACATGGAGAATGCCTTGTCATTCCCTATCACAATTTTAACATCATTGACTCAACACCGATAACATCGATGATGACACCGAGACCTTTTAGGAGGACAGTTGCACCTACACCATCACGATCACTATTGATTCACCAGGGATCGGGACAATTTTATCATTCGGTTGGGACAAATCATACCATTTGGTAGAACTTATAGGCTTAGTCCTAATGAACCTATTTTCTTAACTCACCACAAGGATTTCCATTATTATCATTGTTATCATTTTTATCATTATCATTTTGAGCACCATCCGTATCATCACATCTCATACACGATACTCATACACCTGACTTGCAGCTTGGGAAGCATGCATGATTTAACACACCATTACCATCTACCACTAAGACTATAGACACTACACCATCTCATAGGTTTGAGGACTGTGAGAGTTCTAGGACTATTATTGCTAGACCGCCTACTGCTCCTGCACTTAAAACACGATTAGACCATCGACAGGAATAAATAATAAGTACCTTTCTAACTAATGTAATCTCTATCACTTATTATCTCCACGATAATCATAACCTTTGTTCATTTCATTCCTTATTCCAATTGCCCAATTTTCAATCATTTCGCGATGATACCTCACTATCTTACTAGGGGTTAGGCCAACTTTAATTCTTGACCAATTAGGAGACTATTACTACTCGATGAGGTTCTCACATGTATCCTACAAACCATTCAACAAATTTTATTTCAAGTTATTTTGCTACCACTTCACGAAATTATTTCACTTAATTTTATTTCGAGCTATTTTATCACCATTTTATAAACGTTGTTTTATAAAGTTTTAAAACAAGTTGTTTCATTACCACCCTATCAATTGGCTTTCACCATTTTATCAATTATTTAATACCATCCTGCTAAACGATTTTCATGTTACTCGAAAAATTATCGAGCCATTATCTTACAAAACAAAGCGTTGAATACCATCTAAAATTTCGGAGGAACGCAATACCATTTCAACAAAACCAAGCATCACATCATTTGTCCTCGATTATACATGGCCTGATCACCTATGTATAATTCAGGAAGAATTATGTCATGAAAGAAACAAGTATCCTTTCAAATTTCTTAAGACAACCTTCATTCAAAAGCAAAGTTTTGTAATCATATAAATTGTTCATAAACATATCTTTTTAATAACACTCTATCGATGCTCACGCCATTCATCCCTCACTCAACCGATAAGTTAGAATTTGACGAGTGATCTTTTTAGGAAAGACTTCTATACCATCTGTGAGGAGGATTCCTCGATACAAGAAAACAATGAAAGGACTTTGGAATTATCAACAAGGACTAGAAGTAAGTAGCGAGATCTTTCAAAACCTAACAAAAATTTTAAGCCATCAGGGGACAATCCGAACCACTATCTTTGGATTAGAAGCAAAATTCTATTATTTCAAGAGTACTAGCTAGACCGAGTTACAAGATTTAGTATGAAGCAAATACACACTAAGCAATACTATAAGGACAAACTAAGTCTTCTAATCAAGACTACAGAACATTTCACTAAACATGGCTTCAACAATATGTGAATTTCCTACAATAAGTTTTCCTTAAAGGAAAAATTGGTTAAATTTAGGCTATCCATATAAACTTTCCCTAAGGCATTGTGTTCTCCAGAAATTACGGATAATTTCATCTTCGCCTCAAGAGATGCAACAGGTTTGAACATATCGGGCAATCAGTAAACCTCCATCTATAAGTGAAATTAGAACAAACATTCTTCGACATAGTATGAGCTGATATTTATTGTCTTGCTAGCATGATAACAATATAAGTAATGAAATAATTTAGAAGCACTCATATCGGGACAAATCTTGAAAATCAATCACTACACCACGTCACTTAAACATTTAAGCTTTTGAGACTTTACAACATGGAGCATGGAAACACTTCGATAATCAAACAATAAACAATAAACAATAAACATTTGAATGAGATTGCTAAGGAGCAAACTGATTCATCATCTATAAAATCTGAGGTGTTATAACTATTTGAGGTTAAGAAACAATTCCTAAACTCACATAAAGGACATGTAAACTTTCAGCTTGGAACCGATTCGGTGTTGTCGCTTACAACTCTATCTAACAAGTTTTTCTTTACAAAAGCTGAAGTTCAGCACCTTTCTCTACATTCATCGAGTTCCCTTTCGAAAACTTGATCAAAGTCAACAACTTTCTATTTTCACATCATCCTGATCCGAAAGGACGGGTGACACCAACTAGCCATCATAAGATAATCCATCGATGAGCATAAACTCAATTAATAGGAATTACCTACCACACTGACCTTAAGAGTTATACGAAACTCAACTCTAGAAACACCTAACATTACTTTACTCCTTTCGATTTCAAAGGATCTACTGTCATCAAAACTTAGTGTTGCGCACAACCATCTCCACATGTATAGTCGGAAGGAATACGAATAACGAACCTTCATCCTAGTAACCACAGAAATCAAATAGATTTCTACACAACTTGACCACCTGAATACAATCTTATCTCATACCACATACTAAAACCGAGGAGACAAACCACGCCATAAACCGTCCTAGAACACACCATTAGGAGTTACAACTCCAGATTATTCATAAAGACCAACTACTTAACTCTCTGTTTATCCCCGTAACTTTTCCAGTTTCGAGAAACCTCATCATCTAGTACTTTGGGTATAAAGCACATCATTAAGTCAACCAACAAATTACAAGTAGCAATCAACACCACCTTTCAAGATGGAACTTAACACCTATTAAGTAACCCACACAATCGTTTTAATCATACAACAGAACATGACAATTCGACGTCATCATTCAGATGGAATGACCATCAAAAATATCATGTCATGAGCAACTACAAGGAGTAGGTTGTTCGGATATCCCTGACTAACCAAAAATCACGAGGAATGAGGTAATAGAAATAACTCTAGGAGTACACCTAGACTGAACACCATTTTCCTTGGAGGAAATCCACATCGATGAAATGTTAAAACCTACTAAAACCATGAGTCGGAAGTCAAATGGTTGGAGTATAACCGTATCCCGATTGTCAAAACACTCAAACTCTATCGAGTAACTCAAACTAAAATTGAGGACTAATTTTCTTGTAAAACGGGAGACTGTGACAATCGGTAAATTTCCACATTTTAAATATAATAATAAATTATTATTTATTATTACTCGAACGATTTTGAGCAAACATTAGCTCACTTGAGATAAATAAGGAGGTTATCCCTGCAATGGAACAATTTAAACTAATTATGAATAGCGAAAATGAATATTTTATATTTTCGGCCACTTATGAGTTTTTCTAACTCAACAATGAGAAGTTATCTCACTTTATTAAAAACACGAGCTCGCGCATCGAACCGACCAATAGAAAGTATGGTATTAGTCTAATAAACACATTTTTGAACCAATGTTGATGTTTTATATTTCTTTTATAAAACACACTCGAAACCATATTTTACACGTTAACCGTTTCTAACGTGTAGCTGAAATATTCCAATTCACGTTTTAAAGCGTAAATAAAATACCAAAACTTCAAGGAAGTTCATGTTTTATTTTCCCACTCTTTTCTACTCTTATTGTGTTGCATTTTATGCAACGAAACATAATCCAACTTGTTGGGAATTCGTGAAGTATGAATTATCTTTGAAAATAACGTCAAGGAATATCTTGAAGTACATGGATTCTCAATGAAGGAATGTCTTGAAGTATATGGATTCTCATTGAAGAAGGACTTCTGCTGAAGTTATATTATAGTATAGTTGGTTTCTACGGATATAGATATTCCGTATATTTATTAGTTTGTTAGGATATGCATGAGCTATTTTAGGTAGTGATATGCATTTATTTTATATTATTGTATTATTAAGGTAATATTATATCCTTGGTCACCATTTGAAGACTTCACGTGGGTCACTTTATTGTTGCAGCGTGTTGTGATTGGATCGTGAGATTGCTTATCATCTGAATCATAAATGTTAGGACTCACACGTCTCAGTTATATCATTGGTCCATTGTTTGACTAAAGCATTTAATTGGTTATATATTACTGCTGAAGGCTTACGTGATAAAGTTTGTGGAGTGTTGATCACGTGTTGGGTATTGAATTTGGTTTATTGGGCATTGGATTGGTAGTCACAATTTGTACTGAGTCGGTGGGGTCACTATCCTTGTTAACGTGATACAAGTACTGGTCCCAAAGTATGATACTTGTTATTTGTGCTTATGAGGTTGAGTGATCGGTGGTCCCTAGTTCCACTTATTGTTGATATACGTTGGGTGTTCATCACGTGGGTATGCATTGTTGTTTTGCTGGTCTCATGATTGGACAGGTCTTGATTGGTATTTGATATTTTCAATCAATATCATATTGTTCGAGGAGTGTTCCTGCTGGTGGGTACTGTTTGGTGCTTGGCGTATTTTTATCTGCTGGGACATACCTTTGATAGTGGTGATTTGTAATTGGTCGTGATTGGTCACGCTTTTTACAATGGCAGAATTTGATAATAATAGGGATGAGGTTGTGTTTCCTTATTTGATGGATGATGAGTACGAGGTTTGGGCTAAGAAGATGGAACACTGGATCAAAAATAATGATATGAATATCTGGAAGGTGATCCAAAATGGCAATAGTTTGAAAAGGACTGGAAGTGATCGTGATGGAAATCTCTTTTATCTTCCTCCAACGACTGCAGATGAACACATTGCTGTACAAAGAGAGTCAAAGGCCAGAAATACCTTGCTTAAATATATTCCTGCTGATCATGTAGCAGATTTTCATTATATGGATGATGCAAGTCGTATATGGGATGCACTCAAAGAAAGGTATGGTGGAAAGGTTGAATTCAAGAAGATAAGCAAGGAAGCTGATGCTGCAGGTTATGCTGAAGAATTTGCCAGTCCACACTTTGCATTCATGGGCATCTCTCAGGTACAAAAACAAAATTGTGTGTTTGGTTGTAGTGATAAATACAATGAACTAAAAGAAGCTTATGATATTTTGAAACCTAAATATAATGAATGCTATGTGGAAGTTGAAGCTTATAAACAGGCTTTAAAAACACTAGAAAGACAAAAGGTTTGGTTTCAGAAGAATCAAATAGCTTATGATGAGAAGATAGGTGTATTAGAAAGGGATCTCGAATGTGCTAAAAATGAGTTAAAGTGGTCTGAAAAGTTAAGAGCAGATGTAGTATCAGAAAATTTAGAGCTTAAAGAGAAACTTAATGAGGAAATTGCTAGGCATAAAGAATGGATATTAAATGGAAACAAGTTAGCAAGTCACATCTATGCTAGTCAAACTCCAAATACTACTATAGGTTTAGGCTTTAAAAAATATGTAGGTCCTGAAGCTAAATATGATGGGCGAAAAACTACTCAGCGGGTTTAGCTCATTATGTCAAAGAAGGTGCATTACATGCGTCCTGGACCTATTAGAGGTGAACACATGCTGTTGACCTTTCCTCACAGATTGACTTTGATGGATCACACCATTTATATGGCAAAAGTCAAGTGACTTGCCGACCTTACTAGCAAAACTAATGACTCATCTCTTGTTCGAAAGTGACAAGTCATCGACCTAAAGTCCACCGACTATGCCTCATGTGATTCAAGTGAAAAGTCCGACTCACCGAGCCCACACCCAAGACCGCACCTAAGTCTAAAGTAGCTGATATTGAGCCCATTGCTGAGCCCAAAACAAAGCCGATTCGATTCATCAAACACAATTTTGCGTCTAGTTCTGATAAGTTTAAATGTAATAAACAAAGTTGTGTTAAGAATAAGTCATTAAGAAGAAATCTTGTTTTGTGTGTGGTAGTAAACTCCATCTTATTAAAGACTGTGATTATCATGAGAAAAAGATGGGTGTTTCCTCCGCCATAAGACTTCTAGACCCACATGGACTAATGTTGCTAGTATTCCTCCATTTGTTCCCAAAGTCGCACATGTGAGGCGGGTAAACCGGTTCCTCTTGGTAAGCCAAAGGTGTATGCATCTGTTTCTGGCGACGGGCTTAATAGGCCTTTTCCGGTTCCTCGGTGGAGGATATTCTTCACCGGTTACTCTTGGTTGGTGGAGCAAGAATGTTAGACTTGTGCCATATAGACCTACTAGTTCTTATTTTCAGTCATATACACCTTATGTATCTCATATGAATATGGCACATGGTGGAGTTAGAGTGGCTACTGCTTTTAAGCCCTCAAAAGGTTATTCTTGGAAAACTCAAAGAAAAGGTTCATTCTGGGTACCCAAGAACAATAATCCTTGTCGGTGCATTGATTGAGGGATGCATAAGCCTAAGGGAGGCTTATTGTTGTATATTTGTCTTCTAACCATTTTGCGGATGTTGGATCATCATACGCCTAAGGGAGGCTTAGTGTTTCTGCGACACTACAACTGTCTTTGGTTTCTTCGATGTTTGATGGTTTATTTTACATGTTTTGGTTATTTATTTATTTTTCTTTATTTTATGTTTCGTTTAAAAAAAAAAAAAAAAAAAAAAAAAAAAATCGTGTTATTTCTTTTAGTGATTAAAAAAAAAAAAAAAAAAAAAAAAAAAAAAAAAAAGCTCTAACCCGTCGTGTTCGGTTTCTACTATTTCTTGCTTGCAGGTTTTGGTGTTGGTTAATAACCACACAACTAATGGTTTTCATCTCACCATGTCTTTCTGACACAAGAGTTGACTAGCCCACAGGATTATGGCTTGTGGTAAAGGCTGCGGAAATCCATAAATGGTAATCAACTCACCATGATGATGACGGTATTCCATCAAAGAGTTGGCTAGTCCAAAAGCAAACGGTTTTTGGTAAAGACATCTTAATTCCGTTGATAGTTGCTGATTTACTAAAAATCAGAGGGTTATCAATGTACCCTGGTCTCACACACCAAACATTGGCTAGTCCTGAGCAAACGGCTACAGGTAAAGACATTTCAAATCCGTTTATATGGTTGCTGGTTTGCCAATAAATCAGATGGTTATCAGTGTACCATAGTTTACGAACTGAAACATATGGCTACTCCAGTAGTGATGGCTCAATTTCATACCAACAAGGTTTTTCTTATTAAAACAATGATCCTCTATGGATCTTTTTCACTCTCTCTCAAGAGATGTTTTTCTGGAATATTTTTCTCCAGAGGTTTCTAATGTTCAAATCTTCTAATACAAAAGACATCAGTTCCTTTTATACACAAGGAACCCTAAATAAAACAATAATATAAAATAAATACATATCACTACCTAAAATAGCTCATGCATATCCTAACAAACTAATAAATATACGGAATATCTATATCCGTAGAAACCAACTATACTATAATATAACTTCAAGAAGTCCTTCTTCAAATAGAATCCATATACTTCAAGACATTCCTTCAAATAGAATCCATGTACTTGATTATATTCCTTCAAATTATTTTCAAAGATAATTCATACTAGTAGTGATATGCATTTATTTTAACAAACTAATAAATATACTGAATATCTATATCCGTAGAAACCAACTATACTATAATATAACTTCAATGAAGTCCTTCTTAAATGAGAATCCATATACTTCAAGACATTCCTTCAATAGAATCCATGTACTTGAAGATATTCCTTCAATTATTTTCAAAGATAATTCATACTTCACAGAATTCCCAACACAACTCGTTTTATAATTATTTCGTATATGCATTTCTCGTTATGGACTTATTTCCATTCAAACAATGAACAATGATATTCCCAGACTGAATTAATGATAAATTATATTTATTATTCCCAAAGTATCTCTTTCGAACTTACCTAAATCTTATTGAGTTTGAAAACGAGAGGATATCTCGTGAAACGCGAAAACTACGAAATAAATGAGCTTGCGCGATTTTAAACTCTTGAATTAATTTGATTTATTAATTAATTTAAATTCGAGAAAACTATACATGTGAATACTCATTTTTATCAGAAAAATTATTTCGGACGCAATGGCGCAAGTCCCGTATTTTTAAACGGTCGTTTACTACGTCAAATGGGGCCCACAAGGGTTATTTATATAAGATTATCAAAGTTTCAAAACAGCCCCCGATTTTTACACTACACCCTTGAACTTTCTTTTGGCCACCTTTGGTCCTGTAAGGGTATAAAAGGCCCAAATTAGGTCTTCCTCATTATTGATAACACCACCACCCACCGGAAAACTTTTCCGGCGCCGTCGCCGGTTCCGGCCAAATTCCGGCCACCTATTTTTTTTATACCAACGCGTAGATCAAGACACGGGTATGATTTCTGGAGCGTTTGGGTGTTAAAGGAGCTCGTTTGGGTTGTTTTTGAAGCCCACCGCCGCGCGTCACCTCCTGCCGCCGCTCAACCACCACCCTCCTCATCTTCTCCTCTCATCTGGTAAGAGCCACGCGCCTCCATTCCGTATCATTTCTCCATTATTCTTCAAACCCTAATCGGGTTTAGTTAATAAAAACGATTTTTGTGATAAAAACTAATAAAACTTAATGTTTTATAAACAATAACGAGTTAATCTTTAATCTTGGCTCTCAACTCGCCGTGACTCGCTCCGAGTCGTGTGACTCGCCTGAGTCAACTCACGAGTTGAGTTGACTCGGACCCGTTCCATGCTTACTCCGTGTTATTATTATATTCTGAGTATATATTTCGTCCTTGTAGTTGTTATATGCGGATTGTGATTATTTACGATTTCGCTTTATTGCTAACCGATTGGCTATTGGTCATAAGAATATTTGAGTCGTGACTCGAGGAGTTCTGACTTGTTGTTTTAAGGTTGGTGACTAGTTTGGTCATTATGGTTGAGTCGTGACTGTAGGAGGTCACGACTATGGATTGTTTGGTTGTTAATGATGAGGTAAAATTTTGTTGGCATCGTTGGTGTGAGCCATGGCTCATGGGAGTCATCATCTCGCGACAATTTATTTTTCGAAACCATGTGGTCACCGTTTGTAAGTCATAAAATTGTAGTAGTCGATATAGTAGTTTTGAAAAGCTAGTTTAGCCGTGGTAAATAAATTGTGGATTATTGTGTTGAAAACGATACTTTCGGTAAATGTCGTTATGTGTACCATGACACACGAAGTGTTGTGGGGACTTGGAAAATGTCTTAGGCCTAAACGTAACTTCTTTTGGGTCATTGACGAGGTTTAGGTCGCCTCGAATTGGTCGTATACGTTAGTATCGATATATATTGTTTTGGAAACTAAAACTTAAGTGTTGGATTATTTATTTAATTTTATGTTGATCAATTCATTTAACGTTTATTAACGTAACTCATTATCTTTGTTTTAGTCGATGACGTTTGGATTTATTGGATTACTACTCGGGATTGATATGGGATTTGTTTCGATTTGGATAACTTGACAAAGCGAATATTTAACGGATTAAATATTTTGGATTTAGAAATACTTATTAAAGCCTATGCTTGGATTTGATTATTGGATTTGGACATTATTGACTAAAACTATTAAAATTGGACTTGGATTATTTTGGACAATAAATTGTAGTTGTATGAGCATTTATTGGACATTTTGGACTTGAGACGATACAATATATTAGACTCGTAAAGAATTTAATATATTAGACTCAGAACAAACCTAAAATATGCAATAAACACTTATTCAACTAATAATGACTTGTCAATTATAAACTTATCGAGAAATATGTTTTGCAACATGAGTTTTAATAAAGTCACGATGACTTGGGCACATTATATAAATGGACGCGTCATGCCGAAATTTATAAAAACGTTCTAACCTATATTTTAAATCAAAATCCCTTTTATTGTTATAAAACTCGACAAAATCCAATCACGTATTACTTTTATGTAGTAAAACTGTATTGTTCGAATTGCAAATTCAAACATAACCTTATCTATAAAAATGTATGTTTTATACAAACTATTTGGGAACATGGGGTAAACGCCGAAACGTACCAATTGACTTTCTTTATCGACGTTTGTCTTGTTCGTTATATCCTCGACTTCTTTTTGTCATTCCTTCTCGACTCAAGTACTCATCAATATCTGTCTCGACTGTGTCGATCATCTATTTCTTAATTGGCGTGAGAATACTGAGTCACTATACGAGTCAACTCTTATACGAAAGTTTCGTATATCGTTTCCAAGAGCCAAGACGTGCGAATCATCTTCGCAACTACATTTTTTCGATCATTATCGACAATCAAAATAATTCATGAAACTTTGCATGATATGTTATTAAACAAATATTTAAAATATTGGTACTTAACTTCAAATATTTTAAAGATCCTAATACTTGAAAACTTTTGCTTTTGAACTTCAAACACTTTGAAAAACACAAACATCGGTAAACTTACAAACGTTGTTTAATCTACACAACATGCATTTGAATACGAGACTTATACTAAACCCATACCATACTTATCTAGGTTGCGTGTCGGAGCCGTGCACATTTATTACTTGATGTTAGTTGTGATGTCTTACATTTCGCATACCAAGGTGAGTTTTCATAGCCCGATTTATTCAAGTTTTACTTATTTCAAACATACGGGAGAATACATTGCACAACATTTTATTACGATACCAAGTATGTTAAATTCATTTACATTGCTTAAGTTACCACGTTGCCGATTAAATGTCCCCACTTCATATGCATGAGCCGTTAATTTCCTAGAAGCGTGTGTGAGTGGATAGATCTATCGAGGGTGACGCCTCCATCCGGGTTGGTGAATCCCAACTAGTCATACGGATGCATTTCATTCATAAACATTATTAGATTTGTTTGGCAAGACACTGTTGGGCGAACATCGATCCGAGCTTGGTATCATGCGCTTAAGCAATTGTAACATTTTATGTGACATGATTGTCATACCGTAACATTTTATGTGACATGATTGTCATACATTGTAACATTTTTATGTGACATGATTGTCATACCTGATCTATACTTGCGTAGTCGTATAAAACATTTACCAAACCTATGATTTCTCACCAACATTATTGTTGACCGTTTTAGCAATGTATTTTCAGGTAACTAAGGCATTATCATCATGACATGGTTAAGGAACCACATTTTGAGTCGCGGCGTCGACTTATATCATTGTACATTATGGCACTTTCTTTCAAAACATCGTTTGGACTTGTAATATATTTATATTTCCGCAAACTTTTTAAACTTTTGGGACCTATGTTGTGACTCTGAACGCTTTTATTAAATATCCAACGATGTGTTTTTAAACGACACTTTAGGTCGTTCAATATAACTGTGATTGTGGTGCTATGATAGTCTATCCCCAGGAATTCCATTCCGCTGCAAAACAGGTTAATTGGGGGTGTGACAGGTTAAATAGATTACATTAGTTGAATAGGTTAAACAGGTTTCGCGTTGACCTACTAACCCGTTTTATATATAAAAGTTGGCACATTGCACGAGTTAAATAGGTTAAACGGGTTTAACCCATTTAACCCGTATAATAAAATATAAATACTTTTTAATTTAAGAAAAAAAATCTTAAACGGGTTGGCGGGCCAACCGCTTAATTTATTTCCAACCCGAGCCTGACATGTTTAATAAACGGGTTAGATGGTGTAGAATCGAAATAATTATTGTGTTGATGATTCGGGTGGTCTTGGATGATCAAAATACATGTTTGCCATATTTAGAGAGAAAGATAGAGAGGTGTTCTTGCTAGAGACTTGGTTCTCAAATGTAAAGGTTAGATTGAATGAAGCACCACCCTTTCATGGTTGGAAGGGTATTTATAGTTCTGCACAACACGACCTCCTATCGGCACGTGGATCGGTATCTGATGGGTAAAGACCGTCCTTCCTCCACGGTGTTACACTACGCTAAACTAAACTAATAACTAACTAATAAACCGATAAATAACGTAACTAACGACAAGTCTACGAGCTAACTTATGCTAGACTATAATTGGGGTGACCGACTCTTTAACATGGAATTTCCAATTCCTAACAATCTCCCTAAGGAGGTCACCCCATGAAATATATTTTGCATCCTAGCATTCTTTCTTTGTCTTCATTCGAGCTCGTGACTTCAATTCTTCAATTTCGCAATCTTTGTGCTTTTGTAGCGATTCTTCAAAGTCCGCATAGATTTGTACTTTCGATGGAGGTCTTTGAACCGATCCACATCTTTGATGATCTTGAGCTTTCATTGAGATCATCGGCACAACAAATCTCTCGGATCATCCATAGTTGTGTTGCCTTCATGTGATGTTGTGACTTTAGGACCGACATGCTCACACTTTGAATCATGACATCTTTCCATCGAGTAGCGGAAGCTTTACCGGTTCATGATATTTGCGGCGACATAGTATAAAATACCAAAACCGAGGTTATGTAGATATGCACCGGTCATGATTTCTTCTTTTAAGTGTGGATCTTTGTGAGCATGCGGCTTTGGATTGACTCCTCAATTCGATCGGCTACAACCGACCAAATGTACCGCAAACAACAGCTTAGCAATAAAACACACGAAAGTGTCTTTGATCACTTCGTTGAATTGAGGTACACGCCCACGGTTCCCGTTGATCAAGACAAGCTTGCTCGTGATTAGGTCGGATTCCTAAGAATCTCTTTGACAGGGTTTCGCAACTGTTCTAGCTGTTCTCAAAGCGGAACGTCTCAAAGAAGAAAACACGGAGTGAGTGAACCAGCAAATTGAGATTCACTGATTGATGAAAAATGATTTGAAAAACAATCGCGTATTGCTTAGAAGAAAGAGTTTTGCAATACGACGAAGGTTTTATGAGAAAGATCAATTTTCAATCAAAATACTTTTTGTATTAGAGAATGAGTACACATTCGATGTGCTAGTGAAAAGAAGAGATTTGCACATCGAACGGTTTTTCTAAGAGTATTTTTCAATCAGAGATACTTTTTGTGTTTGAAAATGAATACACATTCGACGTGCTAGAGAAAAGAAGGTTTGCACATCGAACGGTTTTTCCAAAAGTATTCGTCAATTCATTTCCTGGACCAAGGTTGATTCACGAGTGAATCGCCCCATCGTTTCTATCCAGTTGTCACAAGTTTGATCTTTTAGAAAAGATCTCACATGTCACCCACCAAGAGCTTGTTTGATGTTGGCTCTAGAAGGATTTCCATCTTCATCGTGAATACTTTTACATATCACTCGGATGTTACGGCAATACCACAAGGATAATGCGTGGGACTCTTAATATATTCTTACTTTCCACATTGTGTGAAACAAGAAGTCTTCAAGAATAGTGTCCTAATGAGATATTGTGGATGATCTCTTGGCTCTAGACTCAATTGTGCACATTTGGTTCCTATGCGGAGACTAGGGAGAGGTCTCCTTCTTCAATATCAACAATCTCTAAGAGAAAGTCGATAGATTATGTCGGTTCCCGTGAGAATGAAACAAGCCCTTTTAAGAGGAACTTGAGTAGCTTGGGAAGTTAGTGCGGTCGTCACTTTGAGTCCATGACGTCTTATCTTCAATACCGGCGTTACCTTGGTAACCACCAAGTAGTATATGTATTGAACCCGGATTACGCCTAAGGTTGAATTATTGAAGGGCTATTTCTTTTCACCCTTTTCACATTCAATTCTTTTCATTCTTCAACCCTTGCTTACCGAGACTTCATAACTAGAACCTTGTTGGGTTTATTCCAAGACTAGCTCGCCTCGATCCGCACTCTTCCCATATCTCACTTTTCTCCTTTTTCATCATACCTAAGGACTCTACACTATCTAGTGGATTGTCCTCGGTAGATCCTCTCGTTCGGCGGATCGTGAGAACTAATACCTAACCTTACCATCCTTATAACTCCATACATAAAGTAAAATGGTCGGTCTTTTGGTACAGTTCATCCCTTCTCGAAACCAATTGAAAAATCATTTGGAAATTCAATCAAGGTACTTGTGATATAATATCAAAGCATTTTGTACCTTAATTGTTTTGATCTTTTAGAAAATTTCCCCCTCAACATGTGCATATGATTTAGAAATTGTTTAGCACATGGAGGCAAGAGGACTTTGCGATATTTTCTTAGATCACAATTTTCATAGAAAAAGCCATTTGATTTTCTTGGTAAATTCTCCCCCTCAATATGTGCATAGGATATTTGAAATCATTTTATTACATAGAGGCAAGAGTTCTTTTGAAGCACAACCACGAACACAAAAGCCATTAAGAAACCATTCGGAAAATCAATCAAGGTACATTATGTTGAAACATAGAATCTTTTGTACCTTGAAAGTTTGTTTTCTTTCAAAATGCACATTTGAATCAAAATGATCATCTTTAATCAAGTTTCATTATTAAATCACAAATTCTCCCCCGATCAAAAATATCAAACCCTTTGAGATTTTGGATCCCAAGTGATTTAATAAGGTTTAGAAAATATGGGAGAAAATGTGGCCAGGATTAAATACTCATCTTGTTTTTGGATAAATGCTCCCCCTCAACATGTGCATTATGTATATTGAAATCGTTTGGCACATGGAGGCAGGAGTGCCTTTGAAGGACTAAAACCAATTCCATTAAAACAGATTTGAGATTTAAAACACGATCTCCCCCGCGATCAAAAATTTCAAACCATTTGAGATTTGTGATCCCAAAAGATTTAAATCATTTAGAAATTTTGGGGAAAGACATGGCAAGATTCGATTTTGAAAAATGATGGATAAGGATCAATATAAGACATTAAAGATTGTTAGTGTCAGGTATGATAGTTTTTAAGACATCTTTAAGTAAAATAAAACAATTTCACAATCAAACAAGAACAGAAAAAAATTCATTTTGTAAGATCTTTGAATTTTAAAGAAAATCTTACCATGACATAACATTAAATCTTTAGATCACCACTTATTTTGTACAAACGGACTTGATAGATGAAATATCGTTTGAAAATATTTAATTTGAAATCACTTAAGATTTGACAAAATAAAGTCCGGTTGATTTCAAAACTTTGAATCCGATTTATTTTCAAAACAACATTTTCCATTTTCAAAAACAGTATATTTCAAAGTTTTAGAAAAATGGTATCATCACTATTATCCCTGCACAAAGATACGTTAGGTGGTTGAGAAGCTTATGTTGTTGCTGTGGGGCTTGGAAGAAAAACCGTCTGCAGATGCAGTGAGACTTCTTACATTGCATTTTAATGCCAACTGAGGTCAAATTAAGCTCCGTTTCTTCATTTGCTGATGAAGAAAACCATCTGCTGATGTAGTGAGACCTCTTACGTTGCATTTTTCCATCCCAACTCTCCATAGAAGTCCAATTAAGCTCCGTTTCTTAATTTGTCAACCCAAGATATAGTTACCCTTTCCTTTCGGCATCCAATCATCTTGTATTGTGGGATCCGGATCGGGAACATTCTTATATACCAATATACCTGCATATGTTAGTGAACACACATACAAATATATGGTGGTCGACATCACCCAAACAACAATCGACTAATAAAAGTCAATTAAACATATCAATCAGATCATACATGGGCATGGGAATTATATGTTCATCAATCTATAATCATCTAAACCTAACAGTCACATCCTAGAAACCTAGTCCTTCAACATAGGCAATTATATTTTTCAGATAAGCACGTAGGATGATTAAGAAAGCTCGTTAGAAGATATAAATTGGAAAACATTCTCCCCCTCAATCAATGACTCAATTTTGAAAAGTTTGAAAGCGCTGAAGTCATTGATTGAGTTTTCAAATTTTACGAAAACTCTGAATCAGATTGTATTTCAAGCAACTCATTTACCACCATTTTTGAAAACAAACAAATATTTTTCTGAAGAATTTTAGACGGAAAAACATTTGTGTAGGAACAGCAGTCCTTCAACATACTTTCCTCTTTTTGTTTTAGGATAAGTGCACGAAATATTGAAAATAGGTTTAGCGCAACACTTTCCTTTCTTTAAAAGAGCGGGTTGCTATCTAAAATAATAGCAAGCCATGCTTTAAGCACGGGTTACAGTCTGAAGTAACTGTAAGCCATTTTTTGTGACATGTTTTGGAAAAAGAATATTTACACCTCCTGCTCGAACTTCATCTATGGTCTCGTGCCATTATTGAATGACATTTCTAAGACCGCAGATGTTATCGATACCAGAAGACATGTCTTTGAAAAACAATATTTTTGGTCTTTTTCAAATTTTCTGATTTTTATGGCTTTTTGAAGATTTTATATTTTTCTATTTTCTTTTGTTGGTTTTATATTTTTGTATTTTGTTTTCTGAAAAATATATACAAAGATAGAGTAGATGATATAGTTAAAGAAGATGATGATACGAGTACCGAGATAAGGATATCGAGCAGCCCCGTTGTAGAAGATAGAAGTCATCATCTCTTAAACATTCACCACCAAAGCTTCCGAGGCTCCAGAATAGAAGATAGAACATGAGCCTTTGAGAAAGAGAGACTTTGGCAGCTTCCCCCCAAACCGAAAATCCTTTAGCTGAGCAGATTCAAAGCTTTCTTTCAAGCTTCCATTAGCCAGGTGCACAAAGACGCACACCATTATCATCGATCTTGCTGCTCTTTTTAAGAATAATCACCGTGATTCTTCGTTCGAGGTTATATCATCCAATAGAAGAACAACACCGTATCATCCCACACATAAAACAATCTTCTCAAATTTCTTTTCTACTGACGTCTGAAGCAATCCATTCCAAAAGGTGTCAAGAGACCACTTCCCCCGAGTAGTTGAATTGATGCAGTCAGTCTCTTAGACTAGAACTCACGAACCCGAATACACATACCCGAAGACAAAGAAACTTATACCATCGAAGTAGCAGATTAAGTCCAATAGCCAAAGAATAACCCCGATGTATACTTTTCTCTCCCACAAGAAAGTGTGTGAAGCTCAAGAACCCGGCACCGAATTCCCAAAGAGAGAATAACCGATAACATTGAAGAAACATGCCGAATCACGATTATCTCTGCGGAGGACTATCTCTGGATTTCTACTCCGAATAAGTGATTATATCTACGAATCACCGATTAAGCACTCAAATGAAACAAATTGGCGTCCCCAATGTACACAATCTCTCCCCGATGATTGTGATAACATCAAAATATCACACACTTGTGTACCTCTTTCATCTTTAGAAACTAACTCTTCCATCACTTCCCCACATAGTTGGAATAAGAACACTAAACGCCTTGATGAGTAAAACCTTGAGTTTCTCTCGGTCATGACATTTGTTTTCCGGGATATCTTCAATCACTTAGAAGAATTAAGTTCATCAAGTTTACTCGCCATGAGTCAAACCTTGAGTTTCTCTGGTAATAACATTTGTCTTCCGGGATATCTTCAATTACTTAGAAGTATTAAGTTCATCAAGTTTACTCGCGTTTAGATACGTGTCTCCTTCCCCTTGCCGGTTTTGATACTTGTAATCGGCAACATATTTTAAGCCCATGTACTAGAAATCATTTGAGAAGAACATCATTAGCTCGGATGTATCTCGTGAGAATCAACTTGTCAGAATGTAAGCAAGTCTAATTGGGATTAAATATGGCATTTCACTCTCCCCAATTAGTGCTCTCCCTAAACCGACAATCTTTAAATAAATGCCGTAATAAGAAGAAGTCTTTTGATAATCAAATGCAACTCGTCTTTTAGTCTTCTAACATACAAAGAAAATGTAGAACCGATCAGACTCGACCTTCTTCTAGATTGTCCATTGGGAATAGATAATTAACATATTCAACTCACTTAAAACAAGAACATCACCAAAAGCATTCCAATTAACTTACATCTTGCAAGTCCCTTAACTAAAATCTCTCCCAATCAAACAAGAACGTAAAGATGTTCATCAAGGAAATCAACAATCGACCAAGCAATAACACACGAAATGGTAACACCAAACTACCAATCACATCAAACAAGAATAGAGAGATTGTTCGGAATCATCATGTTGATGTGTACGTGAAGCATTAACCGGAAGCACTTTGTCGATAAACTCATATTAGCTTGTGAAGATGTCAACCAACGGCTCTAAGAAGAAAACTCCATGTGAAGATGACCCGATAAGAAGAAGATCGGTTCTTACATGAGTTTGGAGCCGTTTGACCATTTTATTCTCAGATAAAACTCAACATGCAGAGTTTCACACTTCTTCTCCCCCTCAAGAATTGCATACGAAGTTTCCATTCTTGATTGAATAAGTGAAATCATCCAAATGTAGTCTATTCACACTTCTCCTCCGCAAAATTAGCACATGATGTCACCATCGTCATTATAGTTGAGCAAGTGGAATAAGAAAACAATCAACAGTAGCCCGGTTCACTTGATAATTGGAAGCGGATGGAAAAAGTATGAAGCATGTTGATGAGAATGGTCATATAATAAGAAGATTTCTCTTCTTCAGAAGATAAAGCGCACTGACACGTACACTTTTCTTTTTTTTTAAAGAACGAGGCTTGAACTGATGTGTTCAAACGTCATAATCTCTCTCTTTTCATCATCTCTTGGCAAAACATGTAATCACCCCATTATCATTCAGTAGGCTCTTTGTTGTGACAGCTGATGGAGAAAACCCAATATGATGAATTTGACCCTGAAGTAAACTAACCCGAACTCGTGACTTAAACTTGCACAAATGAAACAAAGAGCGGTGTCGATTTCCATTAGCATCTCTAAGTACTCTCTAAGTACTCTATACTCTTCATCCAACCAATCATCAAGTATTAGACGTACATCACCTCTTGAAAATTCACAATTGAATGTGACACTGAGCACTACAACGTAACTCCTTAAAGTGATAGTTATTTTGTGGTGATACGAGCCCAATTTCCCCTCGTGGTAAAAGAAAAAAGACTCCCCAAAATAACTAGATTTCCAAGTCTTCGTTTTTGAGAAAAAGTTTGAACAAGGATCTCGAAGAATCTTCATCCATCCCCGATACCTTCAGATACTAAGTACACTCGCCCGTGATAATTCACTTCAACCTCAAATAAATAATACTGAATTAACGCCGTTGTCACATCTTCTGGTTAACTGCTCAAATCTAGCCTTCTTTGACATTTAAAAGTGAACTTTGATAATGGTTTCATCCCGACCATGGTTAAAAGCACATAACCCCGTTAAACTTTGTAATACCCAAGCTATCATGACGAATATCCAAACACACATCGAATTCATGAAGTGCACCCTTTTATCCTTTCTTTGAAGAAGAAACCGTAGCACCAGCATCACATAATATCCATAAATTACACTTTCCCTTTCTCCAGGATGGTTCCATCATTACGGGATTTTACAACTCTATGGTTTAAACCGAGAAATAGTTTCTTTCGCGGGATTTTACAAAACCAAGAATAAACCGTAAGATAGATCCGGAAATGCACTTTACTATTACCAGGATGTTTCCATTGTCACGGGATTTTACAAGTCTATGATTTAAACCGAGAAATAGAATCTTTCGAGGGTTTTTACAAAATCAAGACAAAACCGTAAACAATGTCAGCTTGAATGTGTTATGACAACTTTGGTTTTGGTGAATATCTGTTTTTAGGGGAACATGCATCGTTTCATTAATGGTTCATTATCCAACATCAGCAAACTCATCAACCATCCAATAAGCACTTTGGTAAATACATCATTCACGCATTCTGTCGGCTATTGCAGTGACAACATAGAGAAGTATACCCGATATGCCAAACTTGATCATGAAGTAAAATTCCCCAGATTTGTTACTTAAACTTGTACTAATCCTCGTGAAAAAGAAACGGTGTACCCAATGTACAAAACCTCTTGACATATCCTCAACTGCGTGAGACACCGAAGTGATAATTACGTTGTGGGTTAAGCGAGAAAGAGTCACAACCGTAATTAAATAGCCAAGTCTTTATCACCCTCTATAAACGCCCAAACAAGTCATCTTCGCGAAGGGTAGAAAGAAAGAAGATGAAATAAGTAAACGCTACCTTACTTCAAATTCCAATGAGAAATATCGTACAAACAACCCCGTAGTCAACTTTGTTCAATAACCAATTCAAGCCGGGACATAATATTATCCGTGGAAATGTAGACACCAAAGTACCAAATTGCATACCCCAACAACTCACATCATCAAATCTCATCATCTGCTATTATGCATGACCAGTTCATCATAAACGTCGACCCATTTGAACAAGTTCACATTTCAAATCAACATTATATCTGTTCAAGCCCATGGACATCAAGTCCGATCCAAATCCCGGTCATAGATGAACGAATAACGACCAAGGAATGTGAGCGAGATTATGTCCACGTATATCACAACGAGTAAAAGAAATTAAAAGAATGTTCAACCCGATAAGTATATCATATTCAACTTTGCTGAACATAACAAACATCCTTAACAAGTCCAATCCATAAATGTGTATATTGTTGAAGAATATCATTCGCGAGATGAACATCACTTATCATAACTTTCATGGGCCCCACACAAACATCACTTAATTTCAATACACACGTTCAATTCTGAAGCCTCACAATCCTTGCTAAACCTAAGGTAAATCACACGGCCCATTCATCCAAAAAGATATACACCCAATGCAAGCCCAATAACAATCAGCGATACCCACACCTGTTGCCCTAATTCCAAGGGTATTAAACGCTTTACCCACTACTCACTTAACCCTAATAATCCTCAAAATGTGCAGTCAAACCAAAACTTCATCAAACCCTAATCATTCTCTCACAAATAAACTCATCCGCCCCCATCTTTCAATCTCACATAACCGATCAAAAAACATTTGGTACATATCTCATCTTAAGTTTCAAAGACAGAAATCAAACCCTAAAGATCACTCCACTTACATCCTTAAAAAAACTTACGCCTCCATCTCAACTAGTACAGGATACAAATAAGTACCTCACTTCCCATTAACAAACCAATCTTTTCACTGCCACAGGGATGGCAACGACCACAGGGAAGGTAACTGAATCGATATGACAACAAGATCGAACACAAGTTCAAGGTAGGTTTGTTTTATTTTTTCACTTCGTTTAACAAATAACCGAACACGGAGAGAGATGAAACCCTAATGGTTTTGATCTTTCTTCAGTTTGTTTCGAATATTATCACAAACTTTGGATCGATGATGGTTGAGGTTCTAACCAACAAGATCTATCAAGATCTGGTAAATGGTTGGAATGAAACTGAGATCATACATCATTTTTTTTCATTTAGTCCATGTGAGATAAGATCTATGAAGAAAGATTCGTGTATAAAGTTCTTGAAATATTTCGAGACACACGAAATCAAAAACTGAGATCTTTAGAATGATATGGTCTTGAAGATCTTGATGATAACTCTTTCTTAATCTGTTTCGAGTCTAGGTCTAGAGATGTGTTTGAGATGAGTTTGAAGTTAGGATAGATTGTAGCTTGATGTTGTTGGAAGTGGTATTCGAAACTGATTTTGTTTATTGGATATCACGTTTTCTGTTCACATAAGCAAGGACCGATGATGGTATAATACTGATGTCGTGGTAATATTGTTTTGGTGTTTGTTATTCATGGTCTAGACTTAGTCTTCCTTCTTCTTCATTTCTGTCACAAAGTCGCTAGACTCAATAGTCAAAACGGTTTAGTCAAGTTGCTAACAGTTTTTCAAAGCAAGTCGCTAGGTCTAAGATATGAGCCAAGTCGCTAGTGAGTATCAAGTTGCTAGCAGAGTATAGAGTTAAGTCGCTATGACAAGTCGCTATGCCAAGTTGCTAAGCCAAGTCGCTAAACTTATTTTGACAAGTCGCTAGTAAGTCAAAACTCACAAGTCGCTAACCTTTTTCATTACAAATCGCTATTGACTCAATAGTCAATAGTCAAGTCGCTACATTTAGCACAAGTCGCTACTTGATACATTGAATCTGGACTGATTTGTGTACAACTCGCTAACATGATATATGACTTATTCCGGCATTATTTCTGACCATGTTTTTGACCATTTCTTCATATTAACCCAGAAAAACATTAAAAAGTTG
The DNA here is from genome assembly GCA_022545495.1 of Chrysanthemum lavandulifolium. Lineage (NCBI taxonomy): Eukaryota > Viridiplantae > Streptophyta > Magnoliopsida > Asterales > Asteraceae > Chrysanthemum > Chrysanthemum lavandulifolium. Next base: position 98,560,108 of record CM040240.1, on the reverse strand, counting down.
CAACTTTTTGACCAAATTTGACCTCTAAAATGACCAGCAGAACACTTATCATCACAGTTTTGGTACAGAAGTCACAACAAGTAATAGTTACAATACTGCTGTTTGGACAAAGTTATTTTGACACAAAACAAATTTGAGACCAAGAAAGCTACACATGACATATTTGACCAACATAAAAAGGATGCAAAAAACATGTTAAGAACATGTTATACCACGAATACCACAACAGTTTTTAAAACATATTAGACCAAATGTGATAAATGAGACCATGTATAAAACAGTTAACCATGGAACAACAGTTTCCGACCATCAAAAAGTACCAAATACAGCATAACAACATGTATCGAAACCACAATAAATCATCAAAATACAACAACCTTGGCTCTGATACCATTTGTAGAATCGAAATAATTATTGTGTTGATGATTCGGGTGGTCTTGGATGATCAAAATACACGTTTGCCATATTTAGAGAGAGAAAGATAGAGAGGGTGTTCTTGCTAGAGAGTTGGTTCTCAAATGTAAAAGGTTAGATTGAATGAAGCACCACCCTTCCATGGATGGAAGGGTATTTATAATTCTGAGACAACACGACCTCCTATCGGCCTCGGATCGGTATACTGATCCGCCCTTCCTCCACGGTGTTACACTACGCTAAACTAAACTAATAACTAACTAATAAACTGATAAATAACGTAACTAACGACAAGTCTACGAGCTAACTTATGCTAGACTATAATTGGGGTGACCGACTCTTTAACATGGAATTTCCAATTCCTAACAGATGGGTCGACCCAAAACCGACCCGAAATCTATTTAGACTCAACTCAAATCTGTTAATTTTCGTATCAGTTTCAGGTCGGGTAAAAAATTGCCACCCTTAGAGTAGTGGGTATGAAACATGATTAACATGCCAATTGTAAAAAATATGGATGGTTGGCATGTTAAACCATACCATGCAACAAGCCAACCACAAGTCAAAAGGGAATTTAGTTGGTAGAGTGGCTCAAGCTAAAGGAGAAACAGGACAAAATTTTGCTATTTCTTTTTTTTTTTTTTAGTGGATTGTGAGTGAGGGATATTTTTAGTGGGGTATTTTGTGGACCCAATAAAATGTTATTGGCGTGTTATGAGGGAGGGTGTTTGAGGTATTGGTGAGTTATTGGGAGGTGTATAATGTGGCGATGAGGTGACATACCAATAACGTGTTATTAGTATCCACGATACCTTGTGCTCTTAGTCCATAGTAAGGGAACTCTATTGTCATTGTCATATACATTTGAGTAAGGGGAAATAAAATAAAGATGGAAAAACTTAGTGTTTCAATTTAGTCACTCATAATTTTTTTTGGTGAGATTTAATCACTTAAGTTTTACGAGTGTAATATTCTTATGTAATTTTTATATTTGTGTGACCAAAGCAAAATGTTATCAAACTTTGTAATTATTTTGTAACTTATATTCTTTTTTACGTATGCATAATTTGGTTATACATTGAGTTAGTTGAGATTAGTGAAAATCAGATGGTGGGTGTTTATTATTAAGGTACAAACAATGCACTTATGTTGAACATTCACCCAACAATTGAACACTTTTGAAACTTGAATTGTTTTTATAGCTAATATAAAGTTCGAGTGACTAAATTAAAACAGTGGTGAAACTTTGTTACTATTTAGACAATATTTATGAAATGAAAAACGTACTCTTTCTCTTAATCTACCTATTATATAAACCATACCCTTAAAACAAATCTTTTTATGTGACCTTGTAATGTATGTATATTTGTTACGATCTTATTATATTTGTCTTGATTATGGATTGAGTTGTTGCCTTGTTCTTTTGGTCATTAGGTTTGGAACGGAGCAATGCGGCTGAAGAGATATGCATTTTTAATTTCTTCTGTTGAAGAGGAGTGATGGGGAAGAGTAATAATGCTATAATAGTAAGCTTCTTCAAGATTATAACTAACGGGTTATCAGTGTATGTTTTTTTCTCTTTAGAAATTCATTTCAAAAATTGCCACAAGTACACGAAGACTGTAGTTTATTTTTACCAACCCACTTAGGAAGCTTTCTGGTAGAATTTCTTGGATCCCTGATGAAAATTAACGACATGTGAAGTAGGCAGTTAGATCCGGAAGGCACTATCTTGTGCACGTCTTTACTTTCAGTTTTCACTTATTTATGTATCTTTGTTTTAATGAATTTTTTCAAGTTTAACCGGTGTTGGTATGTTTGGCTAGAGTTTATATGTGTTACAGTAGTTCATATAGCAAATTGAATGAACAGATGTAAGAAGTTTCTATTAGTTTCGTTAGTTGATCATATATATTGTATCCTCAATTGTTGTTTGCTTTTTTATGTAATGAATTACATAGTAAAAGTTTCGACTTTGGTGAGCTTGAGCTTCACATGAAGGTCTAAAATTGTGCACTCACAACTAGCATATGTTTTCTTAAAGTCGTATGTTGGAAGATGTCGATTTTCTTCTCTCTAGTTTCAAAACACTTATTGTATTCAGCGTTCGATATTTCATTCTATGGCATTTCAATTTAGGGTAAAAATCAAAAATGATAAACATGTTTTCTCAAATGTACCAATATTATAAACATAGTCATTTATGTATCAAGAGAAAAGTTCAATATAGAACTCATATTTTTCATAGAACCAATGAACCAATCATAGACACTCATTTTTTTTTATTAAAATATAAAGAATAAACTTTCACCCTTTTTTTAAAAATTAAATATCTCACAAACCGTTAATCGTTACGCCAAAAAAATCATACCATCTCGACGAGAATTAAATTATCTTTCTATAAATATGTATTGTTATATACTTTCGATGAATTTTTTTTTTATAAATTTCGTCCAGAAAAATCACATGTGATTTGTAAAAATCACATGTGATTTCTTAAAATCATATGTGATTTGATTTTTACGAATCACATGTGATTTTTAAAAATCACACACACGCTGATTTTACGACTGACTTTTTAAAAAAGTTAGGTCAAGATATAACAATCATATCTATGAAAGATAATTTAATTCTCGTCACGATTGTGTATTTTTGTAGCGAAGATTTACCGTTTACAAGATATATTGTTTTAAAAATAAGGTGGAAAATGATTTTTTATTAATTTAGATAAAAAAAAAAAATGGATGTGTGTGATTGGTTAATTGGTTATATGACAAATTTGAGTTCTATATGGATCTCAACTCTATGTATCAATATGCTAAACAAAAGATCAAATATGTGCAATAGTGGGTACTTCTTCACATTTTCATCTCTTATATTTGCATCGTTACTCCTTTTATACTAAAGGCCGTTAGTAAATAATTTAAAACTTGGTTTTCTTACGTTTTCATCCGATTTTTTACGTTTTCGTCCGTTTTCTTAAGTTTTCGACTTTTCGTCCTTTTTTACGTTTTCGTCCGATTTTTTACGTTTTCGTCCGATTTTTTACGTTTTCGTCCGATTTTTTACGTTTTCGTCGGTTTTTTTACTTTTTCGTCAGATTTTTTACGCTTTCGTCTCTTTTTTTACGTTTTAGTCCGATTTTTTACGTTTTCGCCCGTTCTTTTACGTTTTCGTCCGATTTTTTACGTTTTCGTCAGTTTTTTTATGTTTTCGTCCATTTTTTAACGTTTCGTCCGATATTTTACGTTTTCGTCCGCTTTTTTACGTTTTCGTCTCTTTTTTTACGTATTAGTCCGATTTTTTACGTTTTCGTCTCTTTTTTTACGTAAAAAATGGACGAAAACGTTAAAAAATGGACGAAAACGTAAAAAAATCGGACGAAAACGTTAAAAAATGGACGAAAACAAAAAAAAATACGAAAACGTAAAAAATCAGAGGAAAACGTAAAAAAACGGATGAAAACGTAAAAAAAACGGATGAAAACGTAAAAAAACGGATGAAAACGTAAAAAATCGGACGAGAACGTAAAATAACGGACAAAAACGTAAAAAACCGGACGAAAACGTAAAAAACGGACGAAGATGTAAAAAATCAGAGGAAAACGTAAAAAAAGAGACGAAAAAGTAAAAAATCGGACGAAAACGTAAAAAGTCGGACGAAAACGTAAAAAACGTAAAAAAACGGACGAAAACGTAAAAAATCGGACGAAAACGTGAAAAAACAGACGAAAACGTAAAAAATCGGACGAAAACGTAAAAGCAAAGAAATTCGAGATAGACAAGTGCATGACGATCTTCGAGAAGACCTTCTGAAGCATTTATAGAACTTTATTCACTAGATTATAATTTTTATTTCTTGTTTATGTATTATGTTTTCGTTTTTATGTAACCTTTTTTTTAATTAATGTAATGTGTTTTTTTATTTAATGAAGTTTATTTTAGTTAATATTGTGTATCTTTTATTTTATGTAAATGAAAAAAAAAAGAAAAAAAAGGGCAACGACACCACATTTTCTGGTGCCAACGGTAACGACACAAAATGTGAAGTCAAATGGTTTCTGGTGTCATTGAGTGTTTTGCTGACGTGGCACTGGTTTTGGAGAACGGCACCAGATCTTTCACACGACGATACCCAATGCTCTAAGAGGATATAAAGAGGTGACATGATTGTAGATAAAGAGTGGTCATAAATCTTTGGCACAGTTGAAAGTGTTTGTTTAATAAAGGCTTAAGCCCGTTGGTTTAAGCCCGTTTATCTTTTAGAGCTCTTGATAACGCTACACGCGTCGTTCGGGGTCAAAGGAACTTCCTTTTCGTCGAGCAAGTTTTTCAACACCCTAGGCAGTGAACTTAATCGTTGTAGTGTAGTATTAGGGTAAGCCACGGAATTGATATCGTTCTCAGGGAATAGGAATGCTAGTGAGAAGTTACTACGCTAAGGTTGGGGTTGAGGAAGATTATTTTTATCTTTTATGTTTTTAGGAAATGGAAAGGTACGAATCTCGGGGTTTGGATTTGGGGTTGGTATTTCTACCGATTACTCTACTCGTCTAATTATCTAAACTAAGGTGTATGTAGTCTATGTCTAATTATTGTGTGCTCGTATGATGATTTAAAGATGTGTTTACTTAGGTTTTTACTCCTTAATTATCTCCTATTGATGGTTGAATTGTCACGTCCTTATTCTTAATCGCGTTGTGTGTCTAAGGTCGTAGGGTATGCGTTTATCCCTAACTCTTTGAAACTACCAAAGGTTATCGCCTACAAAATCTCTAGGATTTATAAACTTAACTCTAAGGTACTCTTCGGATGTTTTAGCCTACAATGACTCTAGGTATTATAAGCTAAGGTTCACAAAGATTAATCAAGCATTAACTACACAACGGATGACCTATCGCAATACTAGATCATTAACAATTAAGATAAGAGACAACCAATCAATATTTAATAATTAAGTTTCATATTCCCTAAGCAAACACACAAGTAAATTAGCCGGACATGGGAAACATGCAAGCATACACACAAGTAATTGAAGACATAATTGAATTAATGAAGTAAAACACTTATCTTGATGTAAGATAGGGTATGGAACCCTAAAATACTGTACAAGACAGCCTTGGTTCGGTTTAGGTTTTTACTCCAAAAGACTACACACGAAAACTAAAAATTCGGATTCTATATATAAGATTATATATGCGACGGCGTCACCTTTGATTTGTGACGCCGTCGGTCGCCGTCATTAGGGTTTCGTCTTGGCCACGTAAGTCTTGCGACGGTGTCACCTTATGCTTGTGACATCGTCCCTTCGCCTCGGCGTCGTCTCGGATCAAATCTAGGCCGTCCGAGTTGCGACGACCTACTCTTTTAAAACCCGCCGTCCACTTGTAAATAAGCAATTTGGCTCTTGAGCCGTCACAAAGTGGTCCGACGGCGTCGCAGATAACACCGACGCCGTCCCCTTCGGGCCCAATGCACTGAGTGTCTCGATTCTTGACTTTGGCCATTTTCTTCAGATATTCGCGCTTTTCGTCCGAATAAGTGTCATTCCAACATTTTGCCTTCAAGATACCTAAAAGTGAGAGGAACGACATTAAGTAATAACGGGCTTAAAGGACCGCTCGAGAAGGTACATTTAAAACCTTATCAAATATCCTCAAGACTTGGTATTTGCTTGTCCTCAAGCAAATGTGCTTTAGCCAATTAATTTATAAGTTAGGGTCATGAAGCATTGGTTTAGAACAATCCACAACATATATAAGCCCCAAGAAAAGTCATAACAAGCACGGAAATTACATACTAGCACCTCACATAGGGTGTTTGGATACTCACATCTCTCGGGTGTATATGAAATATAACAAGTTGGAATTGGAAGATAAACACTCATTAACCGGTCCTAGTACATAGATTACCATAGGCTTGAGACTAGATCAAACCTCCATCGCTTTGGCGTAAGCACCTAGGAAAGACTATCAAAGAGGTCTTTTAAAGGGTTGTAATGTTAGGCTTACGGTAGGGAAACCAAGGGTTTGGTGGGATAGGCTATTTAGTGGTGGCAAATCAAAAATCTTTATGTTACAAGAATGCGAAGAATGGCTTTGCTAAGCCAAGACTCGACACTCTAGACTCTAGATAACTGAAATAAATAAACATAAATTAAAGATAGATGTAGGATAGTAGCCAGTATTTTATTTATAGGGATAAACATCAAAATGATAGGGATTTATAGGCACATCCCTACACTTGAGTTTTTATTACTCTAACACTAATTTGACCCGAATTGAAAAGATCAAAACACTTGGAGTACATTATTACGCAAATAAAGGGAATTTGAATTTAACGTTCCCTTCCCGTCATTTTCATAAAATTCAACTTTTTCCATGAGTCCCAATCGTTCCAAAACTGTGTACAAAGGATATGACTCGACTTAACAACTTATGGAAGCAACTAGATAATTGAACTAAGGGTTTAGGGTGATAACAATAATGCACTAAAAGTGAGTGCATACAAGGTAGGCTAAGGCGATTTGGGTGTACATTTGGGGGTGGGGTGTAAACAATGCTCTTCATTGATATTCCAAAACCGAAACATCACGAGAACCGCGAAAAGGATAGGCTCGAGGGGTTAACTAGGGTGTCGTGTACTAAAGATGAGTACAACGCAAAGGTGTGGGGAATTACTCAACCGATGTGGAAGAAGTAATTATATTACGGTATCAAACAAGGGTTATCCTAATGCCTCTTATCATTTAGTTATTCCTAACTACACAAGTGTAGTCTTACTAGCGATCTCGGGATGCATCACAAAACAAGTTCTAGAATCTATTATACTACCGGTTCACACACTAAGCATTAAATATGAATGCTTTAATTCCTACTAATCTAAGGGAGATCCTCACATTTTGGGTGGAATTTAAGTGGTAAAGGGTTTTTTTTGTGCTAGTCATATAACTTCCTATCCATGAGACGCTTTTGTTAAGACTAATGGCCCACTCCTATATGTCATGAAAATTTTTAAATTTGGTGCCAAAATTACCCTAACCGACATTTTCTTATGGTTTATTACACAAATGCAATTGGACAAAGCAAATAATTAAGGATAAGCATAGTTTAAAAGTTCCCGTTTTATTTTCCCTCCCTACACTTAAACTGAACATTGTCCCCAATGTTCCCTGAAAGTATCAAAGTTATGATAATGGAATGTAATAAAAGATGAAAGAAACTAGTACTCCTCTGATTAGCTCGGTAGGATCCGTGTAAAGTGGTGGTTACATCTTTCTTCAAGAAGAACGTTTGCGTGAAAAGCTCTTTCTCATCTTATGTATCTTCTTCTTGGTAAATTAAACTTGCACACTTGAAGAAAACAAACGAAACATTCGCGTAAAATCGGCAGTAATAATATATATAGGACTCTACTAAACTAGGATATAATCCTTGTGGAATGGGAGTTCTGAAATTCGGAAAATTAAGACACAGAAAATTACAAAAATTATAAGTAGCTCGAAAACGAGAAAAGTAATCGATTGTTTTGCTCCTTCGTGACGCCGTCAGTTATCTTGACAAAACCGGTCTACGATTTTCGAAAAAATTCGGAAAATTTACACCTTTAGAATCTGGAAAAATTTCCTGCAAAACATCCATTATGACTCGATACAAGCATTTGACTCGAACAAACACACATGTGTATCTTTTAATTAATTTAAATTCTCATGTTTACGTTTCTTTTGAAAACGTGTGTAATCCTCCCTACACTTATCCCTTATGTAAAATACATTTATATGTAATTAAGACGAGGTTAAAAACAAAATAAAGCATTTTTACAAATTTAAACATGAGAATAAACAATCAATAAAAGATATATGACACAAACAAGCAAACAATTAAGCATGGGTTACCTTCCACGAAGCACTTTTCTTTATTTATGAGTCTTGTAGCTAGACTCGTAGCCGTACCCCTACGTGGTCTCGTGCACGCTTATGTGCCCATACCTAAGCCATTCCAATGTTCTCTCATTCTTTTTGTTATCATCTTCTAACTCTAGGCATTTTTTGTAATACCTCTTAGTTTTCTCATATGGGTACCTAAGTCCACTTTGCTTATCCCTTTCACTAAGCAATGGAATATGGGTCATTCTATTACACGCCTCAATATCCTTGTATTTAAACCTAGGATGAGCACGTGGCATTTGGTAGATAAAGTCTTCAACTTCATCAGAGAATGTAATTAGACCATCAGTCATTCGTTCATTCAACCTAGTCATTCTCTTGAAAGGTTTTCCAAAAATTACTTGAGTGAGGTCCTTATCAATAAATTCTCCTAAGTTTTCTACTACCATGAACTCTACCAAATAAGCAAAACTTCCAACAAACACATGCAAATGAGTGACTGCTTCAACAACATTGTTCCTTTAATAAGTTAACTCATTGACCTTGATTTTATTGTATAGGTTCCTTGAGATTATGTTTAAAGGCAAGAACGAATTCAAGTAAGCATCGAATCCTTCTAATCCTATTTTGCAAGGGAATTGCATGTTAAAGGGACTATCTTTCTCGATTCTACACCTAGGGTCAAAACATTGGGAGGGGTCTTCTTCTATTTCAAAACTAACTTCATCAATGACCTCCCCGTTGTCAAGTGCTTCACCATAATCAAATTCCTCATCGGAATCTGAGTCATAGAAAGGACTTTGTTGTTGCCAATTTATCTCATTATGCCCTAGGTGATTTCCAAAGTGGTGAACGGGTGAAGGTTTTTGTGGGATTGCGTTCTCAATTTCGGGATTGGGAACGGGTAGTGTGAAGAATCTTCGGCGGAAGACACGTATCATGGTGAGTGATAGGTTTTACGAACAAAGGTCACGAAGAAGGGGGATAGACTACGAGAAAGCTAAAAATGGGAAAAAAGCTTACTTGATAGGAATCAAGCAAAGAAACCTAAACAAGGTGGACTCCTCACTAGCTATTCTATTCCCGTGGCGCGCCAAAACTTGATAACGCTACACGCGTCGCTCGGGGTCAAAGGAACTTCTTTTCGTCGAGCAAGTTTTTCAACACCCTAGGCGGTGAACCTAATCGTTGTAGTGTAGTATTAGGGTAAGCCACGGGAATTGATATCGTTCTCTAGGGGAATAGGAATGCTAGTGAGAAGTTACTACGCTAAGGTTGGGGTTGAGGAAGATTATTTTTTATCTTTTTATGTTTTTTTAGGAAATGGAAAGGTACGAATTTTGGGGTTTGGATTTGGGGGTTGGTATTTCTACCGATTACTCTACTCGTCTAATTATCTAAACTAAGGTGTATGTAGTCTATGTCTAATTATTGTGTGCTCGTATGATGATTTAAAGATGTGTTTACTTAGGTTTTATTACTCCTTAATTATCTCCTATTGATGGTTGAATTGTCACGTCCTAATTCTTAATCGCGTTGTGTGTCTAAGGTCGTAGGGTATGCGTTTATCCCTAACTCTTTGAAACTACCAAAGGTTATCGCCTACAAAATCTCTAGGGTTTATAAACTTAACTCTAAGGTACTCTTCAGATGTTTTAGCCTATAATGACTCTAGGTATTATAAGCTAAGGTTCACAAAGATTAATCAAGCATTAACTACATAACGGATGACCTATCACAATACTAGATCATTAACAATTAAGATAAGAGACAACCAATCACTATTTAATAATTAAGTTTCATATTCTCTAAGCAAACACACGAGTAAATTAGCCGGACATGGGAAACATGCAAGCATACACACAAGTAATTGAAGACATAATTGAATTAATGAAGTAAAACACTTATCTTGATGTAAGATAGGGTATGGAACCCTAAAATACTGTACAAGACAGCCTTGGTTCGGTTTAGGTTTTTACTCCAAAAGACTACACACCGAAAACTAAAAATTCGGATTCTATATATAAGATTACATATGCGACGGCGTCACCTTTGATTTGTGGCGCCGTCGGTCGCCGTCATTAGGGTTTTGTCTTGGCCACGTTAGTCTTGCGACGGCGTCACCTTATGCTTGTGACGCCGTCCCTTCGATCTCGGCGTCGTGCGGATCAAATCTAGGCCGTCGAGTTACGACGACCTACTCTTTTAAAACCCGAAGCCGTCACTTGTAAATAAGCAATTTGGCTCTTGAGTCACAAAAGTGGTCCGACGGCGTCGCAGATAACACCGACACCGTCCCTTGATTCTAGCGACTGAGTGTCTCGATTCTTGACTTTGGCCATTTTCTTCGTATATTCGCGCCTTTTCGTCCGAATAAGTGTCATTCTAGCATTTTGCCTTCAAGATACCTAAAAAGTGAAAAGGAACGATATTAAGTAATAACGGATACAAAAGTGATCAAATAAGGGCTTAAAAGACCCCTAAAAAAGGTACATTTTAAAACCTTATCAGCTCTCTTATTTGTAGTACGTCTATTTAATATCATGTATTTTCATGTTCCGTATTACATTATCATTATCAATATAATTTTTAGTTTTAGGTGTTGCTTGTGTGGAAAACTAGAAGGGGGGATTGAATAGTTTTAGCGATTTTAATTTAAGTTTCAAAGATTTAGATTCAATATTATGTGAATTCTTATGGATGGATAAATAGTACGAAGTAACAAATAAAGTAAGTAAAGAATGCGAGTAAAGTAAATGATAGAAAGTAGCGACACATGTGATTTATAGTGGTTCGGCTACAAGGACACCTTCCTTGCCCTACTCCACTCCCTGAGTACCCCACTCGAGAGTTCAAGCACTATGTCAACAAGCTCCTTCAAATTGGTGGAGAATCCTCACAACGTCGCTTACACTTTTTCCGGTGCAAAGCTAAATACCGAGTTCTTCCACGAGATAGAACTAAACCTTTACACAACTATTACACAACAACTACGTGAAATATGAAATACAAGATATGCTACTGAAATCTTGTGGATGGACAAATCAATCAAGGACCCTTTGCTTGGATGACTTGTAGAGTAGCGTGGTCTCGCCTTCGTGAAGGACCTAAAGAGAATCACAACAAAAGAGAGAAGAACTACTAGAATGATCAAGTGATCAGGGGTTAGGAGATTGAGATAATATATGAGAGAGTTGTAAGAAGAAGGGTGAGAAACAATGAAGAAATGACTCACTATTTATAGGCAAAAAATCCTTCTGTTCCACGGTTCCGGCAGATCCCTCACCCAAGGGATCCGGCCAGTGCAATTCCAGGGATCCGGCTGTCTGGGTTAGTTTATTCTGGATTTTGGGTCGCAAATTGGGTTTTGGGTTTTGGGTTATGAGCCATGGGTCATGGACTTTGGGTCATGGGTACCCAACAAGATACAATGTATCTAGAGAATGGGTCATGGGTCATGGACATTGGGTCATGGGTCATGAATAATACCCATCATGATTTCATGTATGATGTCATACAATGGGTCATGGGTTATGGATTTAGCTCCATGGGTATGGGTCATGGGTCATGGATATTACCCAACCTATTACATATTTTATTACAACATATTATTATTACAACATTTATGCAAATGACCAAATGTATATACTTTGTAAAACAACATGTATTCTTATAATTTTACTTATAATAACTTTATATTTGATATCAACAAAACTTAACGAGATCGCTAAATATAAACAAACGTTTTTACGGTTTATTTGTATTAACAATCTCCCCCTTTTTGTTGATGACAAAACATAATGTTATGGTGAGTAAAACTTAAGATTAGATGTAGGTTTTGAAAGTGTATGTTAGTTTTACTCTCTTCTCCCTCTTTTTGTCAAAACAAAAAGTGAGTCGAGTAAAGAAATGAATGATGGAAAAAAATGATCCACAAAGCACTAACTCTCCCTTGACGGTAGCTCCCCCTAGAATAGGGCGTCAAGTGAGAAAGAAAAATACCTACAAAAAAATGTTAGTGATAACATATAATAGAATCATGTAGAAGACGAGAGACAAGAGAGAAGGCCAAGGTACGTAAACAAATCCTTGTAACAAAACATTAAAATGTAGTGGTATATATACCACATACAATTGTAAAAATAAGAACAAAGGTTTGTTTTATAGAAATACCCAAAAGAGAAAATATATAGAAAAAAATATTATTATCATTCCTTCCATGCTTGCATAGGTTCTAGTGGTGGAAGTTTTTGTGAGTGATAATGTTAATGCGATCAAGAATATGGTTGAGAATGAACCGCATTTGGTCCCATATTTCTAGTGCGAGATCCCTAGTGGATTGGCAATGTTCACAAAAGAGATGATGAGGAAGATGTGGGTGGATGTCATCCGGTCAAGTTTGATTATTGGAGTACGGATTAGGTAGTGGAAATGTTGGTAAATATGGATCGAGGTACATGATATTGGTGATTGGTGGTGGTAAGGAACCTAGATGTTCTTGTAAGGTGATGGGATGTAGAGGTGGTGAATTTCCAAGCTCATTGAAGAGAGTATTTGGAGATGTAGGAGGTGTTAAAAAAGACTAGATCTTTTGGGTTTATATTAAGGCTAGAGGTGGTGTACATTTTTGTAGGACCTTAAATATATCAACCTTATCACAAACCCACCACGTATATCACTTTATGCGTAGAACTCGTTAAGCACAAACACAAACTATGCGTAAAGATGAAAGAAATAAAGATGAGAAAGATGGTGACTTGATGTTAAAATCGTGTATATGTGTAGAGAAAAGATGAAAACAATATGTTGTATATTCCAAGGAAAACACACACACACACACTCAAGCACACCCCTCAAATGAGACTTTGAGGGATATTTATACTCTAAAACATAAACGCCCTAATGGGCTTTGGCTTGGGCCTCGTGGACTTGGATTGGATAACACATGAAGAAAGGCTAGCTTAACTTAACGTCTAACCAATTAGCTTAGCCCAATCCACGAGCCCGTTGACTATTCTAATACGATATCTAACACATGTTACAAAGTTCCTAAATGTGAATGACCATCACTTCTAATAAAAACTATTAAGGCTAACAATCTCCCCGTAAGGGTGGTCATTCAAAATATGCTCCACTTGATTAGGTCTTTACTTTTCTTGAGCTTGAACTTTACGTGTAGATATAGAATAGTCTTGATTCTTTGTTCCTTCATGCTTTGTGATCAATTAATATGGTTGTCTGCCATTGTCAACTTCGTTGGTTAGGTGTCTCCACGTCTTTCTCCACCATGCTAACAATCTCCCCGTAAGGGGTGGTCATTCAAAATATGCTCCACTTGATTAGGTCTTTACTTTTCTTAAGCTTGAACTTTGTGTGTAGATATAGAATAGTCTTGTTTCTTTGTTCCTTCATGCTTTGTGATCAATTAATATGGTTGTCTGCCGTTGTCAACTTCGTTGGTTAGGTGTCTCCACGTCTTTCTCCACCATGCTCACACTTCTATTTGACTTTGATTTACCAATGACATAGTTCTCTAGTCTTTAAACTTTGTAGATTCTTTGACATTGACGAAGAATCATCTTTAACTTTGTGTATCCTTTGATTATGATGAGAACTTTCATGTGTTTTTGGTATGAGCATGTGGAGAATCTGCACGATCAATCCGCTCCGGAGCTTCCATAAGAAGAAAACATAAAAACAGGTTAGTAATAAGCGGATTCCCAGCACTTACAAGTTTGAATTTCGAGGGTGTTAACAACATAGTGTGAAAACACATCTCTAATTCTCACAAAGGCCGTTCTGAACCGAGTCCCACAAGTGAGGTAACGAGATATACCGGTACATCTGATTCGGATGAGTCATTGAGGTACATCAAGCATCACCCCACGATCAGACCGTTTGAGACATACTAAGCGTAATTCACGGGAGTTACCGGTGACTGCTTTGTCGTGGCTGCTTGATGTTGGCCCCGGCAGAGTTTCCACTCAATCATCAAGATCACGGATGTGAAACTTCTCATAAATGTTCGGCGATTGCTACGATCTGCGTGGGACTCTAGAATATATCACTTGTGTCCTTATTGATGAACAACAAGCGATGTCATGTCATATGTTCCTATGAGATCTTTTGATGAATCTCGTGGCTCTAGACTCAATAGTGCATTTTGGTTTTCTGAGCGAGACTAGGAGAGGTCTCCTTCTTCAATATCAACAATATCTTAGAAAGTCGATAGATTATGTAGGGTTCCCAGTGAGAATGAAACAAATCCTTTTGAGAGGAATTGAGTGGCTAGAAGGTTTAGTGCGGTCGTCATCGGGTCCATGATGTCTTTGTCTTCAATACCGGTGTCATCTAGTGACAACCAAGAGCATATGTATTGAACCGGTTTACGCCCTAAGGTTGAATATGGAAGGCTATTTCTTTTCACCTGTCTCATTACATTTCCTTTTAATTCTTCAACCCTTCTTTCTCCTTTCTCACATTGCTCCTTTTTTCACCATACCTAAGGACTTCTAATACTAACTATTTGTGATGTCCTTGGTAGATCCTCCGCTCTGGCCGCTCATAGGACTAATTTCCTATCCTTAGGCACCTTATAACTCCATGACTGTCCTATTGTTGCCATAAAACCATTTTTCTTGAAAATCTCTCAAAGTGTTTATGATTGAAAACATGTTTGAAATACTCCGAGAGTTTTATATTTTCAGAAACACTCCCCCTTCACATGTGCTTATATGTTTTGACAGAAATCTGCACATAGAGGGTAGAGTTCGCACTTTTTGAATTGATCGGCTCATGATAGACAATTCCCCACGAGACACGGTTATGTTGCCTAGTTAAAGAGTTCCATTGTCAGTTTTTAGGTGACAACTAGCTCTAGTAACTAACTTGAAGTTGTAAACACTCCTTGAAAAAGAGGTTAGACCCATGAAGGTGCATATCTATCACAAGTTTCTCGAAATGGTACATTTACTGACTTTGATTCCTGTCAATTCATTGGTTCCGTCTGAGTCGAGCTCATTTTGAGATTCAAACACCGATCATTAAACATTTTTTATCACATTTTAATCACGTCTCCTCCCCCTCAAAAATAGCATAATCGTGATATTTTTTATATCAACGGATTAAACAACATTTTAGAATCATTTTGGGGAGACAAACGGATTTGATTTAAGCATGAATTTGGAACATTTTAGTTTTATACTCCCCCTTTAATAAAGCATAATCAATTAAAGGGTTTTAGAGGGAGTTATCTTGAGCACAAACTATTTTGAAAGATTTTGAAAATCATTTTGCACAATCTTGAAAAGGTGCTCAAGATGATGATGATTTCTCACCATTTTTAAATGTAGTGCACTAAAGCGTACACTTGATTTTTTCTTTAAAAACACGAGTTTTGATCTGAAATAATCAAAAGTCATCATTTTGGTCCGGGTTTCGTACTGAAGTATACAAAAACCATTATTATGAAGAAATTTTGAGAAACGACATGTTTTAGAAAACAATTAAAGAACTCTTGCTCAAGCATCTGTACATGCCCGTATCATTGTTGAATGACATTTCTAGAAACGTACAGAATATCGATTATACGAGAGACATGTCGTGAGAAGAATATTTTTGGATTTTTATTTTCTATTGTTTTGTATTTTGAAAGTTTTATATTTTATATTTTTCTTTTGTTGGTTTTTCAAATTTTGTATTTTGTTTTCAAAATATTTACAAATAAGCTTGTTGGAAAATCATTTTCAAGAAGATTCGAGAAGACGTTCTAACTCCTCAGGGGTTAGGCGTCGCATTCCAATTCGTCGAACTAAATCGTCAAACCTTTCTTTTGGAAGGGCTTTAGTAAATATATCGGCGAGTTGGTAATCTGTCTTCACGAAAAATAATTCAACGGTACCATTTTCGACGTACTCTTTGATGAAGTGGTAGCGTACTCTGATATGCTTAGTCTTTGAATGGTGAACAGGATTGCATGATATGGCTATGGCACTTTTCGAATCACAATACATAGGTATTTTATCGAAAGTGAAGCCATAATCTGCGAGTTGTGTCCTCATCCATAGAACTTGAGCACAACACGCAGATAGAGACACATACTCGCCTTCGCGGTTGAAAGTGCAAAGCAATCTTGTTTCCTTGAAGACCGACTTACTAACTTTTCACCCAAAATTGTGCTCCTCGATGTACTTTTGTCAGTAACTTGGTCACTGCGTGGTCCGCATCCGAAAAGGCAATTAGATCAAATCTGGATTCCTTCGGATACCAAAGACCCTTGTGAATGGATGTCTTGGTGTACCGAAGATCCTTTTAACCTCTTTGAGGTGCGATTCGGTAGGCTTTTCACGGAACCGTGCTAATAAGCAAACAAAGAAATGAATATCCGTCGACTAGCGATGAGGTACATGAGAGAACCAATCATGCTTGATATTTCTTCGGATCAATAGGTTTCCCAAACAAATCGGCTACAATTTTGGTGAAGTTACCATTGGTGTTCCAACAGTCGAATTATCCATACCATGATTTTCAAAATCTCGCTTGTATATTTCGCTTGATTAATAAAAACTCCACGTGGGGACCGATGTATTTGTAAACCAAGAAAAACTTTAGTTCCCCATCATGGACATTTCAAATTTGCTTTTCATGAGATTTTCAAAATGTTTTGAAAGATTGGGATTAGTGGACCCAAAATGATGTCGTCCACGAAATCGAACAATCAAAATGTCGTTTTGCATTTTGTGTAAACAAGGTAGGATCAACTGTTCCTTTGGTGAAGTTGTTTTGGATAAGGAAAGAGGACAATTAGTCATACCACGCCTCGAGCTTGTTTTAAACCATAGATTGCCTTTTTAAGTTTGTAGACGTAGTCCGGATGTTCCAATTCGATGAAGCCTTACGGTGACTCACATACACTTCTTCTTTCGAGTTCCATTCAAGAATGCGGTCTTAATGTCCATCGATAAACCGTGATGTTTTTGTGAGTGCATAGGCCAAGAATATCCTGATCGCTTCAAGTCTAGCTACCGCGAATGACTCTTCAAAGTCTATCCTTCCTCTTGTCTCGTATCCTTTGGCCACAAGACGAGCTTTGTTGCAATTACGGTCATCTCTTCATCCCTTTTGTTCTTCCATAACCACTTGAGATCAATGACACGAACGTCAATTGGTCTTGGAACCATATCCCAAGAGTCATGAAGACGGTATTGGAAAAGTTCCTCCTGCATCGCTTCTATCCATGCGGGTTCTGCCATTGCCTCGCGAATGTTCTTTGGCTCTATATTGCTAATTGAGCAAAGGTAAATGCATAAGTCGCAATCGGTGGCGAGTTGGCGTCTCGCTGAATTGGCTTTGACGGTTCACCAACAACTTGTTCAATTGGGTGGTCTTTTGTCCACTTTAGAGTAGAAGGATACCGTTGGTTATACGTATGCGAGTTAGATGGTTCTCTTAAGCTTGAGGAAGATTCAGCTGATTCCGTAGCAAACGGGTTTTCAAATAAGTCTTCATCTAACGTTGCATCGTTTGGTTTTGGTTTTGCTCATCAACCGCTTTGGTAGAACGGGTGCAAGAACTTGAGTAGATGTAGATGATGTAGATGGAGTTGGTGCATTGGTTTCGACCGTTGTAGATGCATCTTACATTGGTGGTGGTGGATGATTTTGAGCGGGTGCGGTGACATGATGGTTTGATGCATTTGTCGAAGTTCCACCATAGTATTCATCGAACATTAACTCAAGAAATTCTCCCATTATTGTTCTTTAGGATTGTCAAACGAAGTTGATTGAGCTCTTTGAGGTACGAGTCCCGAATCGATGTGTCCGTAAGTCTGCGGGTTTAGTGCGGGTTCTAGAGCGAGTCTCTCGGAAGCCATATGTGAAAGTTCATCAAATTTCACATTCATCGTCTCCATGATCCTACTAGTTCGTCTGCATTATACACCCCGAATGCCCTCGAGTTATCTCGAATATCCAATGAAGATTCCAATATCACCTTTAGCTTTCAATTTACCTAGATCTTCTCTGTCGTTTGTCGGATAGCACAAAGCGCCAAACACGTGAAAGTAAGAGATATCGGTTTTCTGTTTTCACAAGCTCATACGGGGTTTTATTGAATCTAGGATGGATTAGGGATCGGTTCGAGTGAAACAAGCGTTGGCAACACATCGACCCATAGAAATAACGGTGCACTAGAATAGATTAGCATTGTGCGGCGCTTCCACAAGAGTACGATTTCTTCTTTCAACTACCCCATTCGCTATGGAGTTCTAACAATTGATGTCCGATGAGTTATTCCAACATCTTCAAAATAAGCTCTTAACTCCCGATTAGTAATTACGTGGTTGTCTGTCTTACAACTCTTCTGGAGCTTGAAGAAGTACTTGAATACGCTCGAAGGTGATGATGATGCTGGTGCTTCGCTTTTGATCTCAAAAACCTAACCCATGTATATCTTGAATAATCATCGACGATAACAATAATATACTTTTTCCCGTTAATGCTTTCAACTCTCATTGGGCCACATAAGTCCATGTGCAACATATGCAACTTTGCTTCCGAACTAGGTACGGATTTGGTTTTATATGATGCTCTTTTTCTTTTTCCTTGTTCGCATGATGGACGTAAGTGATCCTTGGTGTATTTGAACTTTGGAAGTCCGTTGACGATGTTGTCTTTGGCAAGATTGTTGATGGTGTCGAAATTGAGATGGGATAACCGTCTGTACCACAACCAGGACTGTGTTCCAGATGCTCGTGTCGTAAGACATATTGGTGATGAAGAGGCCATTTGATTGATGTCGATAGCATACAAGTTTGTATCACGATTCCCAGTTAAGAGATCAGTGCCATCCAAGTTTCTAACGAAACAAGCATTTTCCTAAAAGCAACCTCTAAATCGCATCACGTAATCGCCTGATCGAAAACAAATTGTGTCCCAACCCTTCGACATAGTAAACCCGAGTGATCAAATAATTTCCAAAAGGTAGATATCCATAACCCATGATAGTTGCTACATGATCATTTCCAAAACGTCGATTCCATGAATTTCGAGATTTAAATTGATCGCAGCTTGATTCGATCATGTGCTTGGAGCAACCCGAGTCGATGATCCAAAGACAAATTTCGATAACCGCCGTAAATGTAAAAGAATATTTTGGAAACCGTTGAGATTTTGGTTCCTTTGGGTTAGAGGTAAAATCCGATCACACTCAAAGAGGTTTGCTACGAGGAGTTCGGTTTATCACTCATTTTACCATTCGTAGTGTGAAAGTTCTATCGTGGGTTTCAAATATCATCCCTAAAGTAAACACCATGGTTCTTGTCGGTGAGTGAAAAGCCTAAGTTTTGCAACTAGTCTTCCTACTTGTTTAGCGTAAGATCTTTTGGAACGTTCTTCTTAACAGCTTATCATTCACATTCGTAGAAACACAATCATCTTGAACATTAATTAAAGATTTCTTGCAAGTTAAACAAAGAGATTCAACACATTCATTAGACTTAGCAAGTTTCATAGGTTCAAGACATTCGGATGAAATGTCTTTCTTATTCAAAAGCGGTAAATTCTAGGGTGTTCTTCTACTTTCTTCTCTTTATTCAAGCTACTACTCCTAGAGGCGAATGAGACTCTATTGTTCCTTGTATTGCTCTTAGGATTTAGTCTGCTGCTCCTAGAGGTGCTTTCTAGTCTTGTAGAAGGTAAGGCACACGCATTAGGATTCACATTTGTTTAGAAAGTTGGTCATTTAGTTCAGAAATTTCCTTGTGTAAAGATTTTATTTTCAAGTTCAAATTCACATCAAGTGTCTTATACTTGAGTTGCAATTCTTTTTCTCTTAAAACAAAATCTCGATAACCAATTTCTAATTCTGATATTTTGTTTGTATGAAATTCAAAGGCTCTTGCGTTCTCTTTGTAACTCTCAAGCTCGGTCAATTTAGCATTCACGCCTTAACCGCGATTGACCATTCTAACTTTCTCAATTTCAATGCCACGCTTATTGATTAATGATTCAAAGTAAGCACGTGTTTCCTCATCGCCTCGATATTTTGTGTCACACGACCTCCACTAGGATCCACATCCGAGTTTCGAGTTAGTATTGCTACAACTCGGATTGTCCGGTATGTATCATAAGTAGGTCTTGGCGTCATAGAATCTTGTTCGTCATGAGTAAACACATCAAATATGACATTGTTATAGCATGGATCGTTGATTGGTACCTCGATCTGCGTTGGCGTCATAGATGGGAGGTGCGTCGAGTCGGTGTCGTACTTAGTCTCCGAAGATTTGCCATGAAGATGCGATTCGCATTGATTTCCTTGAGGTCTTCCAAATCATCCACAATAGCGAAAAATCATTTTCCTCGGACTCAACCGCATCCACGCTTCTTGCTTCGTGCTATGAAGATAGCTTTCAAGAAACTCGGCATTCTTCTTGTGTGGCTTAGTGGGACAGTTTAGTGCCATGTGACCCACTCCTTGACAGTTATAACACTTAACCCGATTACCACGATTCACATTTCCATAATTCCCAATGATCGAGCAACAACATTCCATTCGATTACCATCGCTCTATTCCCAACATTCGACCCATCGATTACCACGATTCGAACCGCTGATTACCCATGCGAAATCCAAGAGCATATCCTCGCGATTCCCAATAACTCCAACCATTTGTCTTTGATTACCCATGTTCACACCCACCGTGCAATTTGCTGCGCGTAGTGTTTGATGAAATCCTTTGGTTGTTGTTAGTTGGTGTGGAATAGCGACTTCAATGCTTTACCCAATAAAGAAAATACCGTAGCAAGGCTTCTTCTTGTTCGTTTGGGATCGATGATTCCTTGTTCACGGTATTGTGGATACTGTTGTTGTTGAATGACTTGTTGTTACGGTGGATAGAATTGTTGTTGAGGATAACGACTTGTGGTTGTGGAATGTATTGTCGCAAGTTGTTGTTGTTGGAAGATGATGAAGTTTGTTGTTGTGTATTCACTTGAAGGTTGAGTCTTTGCAATAAGAGCCAATGGATCATGATTCTTTGCCAATCTTTCTTTCGACTTCATTCACTTCACTTGGTTTGTTTGAAAAATCGTTTAGTTGATCAAAGTTCACCGATGTAAGTCTTTTGTTTGGTTGACAATAGTGACATATCGTCCCCATTCTTCCGGAAGATTGTTCGGGAACTTGATGTTTTGCACGATAGTAGGATTCAATGGATTCTCCTGAGTTGAAGTGAACTTTTCCCATTCGCTTAGCGACTTGTTCTCCATGTCTTGTTGACCAATTTACGCTCCATGACAAAGCCGTCTAACACGTTCCCACATATCGAAGCGGTTTCACAATTGTCTCTGCAAAGAAAGATGTCTCTTGGTAAACCCGGTTGGACAATATGAATTGCCATGTCATCTGCATCGACTTGTTTCGATCCTCTTGATGTATTCGATTCGTTTTGAAGACGAGAAGATGGTGGGATGGGAGGTGTTGCATCGGCATTCTGAGGGACTTGGACTTGTCGAGGCTTGAAGGGTCCATCCCGAATGGATTTGATCATCAATTTTCCATTAGGTTTTGTCTTGATGTAACGAAGCATTCGACTTGTCCATTGAAGATAACCACCTTTTTCCAACAAAGGAGGATGGTTTTTGCACCTACCGCATGAATATCTTGTTGAGTTGCCATTGATGAAGGTATGTTATGATAAAGTTGATGTAGGATCGATTCAACGATAAAGGAGTTGTGTTTAATAAGATATTGCCGTTTGAAGTTTTTCTGAAAGTCGTACTCGTGAACTTGGTTCTTAGGCCTAAAAATTTTTCTCCCAAAATTTGAAATTCACTATAAAAATCAATTCTAAGGTCGTATGAAAAATTTGAGTTATGACAATTTTGACGCCAAATTTGACCGAAAAAATTTGAATTTGGGTCCAAAAATTTGAATTTTTGACCAAAATTTTCCAAGTTATACCAAAATTTGAATTTCGCGTAAAAATTGAACATTTAGTCTCTTCAAAAATTTAAATTTTACTCAAGTTTTCCCGTAAAAATTTAAATTTAAATCTCGCGTAAAAACTGAAGTTTTTTTTGAAATTGAAGAGCTTAGGCATAGACACACGAAGTTACGAGTAGACGATGCTTAGGCGTAGAGATTGTGCTTAGGCGTAGAGATAACTACGCGTAATACCCAAGTTACGCGTAAAAATAGAGTTATGCGTGAGACTAAAAACTTAAACGTAGAATCCTTATCGTAGGATTTACTTATGCGTAAGACAAGCTTAGGCGTGAGAAAAACTTATGCGTGAAATTATACGCATAAGATTTAGCTTATGCGTAAATCTAGGGTTTTGTCCAAAATCCTTTACACTATCACAAAGGTAAAAGATATCCAAAAGTCAAGTGTTCCACAAACTTATCCAAGTGAGGAAGCACCGAGTCACCGTTATAGCTCGAAGAAACGTAGAAAACTAGAAGGGGTTGAATAGTTTACCAATTAAAAACTTTGTTTTGAAACTTATTGAAAGATCAATTGATATTGATCTTGAGTATGTTAATGAAATATGCAAGCAATGTATAATAAGTAAATAGGAAAGAAATGATCAAACCACAACAAGTTGTTTATAGTGGTTCGCCTACAAGGACTCTTTTTCCTTGCCCTACTCCACTCCCCGAGTCTCACACTCGAGAGTTTAACTTCACTAGTCAACAAGCTCCTTTCACCGCGGAGAAAACCTTTACACTTCGCTTACACTATTTCCGACACTAAGCTAGATGTCGAGTTCTTTCCAAGGGTACAACTACTCCCACACACAATGTATTTTGAGGACTAAAATACTAACCACTCACACTCACAAGATTATGATGGTTTGATACAACAATGAAGTATGGATCAACACTAGATCATACAACACTAAACAAACAAGACTTCCAACTTCTCGTTGAAGCTTGAATATGACTTGATCTTCTTTGCTACAAAAGAGATCACTAATATGATATGAAACTGAGTTAGAAAGGTTAGAGAGAAGATATGTATGAGAGTATGTTAGAAAGGGATGAAAAACTACTTGGCTTGGCATTGCTATTTATAGCCAAATGGATGTGAGCGCCCACGGACCGCGGAACCCTTAAAGGGTTCCGCCTGTACCAAATTGGTACCGTGGGTTCGACACCAAGATATCAAATCATGCTAAAGTCAACTATATCTAAGTGAGATTGTGCAAGATATGAAGAGTACAAATCCACACAAAATATCTAATGAAATCTTCCAATGATTTCCATGATGCATAACATGATGTCATATGTTGTATTTCTATTTTTAGAAATATGCAATGCTTAAGTAGTGTTTGGTTTTAAGAACCTAACACATTCTAAAACTACTATCATACATAATGATTAGAGTCATATCAAGATGTCACTAATCACAAATGTAAATGCTTGAATGATGAATATATTGTTTGAGAAAGCTTGTTTTAATATCTATTAAACTTGACAAGCTTTAAGCTTTTATAAATTAAATTTACTTTTGTCATTAACAAAACTTAGGCAAAGATCAAAAATATAAATAACGTTTAATGACGATATTTGTATTAACAATCTCCCTTTTGTTGAGGACAAAATATAAATTTTATTTTATAAAAGATACAAGGTTTGTGCAAGAGTTATAAAATATTAGTTTTAGAACTTGAAAAGAGAATGATAATGCAGTGTATGATGTTTGACTTTTATGAAAGTCAAAGAATTCACTAGTTGATGCATGATGTTGACTTTTCGTAAAGTCAGTATGCATTGACTTTTAAGAAAGGTCAAGTATTACCAATGAAGTATCCTGTTTGACTTTTTCAGAAAGTCAAAGTATGCAGTTGACTTCTTCAGAAAAGTCAAAATATAAATAAAATCAAGTTCTATATTTTCTCCCCCTTTTTGTCTCAACAAAAAGAAGAGGCGATGCGGAATGTAATGAGCCCGAGCCATTATCTCCCCCTTGATCAAAGCTCCCCCTAAATTGGGTGCTTTAATGGGAAGATTCATGGATTGTGAAAATAAAGCTACAAAAAAATTGTTAGTAATAATGATCATTCACAAGCATTTCCAAACACTATGTAATGACACCAATATAATAAACAACATTCATTAGTTAAAATTTTTCATGAGTAAAGATCATGAAAAGAGAACACAATGATGTGTTTTTAGTACAAGAAATAAAAATGATCCTAAGAAAGTAAAAAACAAGAAAGACTAGTCTAAAACCATCCTAAAGTGATGGTGGATGGGAAAGAGCGTTGAGACGCTCAAGGATGTGGTTGAGGATGAACCTCATTTCTTCTTGGAAGTCATGGACCATAACCCGGTCCGTTTACTTGGTTTGGCCCGCTTGCTCACAAGTTGAGCAACCATGCCTTGGAGGGTAGAATGTTTGGGGAGGTTGTGGTGGTGGAATGGTGGATGTGTTGGTGGTGTTGGGGATGTTTGGAGTGGTCATGATGGATGCAAGCAAAGCATTTTGCATTTGCATTGTCTCACTTAAGTGAGAATCCACCATGCCTTTGAATTGGTGGAGGTTGTGGAGTTCCGCTTGAATCTCCTCTCTAGTGGGATTGGCATCCCATACACTCCTCAATGTCCTCAAGATGAGGGACATTGACGGGGAAGTGGATGGTCCCCATACAAAGGACCATGAATGTCTTTGTGAATGGGGTGGAAGAGAAGAGGTTTAGGCCCTAATGGGGCGTTTGGGTCAAGGGATGACCGAGGTGACTCATGAGCAATCCGCTCAATTGTGCCAAATGATGGCAATGGTGGTGGATGATTTGGCCTAGGAGGCAAGTCATCCAAGTCCTCTAGGAAAGGATTTGGTGAAGTTGGTGGAGTTGAAAATAACTCCATAGGAACGAGAGTTGGAGACCTTGGTGGTGAAGGTGGTGAGGGTGTTTTGGATGTTTGGATGGGTGCCGAGGAGGTGAAGTTGGTGTTTTGTAGGTGGTGGAGTGGTGATCACAATGTGTGATTGATTTGGTGTAGCCAAGGTAAGGCTTGTATCATCTCGGATGGGAGATGAGATTGTGAGTGGAGAAGACTCGGATGAGGAGCTAATGTTAACGAAGCAACAAGGCCTAACGCTAATTCTAGCGGTCTTCTTGCAAGGTTTTGGAGAGGATTTTGTCATTTTGACTTGGGTTTTACTTTGCTAGATAATAGTAAGAATGAAGAAGGTGTGAGGATGATCATGGTAAAACCTCTCAATTTATAGAAGTGAAAATTGTGGAGAAATGTGTTTGATTTGATGTTAAACCATTGAAGAGAGGAGGTTCCTAATGATTTGGAAGTGGGTTGAATGCTAGTCATATCACCCAAGTCAATCCATACAAGAGAGATGGAGTGAAGAAGAAAAGATTTGCAATAAATGTGTTCTAGTGAGTGGAATTTCCTAACATTCAGATTACCCACGGATTTGAAGGTACCAAAATTTGGTTCCTTCCTTTATGCCAAAGGGCTCCTTGGGTGGATTTTTCAAATTTTGAATTTTGGTGGAAATGGATTTTTATATACCTAAGTGAATTATACTAGTTCTAATAAGAGTATACACTAGTTAAGATTGATTTATAAGTGATAGATGGTAATTTGGAATCACGAAGAGTCGAAATTGTAAAATTACCGGAGGATCCACGGCACCAAAACTATACACGGACGGTACCCTAAAAGGGTGTGCCGTCTGTCCGCCTGCATGTGCACGGCGGTACCAAACTACATAAAGGACGGTACCAAAATTATGGTGCCGTCTCGATCCGTGGAGTGCGTAAATATGGATGAGTATGTTTTAGGTGTCGGGACATTTCGAAACCCGAAATTTTTCTCAAAAGTCATTATACTAAACATTTCTAGTTAGGAAAAGTAAATAACACATGTATAAACATAGTGGAGCATAGATTTTGAGCAGGCTTATTGATTTTCACAATATAGTGAAAATGGGTAAAATTTGATAGCATACTTGTGCTATCCCCGCATGAGATTGTTAGCATACACCATTGTTTCAAGTTATATTATCATCCTACATAATAAAAACAACTAAATAGTATCAAACATTAACGATAATGCATTGTTCCAAACACTCCTTAAAGTACCCTTATTTGTCCAACTTCTTGTAAATCTTGTTCATCATCCTACCAAGGCACTTGAACATTCCCTTAGTTTGCTTGAATTCACCGATTCATTCTCAATCTCGGAAGAGATGCGTAATACTCATGAGGTGGAAGATGAGAGCTTGGAAGACCATCCTGAGCTATTTGATGATGATGATGAAGGAGTTGGAGGTTTAGCTCTCTTGCCTTTAGTCTTAGCAACTCGAGCATCACTCAAAGGTACAAAGATGTGAGGATGAGTTCATAGTGAAGGTGCATCCCTTTGGGGTTGGTGGAATTGGTGCGAAGTTTCTATAGAGACGGGTGAGAAGCATCCCGTATGGAAGAGCAACCGATCCTTGAGTTGGAATATCAATCATTCTCCTAGCTATGTAGTAGGCCAAGTTGAATGGTTGTCGGTGGACAAGTTGTAGAGCATGTGGCAAAGACAAGCGCTTATGTGATCCCTATTTCCTATGGTGCTAATGACGTTGGCTCTAAGTAACTCCTCCCATTTCTTAAATTCGGCTTAAGTTCATTTAGCTCCATTCCATATGGATCTCGGTCTACCTTTTCCCTTTCGGGTTACTCGGGTTGTATCGCTTTTGGGTTAAAAGGTGTTCACGGATGACATCCTTATCGGCCAAACGGGTTAGATAGGGAGAAGTGCGGTCGTTGATTGCATCAAGAGCGTGAGTGACCACTTATCCGTAGACACAAGTTCCTCGGTTGGGAATTCCTAGTACTTTAGCAAATTCGCTTAAGGTGATGGTGTAGTCATTTTGGTTGATTCTAAAGCTAAGACAAAATTCATCATCGCCTTCATCACTAAAGCCGGTCACACTAGCATAGAATTCTAACACAAACCTAGGACAAATTGGTTCATCAATGTCAAGAAGACAATCGAATTGAATGGCGGCTAGTTCTTCACGAAGATTGGTATGTTCAAGGAAGGATGGGTGAATGGTTCTACCCTCATGGAAATACCTTGATTCTAGACCCCTAAATATTTCTACTTGTTCCTTGGTAAGTCCTTTGGTTTTGTGGTGTTTGGGAATGTAGTTAAGGGTGTCTTTGTGATCATAGAATCTTGCGGCTACCATGGTTATTCCTAAGGACAATAATTAAAAAAATTAGAATAAATTTTAACGTTTTTGGTTCTAGTGTGCCTACATGAAAACAATTTGAGTTGCGGTTATCTCGACTCATTTTATGCACAAAATGGTTTTAGTGGGTGTTTGGTAAATACCATGAGATAACCCAAATGCTCCTAATTCAATGTGGCTTCATTTGAATATACCCGGGAATGCATATTAGTTATGCAATACCTTTAGTATTCAAGAGCATGCAAGTGATGAAAATTTAACGTTTCTATTTGTATTAGCAATGAAAAAAATTGTTTTCCTACAAGTGAGAAGCTTTTCAAAACTTTTGACATGGGGTGTTTGGTTGTTTGAATAAGGCCTTATATTCATTATCTATCAATTAGTGGGAAACATGATTTGTTTATGCAATATGATAATGTAGTACCTAATTTCAATGACTAGTTATGCAATTTGCCAATTGAATTCATATTTGGTATAAAAGCATACATAAAACCCCATGTAATGATTTGTGATAGTTTTGTGCATAAATAAGAATCCTAGACTCAGAATTAAGAGATGAAATGTAGTTAGGATACTTACAATGATGTTATCTTCAATGATTAGTGAGTGGGAAGATGACAATAATGAGCTTGGTTTAAGTTTTACACGCTTTGGTAAAGTGGGTTTTGAGGAAGAGGATGATTTGTATATAGCGCTTTTGTTCAGAGACACCACGGACCGCACGGTACCAAAAATTTGGTTCCGCTTTTGTTGTCGCTTGCGCCGTGGCTACATGAGAGTGTACAAGACAAAATTGTTTTGTTTTGATTATTCTAATGTTTTGGGCTATGTTTATCCTACATGTTTGGTTCCATTAATCCTAAACCAAGTCTAAGAAGATTAAAAGGTTCTCGCTTAAGAGGTTTAGTTAAGATGTCGGCAATGTTGTCTTCGGAGGATACTTTCTCGATTGAAATGTTTCCTTTTGAACATTGTCGCGAAGAAAGTGATGACGGATTTCAATGTGCTTTGTACGAGCATGTTGAACGGGATTTTTGTCGAGATCGATGGCTCCTTTGTTGTCGCAGTATCACAATGTCGTTGAGATGAATTCGTAGTTCACGAGAGCTTGCTTCATCCAAAGAGCTTGTTGACATGCTTTTCCGGCCGAGACGATTCGGCTTCAAGAGTTGAGATGGCTAAAGCCGCTTGCTTTTTGCAAACCATGAGGTGAGACAATGTCCAACAAAAGTGCAAATACCACTTGTACTTTTCTATCGACATAATCACCGGCATGATCCGAGTCGGCATACACTATGGTTTCTATACCCGCCCTTTGGGATACCATAATCCTAAACACGTTGTTCCCTTAATATATCTAAAATCCTTTTAAGGCTTCTAAGTGTGATGCCTTTGGGTTTTCTTGAAAGCGAGCACATAGACAAACACTAAACATAATGTCGGGTCTACTAGCCGTAAGATAGAGTAGGCTACCAATCATTCCTCTATATTTAGTGTTATCTACGGATTCACCTTCTTCGTCCTTGGTGAGTTTAGTGTCCGAGGACATGGGTGTTTTAGTTGGTTTGGAATCTTCAAGACCAAATTTCTTAAGCATGTCTTTTATATATTTAGATTGGTTAAAGAAAATACCATCTTCTAGTTGTTTAATTTGAAGTCCTAGAAAGAAGTTTAACTCACCCATCATACTCATTTCAAACTCGTCATGCATGATTTTAGAGAAATCATCACATAGTTCTTGACAAGTTGATCCGAATATAATGTCATCAACGATATTTGAACAATAATAATTTGTGA
This sequence comes from Chrysanthemum lavandulifolium, assembly GCA_022545495.1. Taxonomy (NCBI): domain Eukaryota; kingdom Viridiplantae; phylum Streptophyta; class Magnoliopsida; order Asterales; family Asteraceae; genus Chrysanthemum; species Chrysanthemum lavandulifolium. Next base: position 98,530,804 of record CM040240.1, on the reverse strand, counting down.
TTCCTTTTCTTGGTAAAAGAGTATTATCTACTAATCCCATAGTATATTTGTTATCAATAAGAAAAGTCTTAAGACGGTCGTACCAAGCTTTAGGTGCTTGTTTAAGGTCAGATAATGCTTTCTTGAGTTTGAAGACATGATGTGGTTTCTCAAAGTCGGTAAAACCGGAGGTTGAGCAACATACACTTCTTCGTTAATAAACCCATTAAGGAAAGCACTTTTAACATCCATTTGAAATAATTTAAAGTCATAAGCACATGCATAAGCAAGTAATATTCTAATAGATTCAAGTCTAGCTACCGTGCATAAGTTTCATCATAGTCAATTCCTTCTTGTTGATTATAACCTTGTGCAACAAGCCTAGCTTTGTTTCTAGATACTACACCATTTTCGCCCATTTTGTTTCGAAGACCCATTTTGTTCCAATTATAGTTTGATCTTTGGGTTTTGGAACTAGTTTCAAACATCATTTCTAACGAATTGGTTTAATTCTTCTTGCATGGCAATTACCCATGATTCATCTTTTATTGCTTCATTTATGGTTTTGGTTCAATGGTGGATACAAAACAAAATGATTACTTTGATTTTGGGCTTGTGACCTTAAGGTTCTTTGATTAAGTTGTCCTATGACCTTTTCTAATGGATGACTTTTAGATTCTTTGATGTTGACAATTTCCTTATTTGATGGTTCATCTTCCTTGTTATTATTAATTTGACTTTCTATTATTTGACTTTCAACTAAGTCATCATCTACCAAAGGTGATGTCTTAGAGGAGGTGGACTTTCAAAATGTTATGTTCAACGATTCCTCGACTATCATTGTTTCTTTATTTAGAACAATGTAAGCTTTACTAGTTTGAGAGTAACCAAGAAATACACCTTCATAAGACTTTGGGTCAAACTTGGTGAGATAATCCTTAGTATTAAGAATAAAGCATTTACAACCAAAGACTCTAAAATATCCTAATGTTGGCTTTTTACCTTTATAAAGTTCATATGGTGTTTTGTTTAGGAAAGGACGATTAAGACTCTATTTAAAATATATGTAGAAGTGTCAATCGCATGCTACACCAAAACTTTTGAGGAATGTTTTGTTCATTAAGCATTGTTCTACTCATTTCTTGAATTGTTCTATTTTTACGCTCTACTACTCCATTTGATTGAGGTGTTCGTGGAGCGGAAAAGTTATGTGTTATACCATTTGTATCACAAAAGTTTCCAAATTGAGTTTCGTTGTCAAATTCACGACCATGATCCGTTCGGATCGACACAATTTTGACACCTAGAAGATTTTGAATTTTCTTGCTAAGTATTTCAAATTTATCAAAAGCTTCATTTTGGTTTTCAAAATAACGCCCAAGTAAACCTTGAGTAATCATCTACTATGACCAAAGTGTATAAGTTGCCTCCATAGCTTCTTATAGCGGATGGTCCAAACAAGTCCATATGTAATAATTCTAGACACTTAGATGTGGACACCATATTTTTAGATTTGTGACTACTATGTGTTTGTTTACCAATTTTGCAAGCGCCGCAAAAGTGTTGGTCATATTTTAGTTTTGGTAAATTCCTAACCAACTCTTTTGAAGATAGGTTTTGTATAAGTCTCATATTAGCGTGACCTAAGCGCCTATGCCAAAGAGATGAGCTATCGCCTAATGTTGTTAAGCAAAGTTTGTCATTATATGTTTTATCTATTTTCATGACGATATGTTATTTTTCCTAACTCCTTTAGCTATGGTGATACCATCTTTTAGTATTTTACTACCATTTTCATCAAATAGTACTTTATACTTTTTATCACATAGTTGGCTAATACTAAGTAGATTAAATCCTAACCTATCCACATGAGCAACATTTTCAATAGTTAGGGAGTTATGAGCAATCGTACTTTGCCAATGATTTTGCTTTTGAGATTGCTACCGAAGTGACATTACCTCCGCCATACTCTTGGTATGATGAGAAGAGACTTTGTTGCCCGTCATGTGTCGTGAGCATCCACTATCTTTTATCCATTCATCGTGTTCCAATCCAACTTTCAAGCATACCTAAGAAGCAAATAACTCAAGCATTTGGTCCCCAATATCTCATGGGTCCGTTTGGGTTAAACATACCATTTATTTGATTCATGTATGGAAATGATGGGTAAGAGTTCCATGGCATGTAACTGGAGTTTGATATGGTCTAGAAAACTTTGATTCCAACCGTTGTGTTGGTAGTTAGGTTGAACGTTGTGGTTGCTCTTAGGAAAGGGGCGTTTGGCAAAAGAAGTTTTATATCGTTGTTGAGTAGTTTTTGATCTAAATTCATTTTAACAAGTCCTACTCCCGATATAATAGCTGGTTTTAGTTTAACATTATCATTGGTTTTCTTTGTTACTTTAACAAATTCAAGACGGTCCGATTATGAACATTCTCGTTTCATCAAGTACCATGGTACCATTTTAGCACAACGGACGGAACCCTTATTTTGGTTCCGTCTCGTCCGTGGCTGCATCGCAACAATTTTGATGTAATGTTCGTCCTTTTCGGCCGTTTTGTTTTGAATTTTTGGAATTAATACTTCATTAAAACCTAGCCCATTCATGTCTCCTGGTGTTTTATGGATTTTAACTATTTCATCGGCAAGAGCGATGTTTTTGTTAAACTTTTTAAACTTAGAATTATTTTCTATTAGGACTTCTTGTGTGAGCTTTAGTTTTTCTATTTCAAGATTAAGCTCTTGACATGATTTACAATCATCGCCATTTGCTTTTCCTTTTTCAAGTCGTTTTGCTTTTTCTTTCAACTCATATACTTCATTTTCCAAAAATTCCTTCTTGGTTTTTAGAAATTTATTTTTAGTTATGATTTTTAGACTTAGCTCACACAATTGATTATATTGTTTTTGCAAGGTGTCATCATCTATAGAAGAATAAGAAGAGTCGGAAAGTACCTCATTTGACTCATGTGCCATTAGAGCGATCTCTTCCTTGCTTGATTCTTCATCGCCTTCACTATCACTCCAAGCACCACTTACAAAAGCTCGTTGAGTTTTGCTTTTAGGTGGCTTGGGACATTCTCCTATGAGATGACTTGCATCACCACATCTAAAACACTTTCTTTCACCTTTACTCTTCTTATCATCCCGATCTTTTCGAATGGCTTCTTTTCTTCTCGAGGTTGTCTTACAAACTTTCCTCTTCTTCTAAAGAACTTCTTGAAATCTCTAACGCCATGGCATACTCCTCATCTTCACTACCGAACAAGATTCATCATCATCGCTGATTCCGCCTTTGCTTTTAGAGCAACGGATTTGATCTTCTCCTTTCTTCCTTTGATGATCTCCGAATCTTTCTCCATTACCATTTCGTGAACTTTAAGGTTGCCAATTAGCTCGCCTAGTGACATTATTGAGAGATCTTTTGATTCTTCAATAGCGGTCACTTTAGCTCTCCATTTGGGATGGAGTGCTCTAAGAAATTTCGACAAAGTTCTTACTACGAAAAGATTCATCAAGTGCTTTAAGTGATGTAATGATAGTGTTGAACGAGCAAAGCCACAATCAATGGTTTCATCTTCGTGGATAACAAATTGTTCATATTGTTGAACAAGAAGATCAATTTTGTTATCCTTGACTTGTGAATTACCTTGATGTGTAACAATTAAAGATTCCCAAATGTCTTTGGCGGTTTCACACATAAAATTCTTTCATATTCTTTTCTAGGTAAAGCATTATAAAGCATCATTTTAGCTTCATTATTTTTAGCAACTAATTTCTTTTGTTCATCAACGGAAATATCCTTTGTTGTAGAACTAAAATCTCCTTTAACAATAATAAACCAAAGATCTATATCTTTTGATTTTACATATGTTTCAAAACGGTTTTTCCAATAGATAAATCCATTGGTTTCAAAGAGTGGTGGTCTTTGCATAGATTGCCCTTCTTTAAAGTTTTCGTAATCCATGAATCGCTTCAAGTTTATAAAATACAAGTTATTTTAGAAATTCTTGAGCAACGAGGCTCGTACCAATTGTAGAAAACTAGAAGGGGGTTGAATAGTTTACCAATTAAAACTTTGTTTTGAAACTTATTGAAAGATCAATTGATATTGATCTTGAGTATGTTAATGAAATATGCAAGCAATGTATAATAAGTAAATAGGAAAGAAATGATCAAACCACAACAAGTTGTTTATAGTGGTTCGCCTACAAGGACTCTTTTTCCTTGCCCTACTCCACTCCCCGAGTCTCACACTCGAGAGTTTAACTTCACTAGTCAACAAGCTCCTTTCACCGCGGAGAAAACCTTTACACTTCGCTACACTATTTCCGACACTAAGCTAGATGTCGAGTTCTTTCCAAGGGTACAACTACTCCCACACACAATGTATTTTGAGGACTAAAATACTAACCACTCACACTCACAAGATTATGATGGTTTGATACAACAATGAAGTATGGATCAACACTAGATCATACAACACTAAACAAACAAGACTTCCAACTTCTCGTTGAAGCTTGAATATGACTTGATCTTCTTTGCTACAAAAGAGATCACTAATATGATATGAAACTGAGTTAGAAAGGTTAGAGAGAAGATATGTATGAGAGTATGTTAGAAAGGGATGAAAAACTACTTGGCTTGGCATTGCTATTTATAGCCAAATGGACAGAGCTGCCTGACGGACCGCGGAACCCTTAAAGGGTTCCGCCTGTACCAAATTGGTACCGTGGGGTTCGACACCAAGATATCAAATCATGCTAAAGTCAACTATATCTAAGTGAGATTGTGCAAGATATGAAGAGTACAAATCCACACAAAATATCTAATGAAATCTTCCAATGATTTCCATGATGCATAACATGATGTCATATGTTGTATTTCTATTTTTAGAAATATGCAATGCTTAAGTAGTGTTTGGTTTTAAGAACCTAACACATTCTAAAACTACTATCATACATAATGATTAGAGTCATATCAAGATGTCACTAATCACAAATGTAAATGCTTGAATGATGAATATATTGTTTGAGAAAGCTTGTTTTAATATCTATTAAACTTGACAAGCTTTAAGCTTTTATAAATTAAATTTACTTTTGTCATTAACAAAACTTAGGCAAAGATCAAAAATATAAATAACGCTTAATGACGATATTTGTATTAACATACTATGCACCGGTTCCTATGTATCTGACCCTTTAGGGATCCGTCCAGCATTAAGGCTGGGATCCGGGGAACTGGTGTTTTCAGTCAGAAAGATTTTTTTTTAGAAACAATATTGCCTAGTGTGTGCCTATATGAAAACTATATGGAGTTGCGGTTATCTCGACTCTTTTAAGAAAGGAATATAAACATAGAAGTGAAAAAAAATACGTATGTATATGTATATGTGAGATAACCCAAAGACTCCTTAATTCATTTTTGCTTCGCTTGAATGTACCCGAAAATACATATTAATTATGTATTCCATTTAGCATTCAAAAGACATATGAGATGCAATAAAAAAGGTTTTTACTTTGTATTAACGATGAGAAACAAAAAATTTGTTTGTCCTAGACGTGAGAGTTATTTTAAGATAAAATGATACGGGGAGAAATATTTGAAAAAATATTTTGAAGAGTTTGTTGAAGAGAAAATATTTTAGTAATTAAAATAAATCCCCATATTGTTTGTGAATCGTGTGAAATAGAAATCCTACACTCAGAAGAGGAAGAAAAGCAAAAGTTTACGTACCTTGTAGAAAAGAAATATTTCAAGACGATTGTTCCATAAGACCAAGACCTAGACGAAGTAAGTTGAATTGCTCGCGCTTCAACGGTTTTGTGAAGATGTCGGCTATGTTGTCTTCGGATGACACTTTCTCAATAGAAATGTTCCCTTTTTGAACATTATCTCTTAAGAAGTGATGACGGATCTCTATATGTTTGGTACGAGAATGCAACACCGGATTTTTGCTAAGATCTATAGCGCCTTTGTTGTCGCATAGAATGGCAATGTCACTTAGATGGATGTCGTAGTCAACTAACGCTTGTTTCATCCATAGTGCTTGTTGGCATGCTTTGCCAGCGGAGACATATTTGGCTTCGGTTGTTGAGATAGCTAATGACGTTTGCTTCTTTGAAAACCAAGATGTTAAGCAACACCCCATAAAGGTGCAAACACCACTTGTACTTTTACGGTCAACGTAATCACATGCATAGTCAAAATCTGTATATACAATGGTTTCTACTCCCGTCCCCTTAGGATACCATAATCCTAATTGATTTGTACCCTTAATATATCTAAATATTCTTTTGACGGCTTCTAGGTGTGAAATTTTAAGCTCTTCTTGAAACCTAGCACAAAGACATACACTAAACATGATATTTGGCCGACTAGCCGTGAGGTAGAGAAGACTACCAATCATGCCACGGTATTTGGTGTTATCAACGGATTCATCGTCTTTGTAGGACCTTACAAATATCAACCTTATCACAAACCCAACACGTAAATCATGTTAACACAAACAAAAACTATGCGTGAAGAAAGAAACAAAGAAAGGAAAGATGGTGACTTGATGTTAATACAAACCGTGTATGTGGAGAGAAAAGATAAACACAATAAAGATGATGTTTATTGCAAAGAAAGAAAACACACACACACACTCAAGCACACCCCTCAAATGAGACTTTGAAGGGTTTATATAGTTGGAATACATGTTGCCCTAAAAGGCTTTCTATGGGCCGTGGATATGGACTTGGATTGGATTGGGTTACTTGGACTTATACAAGGTAAGCTTATCATAACGCCTAGACATTTAGCTTAGTCCAATCCACGATCCCGTTGACTATTCTAGCACGATATCTAACACACGTTACAAAGTTCCTAAACGTGAATGACCATCACTTCTAATGAAACTATTAAGGCTAACAATCTCCCCCTAAGGGGTGGTCATTCAAAAGATGCTCCACTTGATTAGGTCTTTACTTTTCTCGAGCTTGAACTTTGTGTGTAGATATAGAATAGTCTTAATTCTTTGTTCATTCATGCTTTGTGATCAGATAATGTGGTTGTCTGCCATTGTCAACTTCGTTGGTTAGGTATCTCCACGTCTTTCTCCACCATGCTCATACTTCTATTTGACTTTGAGTTTCTAATGATGAAGTTCTCGAGTCTTTACACTTTGTAGATTCTTTGACATTGACGAAGAATCATCTTTAACTTTGAGTTGCCTTTGATTTTGATGAGAACTTTCATGTGTTGTTGGTATGAGCATGTGGCGAGTCTGTACGATCCATCCGCTCCGGAGCTTCCATAAGAAGAAAACATAAAAACAGGTTAGTAATAAGCGGATTCCGGCACTTACGAGTTTAAATTTCGAGGGTGTTAACAGCATAGTGTGAAAACACGTCTCTAATTCTTACAAGGGCCGTTCCTGAACTGGAGTCCCACAAGTGAGATAATGCAATGTACCAAATACACCTCTGATTCGGATGAGTCGCCGAGGTACAATCAAGCATCACCCCACGACCGTAGACCGTTTGAGACACACTAAGCGTAATCCACGGGAGTTACCGGTGACTGCTTGTCGGGCTTGATGTTGACCTGGGCAGAGTTTCCATTCAATCACCGAGGATCACAATTATGAAAACTCTCATAAATGTTACGGCGATTGCTAAGATCTGCGTGAGGTCTCTATAATATATCACTTGTGCCCTTATAGATGAACAAAGAAGCGATGTCATGTCAAGTGTTCCTATGAGATCTTTTGATGAATCTCGTGGCTCTAGACTCAATAGGGCATTTTGGTTTTCCTGCGGAGACTAGGAGAGGGTCTCCTTCTTCAATACCAACCAACTCTAAGAGAAGGTCAATAGATTATGTAGGGTTCCCAGTGAGAATGAAACAAATCCTTTTAAGAGGAATTGAGTGGCTAGGAGGTTTAGTGCAAGGCGTCCTTTGGGTCCGTGACGCCTTGGTCTTCAATACCGGTGTCATCTAGTGACAACCAAGAGTGATGAATTGAACCCGTTTACGCCTAAGGTTGAATATGGAGGGCTATTTCTTTTCACCCTTTTCATTACATTTCTTTTAATTCTTCAACCCTTCTTTCTCCTTTCTCACATTACTCCTTTTTCAATCATTCCTAACGACTTCTAATACTAACTATTTGTTATGTCCTTGGGTAGATCCCTCCGGCTCTGGCGGATCATAGGACAATTTCCCATTCATAGTCACCTTATAACCCATGATTGTCCTATTGTTGCCATAAAACCATTTTTCTTGAAAATCTCTCGAGTGTTTATGATAGAAAACATGTTTGAGACACTCAGAGAGTTTTATATTATCGTAAACACTCCCCTTCATATGTGCTTATAAGTTTTGATGTAATCGCACATAGAGGGTAGAGTTCGCACTTTTGAATTGATCGACTTTAAATGAACGAGACCGATTCGAGACACGCTTACATCACTAGAGAACTAGCTTGAAATTATTACCCGTCTGGTCAAGTCCATAGAAAGTTTCTCGAGATGGTACATTTATGACTTTGATTCCGTCAATTCATTGGTTCCGTCTCGAGTCGAGCTCATTTTGAGATTCAAACAACGATCATTAAACTTTTGATCACATTTTAATCACGTCTCCTCCCCTCAAAAATAGCATAATTGTGATATTTTGATATGCCTGATTACAAATCATTTTATAATCTTTTAGGAGACAAACGGATATGATTTAAGCATGAATTTGGAACATTTTGTTTTATACTCCCCTTTAATAAAGCATAATCAATTAAAGGGTTTTAGAGGAGTTATCTTGAGCACAAAATATTTTGAAAGATTTTGAAAATCTTTTGCACAATCTTGAAAAGGTGCTCAAGATGATGATGATTTCTCACCATTTTTAAATGTAGTGCCTTTGAAGCGTACACTTGATTTTTCTTTAAAAACACGAGTTTTGATCCGAAATAATAATCAAAAGTCATCATTTTAGTCCGGTTTCGTACTGAAGTATACGAAAGCCATTTTATGAAGAAATTTTAAGAAACGACATGTTTTGGAAAACATTTAAAGAACTCTCGCTCAAGCATCTGTACATGCCCATATCATTGTTGAATGACATTTCTAGAAACGTACAGAATATCGATTATACGAGAGACATGTCGTGAGAAGAATATTTTTGGATTTTTGATTTTCTATTGTTTTTGTATTTTTGAAAGTTTTATATTTTTATATTTTGCTTTTGTTGGTTTTTCAAATTTTGTATTTTGTTTTTCAAAAATATTTACAACGAACTATTTGGAAAATCATTTTCAAGAAGATTCGAGAAGACGTTCTAACTCCTCAGGGGTTAGGCTTCGCATTCCAATTCGTCGAACTAAATCGTCAAACCTTTCTTTTGGAAGGGCTTTAGTAAATAGATCGGCGAGTTGGTAATCTATCTTCACGAAGAATAATTCAACAGTACCATTTTCGACGTACTCTTTGATGAAATGATAGCGGACACGGATATGCTTAGTCTTTGAGTGATGAACAGGATTGCATGATATGGCTATGGCACTTTTTGAGTCACAATACATAGGTATTTTATCGAAAGTAAAGCCATAATCTGTGAGTTGTGTTCTCATCCATAGAACTTGAGCACAACACGCAGATAGAGACACATACTCAGCTTCAACGGTTGAAAGTGCAGTGCAATCTTGTTTCTTTGAAGACCACCGACTAACTTTTCACCCAAAATTGTGCTCCTCCGGATGTACTTTTGTCAGTAACTTGATCACCGCGTGGTCCGCATCCGAAAAGGCAATTAGATCAACCGATTCCTTCGGATACCAAAGTCCCATGTGAATGGATGTCTTCGTGTACCGAAGATCCGTTTAACCTCTTTGAGGTGTAGTTCGGTGAGGCTTTGCTCAGAACGTGCTAATAAGCAAACAACAAAATGAATATCGGGTCGACTAGCGATGGGTACATGAGAGAACCAATCATGCTCGATATTTCTTCTGGATCAATAGGTTTCCAATCAAATCGGCTCCAATTTTGGTGAAGTTACCATTGGTGTTTCGATCGAATCACAATTATCCATACCATGATTTTTCAAAATCTCGGTTGTGTATTTAGCTTGATTTATAAAAATTCCACGAGGGACCGATGTATTTGTAAACCAAGAAAGAATTTTAGTTCCCCATCATGGACATTTCAAATTTGCTTTTCATGAGATTTTCAAAATGTTTTGAAAGATTCGGATTAGTGGACCCAAAGATTATGTCGTCCACATAACCGAACAATCAAAATGTCGTTTTGCATTTTGTATAAACAAGGTAGGATCAAATGTTCCTTTGGTGAAATTGTTTTGCATAAGGAAAGAGGACGATTCGTCATACCATGCTCTCGGAGCTTGTTTCAAACCATAGATTGCCTTTTGAGTTTGTAGACGAGTCCGGATGTTCCATGTCTCTGAAGCCTTCGGTGACTCACGACACTTCTTCTTTCGTAGTTCCATTCAAGAACGCGGTCTTAATGTCCATCGATAAACCGTGATGTTTTTGTGAGTCGCATAGGCTAAGAAAATCTGATCGCCTCAAGTCTAGCTACCGGCGCGAATGACTCTTCAAAGTCTATCCCTTCCTCTTGTCTGTATCCTTTGGCCACAAGACGAGCTTTGTTGCGTATTACAGTCATCTCTTCGTCCCTTTTTTTCTTCCATAACCATTTGAGATCAATGACTCGAATATCAATTGGTCTTGGAACCATTTCCCAAGAGTCATGAAGACGGTATTGGAGAAGTTCCTCCTGCATCACTTCTATCCAAGCGGGTTCTGCCATTGCCTCGCGAATGTTCTTTGGCTCTATATTGCTAATTGAGCAAAGGTAAATGCACAAGTCACAATCGGTGGCAAGTTGAAGTCTCGTCTGAATTGGCCTTGAAGGTTCACCAATAACTTGTTCAATTGGGTGGTCTTTTGTCCACTTCAGAGTAGAAGGATACCGTTGGTTAAACGTATGCGAGTTAGATGGTTCTCGTAAGCATGAAGATGATTCAGCGATTCCGTAGCAAGCGGGTTTTCAAATAAGTCTTCATCTAACGTTGCATCGTTTTGGTTTAGGTTTTGCTCATCAACCGCTAGAAAGGGTGCAATAACCGTAGTAGATGTTGATGATGTAGATGGAGTTGGTGCATTGGTTTCACCATTGTAGATGCATCTTTTGTTGGTGGTGGTGGATGATTTTGAGCGGGTGCGGTGGAATGATGGTTTGATGCATTTGTCGAAGTTCCACCATAGTATTCATCGAACATTAACTCAAGAAATTCTCCCATTCTTGTTCTTTAGGATTGTCAAACGAAGTTGATTGAGCTCTTTGAGGTACGAGTCCCGAATCGATGTGTCCAAGTCTGCGGGTTTAGTGCGGGTTCTAGAGCGAGTCTCTCGAAGCCATATGTGAAAGTTCATCAAATTTCACATTCATCGTCTCCATGATCCTCCTAGTTCTCTGTTATACACCACAATGCCCTCGAGTTATCTCGAATATCCAATGAATATTCCAATATCACCTTTAGCTTTTAATTTACTTAGATCTTCTCGTCGCTCGTTGGATAGCACAAAGCGCCAAACACGTGAAAGTAAGAGATATCGGGTTTTCTATTGTTCACAAGCTCATATTGGGTTTTATTGAATCTTGGATGGATTAGGGATCGGTTCGAGTGAAACAAGCAAAGGCAACAAAGATCGACCCATAGAAATAACGGTGCACTAGAATAAATTAGCATTATGCGAGCGACTTCTACAAGAGTACGATTTCTTCTTTCAACTACCCCATACTGCAGTAGAGTTCTAACAACCGATGTTTGATGAGTTATTCCAACATCTTCAAAATAAGCTCTTAACTCCGATTTGTGAATTACGTGTCGTTGTCTGTTTCTTACAACTCTTCAAGCTTGAAGAAGTACTTGAATACATTTCGTGAAGGTGATGATGATGCATGGTGCTTCGTCTTTTGATCTAAACAAACCTAACCCATGTATATCTTGAATAGTCATCAACGATAACAAGAATATACTCTTTTCCCATTAATGCTTTCAACTCTCATTGGGCCACATAAGTCCATGTGCAACATATGCAACCTTGCTTCCGAACTAGGTACGGATTTGGGTTTATATGATGCTCTTTTGCTTTTCCTTGTTCGCATGATGGACATAAGTGATCCTTGGTGTATTTGAACTTTGGAAGTCCATTGACGATGTTGTCTTTGGCAATTTTGTTGATGGTGTCAAAATTGAGATGGGATAACCGTCGTGCCACAACCAGATCGTGTTCCGATGCTCGTGTCATAAGACATATTGGTGATGAAGAGGCCATTTGATTGATGTCGATAGCATACAAGTTTGTATCACGATTCCCGCTTAAGAGATCGGTGCCATCCAAGTTTCTAACGAAGCAAGCATTTTCCTAAAAGCAACCTCTAAATCGCATCATAGAACCGCCTGACCGAAACAAATTGTGTCCCAACCCTTGGACATAGTAAACCCGAGTGATCAAATAATTTCCAAAGGTAGATCTCCATAACCCATGATAGTTGCTACATGATCATTTCAAACGTCGGTTCCCATGAATTGCCGACGAAATTGATCGCCAGCTTCAGATTCAGTCATGTGCTTGGAGCAACCCGAGTCGACGATCCAAAGACATATTTCGATAACACGCCAATCACAGAAGAAGAAGATTTTGGAAACCGTTTTGATTTTGGTTCCTTTGGGTTAGAGGTAAAATCCTGATCACACTCATAGAAGTTATCTATTGGTAAGACAGGTGCATTACTCATTCTACCATTCTCGAGTGTGAAAGTTCTACCCATGGGTTTCCAAATGTCATCCCTAAAGTAAACATTATGCTCCCTATCAGTAGTGTAAAGCCTAAGTCTCGCGACTAGTTTTCCTATTCGTTTAGCATAAGTTCTTTTGGGAACATTCTTCTTAACATGCTTAACAATCTCATTCTTAGAAACACAATCATCATGAACATTAGTTAAAGACTTCTTGCAAGTTAAACAAAGAGATTCAACACATTCATTAGACTTAGCAAGTTTCATAGGTTCATTACATTCAGATGAAATGTCTTTCTTATTCAAAAGCGGTAAACTCCTAGGGTGTTCTTCTACTTTCTTTTCTTTATTCAAGCAACTACTCTTAGAGGCAAGCGAGACTCTATTGTTCCTTGTATTGCTCTTAGGCTTTAGTCTGCTGCTCCTAGAGGTGCTTCCTAGTCCTGTAGAAGGTAAGGCACACTCATTAGGATTCACATTTTTATCTAGAGAAGTGGTTTCGGCTTTCCTAGTCTCTTTAGAGTGCTTTTCTAAACTTATGTCGTTTGTTCCATATGTTTTAGATGTGGAGGCGAGGCGCATTAGTGGTACTCATCTTAAAAAGGCCAGAGCTAAAACTTTTGGTTTCTCGATAACCGCTTTTCCTTTATCAACATTTTGTTTAGGTATGGCGGTGGAGTGACCGGTTTTGATGAAACATTTTATCATTTACTTTTGGAGGATGCATAGAAATGACATTTTGGTTTGGAAACCGGTTTGGGAACATTTGCTTTCTCCGCAGTCAATGGTTTTTAATCACGAGATCCACTACCTTTCCTTTTGACATTCCAAATGAGCCCTCAAAAGATCATTTTTCGCTTTCATGTCATTGTAGGCACGCTCATACGACGGTTTGTCATACTTTCATTCCTCGCTTTTCGATCAAGTTGTTTAAAATATGAGACATTTTCTTTTCAAGTTTCTCAAGTGCTTTTCATATTTTGAAACAATTTTGGAGGTCTCAGACCGAGTCTTTCATGATCTTCAATGAATATGTTTGCAAAATGATGGACATAATATCGAGAGTCGAACATCTTGAAGAGAGTCATTTAAAATTTTCAAAACTTTGACTTGTTCAACACGGTCATTAGATTGCTTTACCGGGATTTATGGTCCTTGACAAAGTCAACTGTTTCTTTCAAAACGCTTGTTCAAATGAATTACCCTTGCACCGATGACATTCAATTGCGGGGCAATTTGAGTTTCAAAAACTTTCTTTGTTCGATGTCAAAACTAGAGAACCGGTTGTTAGGTGTAATAGTGGTTTTAGTTTTAACGGTGTCTTGAAGATCCACAATTCTAGTTTTCACATTTTCTAAAATACTTCTCGCATCACTTGTGTTAAAAGGATTGTTTGAAGACATTTGTTCAATGTTCGAAGAGAATTTGAGACAACAACCGGTTTTGAAACAGATTTTGAAACAGTGTTGACTCTTTGTTTGAAACACTTGGTGTGATGGAAAACTTTGACTTTTCTTTTTGATTAACAAAAGTAATTCCGTTAATTTTGTTCCATTTGTTATAATCAATTGGTTTGATTTCCGAATTCTTTTGTTTCATTTTTGATCTACTCTCCTCAGATAGTTCTAACGTTTCAAGAGAATCACGAACAATAATGGGTTCATGTAAAACATTTCCATTGTTTAACACATTTTGAGATTTCTGAGCTTTCTTGAGGAACGAAGAAGGGTCGTTACCAAGTGCCATTCTATTAGTAGTATGAAAACGCGGATTTACTTGATTAGAAAGCATCTTGATTGTTTGAGCAGAATGACCCGTTTAAGAAGCAAATTTTCCAAAGTTTGGATTTTTCATTTTTATCAAGAATTTCATCAAGAAGAGAATCTTCTCGTTTTGAAAAATCGATAATCAACCGCTTCTTCTCTTTTCAAGATTAGAAAACATTTCTTTTGTTTAGAAAGTTGGTTATTTAAATCGAAATTTCCTTGTTTAAAGATTTAATTTTAAGTTCAAGTTCACATCAAGTGTGTTATACTTGATTTGCAAAAGTTGTTCTTTAGAAACCAAATTTCGATAACCAATTTCTAATTCGATTCTTTGTTTTTCGAAATTCAAAGGCTTTTGCATTCTCCTTGTAACTCTCAAGCTCGGTCAATTTAGCATTCGCGCCTTAACTTCGCGATTGACCTTTTGACTTTTTCGATTTCAATACCACGCTTATTGATCAATGATTCAAAATAAGCACGTGTTTCCTCATCTGTCTCGAGATTTTGTGCCACACGGTCTCCACTAGGATCTACATATGGAGTTTCGAGTTAGTATTGCTACAACTCGGATTGTCCGTATGTATCATAAGTAGGTGCCGATGTCACGAAATCTTTGTTCGTCATGAGTAAACACATCAAATATGACATTGTTATAGCATGGATCAATGATTGGTACCTCGGATACTCCGTTGGCGTCATAGGCGGGAGGTGCGTCGAATCGATGTCGCACGTAGTCTCTTGAAGATTTGCCATGAAGATGCAGTTTGCATTGAGTTCCTCGAGGTCTTCCAAATCATCCATAATAGCCATAAAGTCATGTTCCTCAAGACTCAATTGAAGTCCAGTTGTTCCTTTGTACCAACATGATAGCTTTACGAAGATACGCAAGATCCTTCTTTTTCGCTTAGTTGGACAATTCCTTGCCATGTGACCCAATCCTTGACAGTTATAACACGTAACTTGATTACCACGATTCACATTTCCATAATTCCCAACGATTGGGTCGCAACATTCCCATTCGATTACCCAACGCTCTATTCCCAACATTCGACCCATCGACACCCCGATTCGAACCGCTTGATTACCCATGCGAAAACCAAGAGCATATCCTCGTGGGTTTGCATTAACTCCAACCATTTGTCTTTGATTACCCATGTTCACACCCGGCGGTAATTTGCACTGCTAGTAGTGTTTGATGAAATATGTTGGTTGTTGTTAGTTGGTGTGGAATAGCGACCTTTGAATGCTTTACCCAATAAAGAGAATACTTGAGACAAAGCTTCTTCCGGTTCCATTTCAAGATCGGTGATTCCTTGTTCTGGTAATGTTGTTGTTCGGTGGATAGTTTTGTTGTTGAGGAAGTATTGCGCAAGTTGTTGTTAGTGGAAGATGATGAAGCTTGTTGTTGTGTATTCACTTTGGAGTTTGAGTCTTTGCAATGAGTGCCAATGGATCATGATTCTTTGCTAATCTTTCTTGCCCGACTTCATTCAATTCATTTTTGTTTGAAAAATCGTTGAGTTGATCAAAGTTCACTTGATGTAGGTATTTTGTTTGGTTGACAATAGTGACATATCGTCCCCATTCTTACGGTAGATTGTTCAAGAACTTGATGTTGCTCACGATAGTTACGGGTGTCAACTTGTTTCGATCGACTCATTCATTAGAGTGCGAACCTTCCATAGTAGGATTCAATGGATTCTCCGGGTGGATGTAAACTTCTCCCAGCGGTTAGCGACTTGTTCTCCGTGTCTTGTTGACCAATTTCGGTTCCATGACAAAGCCGTCTAACACGTTCCCACATATCGAAAGCGGTTTCACAACCGCCTCTCAAGAAGAAAGATGTCTCTTGGTAAACCCAGTTGGACAATATGAATTGCCATGTCATCTGCTTGACTTTCTTGATCCTCTTGAGTATTCCAATTCTTTTGAAGACGAAAAAATGGTGGGACGGGAGGTGTTGCATCAAGATTTCGTGGTCTTCGACTTGTCGAGGTATGAAGGGTCCATCCTGAATGCATTTGATCATCAATTTTCCATTAGGTTTTGTCTTGATGTAACGAAGCATTCGACTTGTCCATTGAAGATAACCACCTTTTTCCAACATAGGAGGACGGTTTTCGGCACCGGTTGCATGAATGTCTTGTTGAGTTGCCATTGATGAAGGTATGATATGATAAAGTTGATGTAGGATCGATTCAACGATAAAGGAGTTGTGATTGATGACGATTAAGCTCAGTTGTTGTAGTGAAAATTTGGTCTAAAAACTTAAAAAAACCTCAATAACTTCTTTTCGGACCGTTATTAGGACTTGAAGGTTGATCCAAAGGAATCATTCGGCGTGCCAATCTCCTCGTTTTCACGGTCGTTTTGATGGATAGATCGCTGAAAACGGAGTTACGGTTCAAAAGTTATAGCCGTTTGAAGTTTTGATCACAATCTTACTCGTAAAACTATTCTTATGCGTAGAGATGAGTGCTTATGCGTAGGATGCTTATGCGTAGGATCTTAGGCGTAGGAGTCCTTATGCATAAAGAGCTTAGGCGTAGAAATCCTTATGCGTAGAAATCCAAGTTACGCGTAAACTTAAGGTTAAGCGTAAGTCTTATGCGTGGCGTTAAGCGTAGAAGTAGAGTACCTTACGCGTAAGAGTTAACTTATGCGTAGAGTGCTTACTCGTAAGCTTTACGCTTATGCGTAAGAGTTGGTTTAAAACCAAAATCCTTTACACTTTGTCAACAGTAAAAGATATCTGAAAGTCGAAGTGTTCCACACACTTATCCAAGTGAGGGAAGCACTGAGTAACCTTTGATGCTCGAAGATTCTTAGCCAAAAAGTTATGCGTAGAAAACTAGGGTTTTGACTTTCTTACGCGTAAGATTAGGGTTTTGACTTACGCGTAAAAAATTTCCAATGATTCAACCGATTTCTTTTGCACATATAGCTTCCAAAACACTCAAATAGCAGGAAAGTATTGACCTTAAACACCCAAAATGCTTTTTATGCTTACGCGTAGAAATGAACAACGAAATCAAAACGAGTTTAAAAACGATTTAAAACATGTAAAGCTTCGAACTTTTTGCCAAAACTAGAATCTTTAACACTATATAAACCTTACACCATAAGAATCTTGAAGATTTAAGTGCAAAAATAAAAGTTTTATGCGTGAATCTTGAGAAAGACGACTACGCGTAACACGTCAAAAAAAAACTTCAACCAAAACACTCCTAAACCATTGTTAGGCGATTGATACCAATTGTAGGACCTTACAAATATCAACCTTATCACAAACCCAACACGTAAATCACGTTAACACAAACACAAACTATGCGTGAAGAAAGAAACAAATAAAGGAAAGATGGTGACTTGATGTTAATACAAACCGTGTATGTGGAGAGAAAAGATAAACACGATAAAGATGATGTTTATTGCAAAGGAAGAAAACACACACACACACACACTCAAGCAAACCCCTCAAATGAGACTTTGAGGGGTTTATATAGTTGGAATACATGTTGCCCTAAAAGGCTTTCTATGGGCCGTGGATATGGACTTGGATTTGATTGGGTTACTTGGACTTATACAAGGTAAGCTTATCATAACGCCTAGACATTTAGCTTAGTCCAATCCACGATCCCGTTGACTATTCTAGCACGATATCTAACACACGTTACAAAGTTCCTAAACGTGAATGACCATCACTTCTAATGAAACTATTAAGGCTAACAGTCTTCATCTTTAGTGAGTTTGGTATTGGAGGACATTGGTGTTCTTATTGGTTTTGACTCATCTAATCCGAATTTCTTTAACATTTCTTTTATGTATTTGGATTGATTGAAGAAGATACCATCTTATAATTGTTTGCTTTGTAGACCAAGAAAGAAACTTAATTCTCCCATCATACCCATTTCAAACTCATCATGCATGATTCTTGAGAAATCATCACACATGTCTTGACAAGTTGATCCGAATATAATATCGTCCACGTATATTTGTCAATAATTATTTTTTACTCCTTTTTCTTTGTAAAACGTGTGTTATCAACTAGCCCCATGGTACAACTGTTTTTAATTAAAAACACTTTGAGTCTCTCATACCAAGCCTTTGGGGCTTGTTTAAGACCATAGAGAGCTTTCTTTAGTTTGTACACATGATTAGGTTTTTTAAAATCGACAAAACCCGAAGGTTGAGATACATAAATTTCTTCATTTATAAAGCCATTTAGAAAAGCACTTTTCACATCCATTTAAAAGAGTTTAAGATCATGTGCACAAGCATATGCAAGAAGGATTCTTATAAACTCTAATCTAGCTACAGGAGCATAGGTCTCATCAAAGTCTATGCCTTCTTGTTGGTTATATCCTTGAGCAACAAGTCTAGCTTTATTTCTATACACGACACCGTTTACATCTAACTTATTTTTATATACCTATTTTGTTCCAATTATTGTTTGGTTTTTAGGTGGAGGGACAAGTGTCTAAACGTTGTTAGAAACAACTTGATTTAATTCCTCTTGCATAGCCATAACCCAAATTTCATCTTTTATAGCTTCTTGAGTATTTTTAGGTTCTATAGTTGGCATAAAACAAAAGAGACTACTTTGGTTTTGGACTTGAGACCTTAGAGTTCTTTCATTTAATTTTCCTATAAC
Source organism: Chrysanthemum lavandulifolium (assembly GCA_022545495.1). Classification (NCBI taxonomy): domain Eukaryota; kingdom Viridiplantae; phylum Streptophyta; class Magnoliopsida; order Asterales; family Asteraceae; genus Chrysanthemum; species Chrysanthemum lavandulifolium. The sequence goes on along the minus strand of CM040240.1, from coordinate 98,511,608 downwards.
CTTTTCTACGGGATGATCTTTAGACTCTTTAAAAATTATAATTTCATTGTTTAATGGTCCATCTTCCTTGTTTACATTTTCTTTTATTTCTAAGACTTCACTTTCGATTAACTCGTCATCGACAAGAGGAAAGGAGGTTTTAGGTGGACTCTCGTCAAATTTGACATTTAAAGATTCTTCAACTTTCATGGTTTCTTTATTTAGTATTACGTGTGCTTTACTATTAGGAGAATATCCTAAGAGAATACATTCAGTTGATTTTGGATCGAATTTAGTTAAGTAGTATTTTGTGTTAAGTATAAAACATTTACTACCAAATACTCAAAAGTGTTCTAACGAAGGCTTTTTGCCTCGTAACAACTCGTGTGGAGTTTTTCCTAAGAATGGTCTAATTAAGACTCGATTTAGTATATAAGTTGATGTGTCGACAGCATTGCACCCAAATTTTTGAGGAATAGATTGCTCATTAATCATGGTGCGACTCATTTCTTGTAGGGTTCGATTTTTCCTTTCAACTACCACATTTGATTGTGGAGTGCGAGGAGCCTAGAAATTGTAAGTAATACCATTAGCATAAAAAAGGCTCCGAATTGCACTTCATTATCAAATTCCCGACCATGATCCGCTCGGATCGACACAATAGGACTTCCTAGTTGTCTTTGGATTTTTCTACTTAGGATTTCAAAGTGGTCAAACGTTTCAGTTTTATTCTTTAAAAATTTAGTCCATGTGTACCTAGAGTAATCGTCCACTATAACCAAGGTATAGAAGTTACCTCCGTAACTTTGGATAGCGGAAGGACCAAATAAATCCATATGTAGTAATTCTAGACATTTTGTTGTAGAAACCATATTTTCAGCTTTATGACTAGCATGGACTTGTTTTTCGATATTACAAGCATCACAGAAATGATGTTCGTATTTTAGTTTAGGTAGGTTTCTTACAAGTTCTTTGGATGATAGCGATTGAAGAAGTCACATATTGGCGTGACCCAATCTTCGATGCCATAAGGTCGAAGTACATCCATAGAGGTAAGACAAAGTTTGTCTTTTGGTTCGTTTCCGATTTTAATAATGTAGACTCCATGTTTTCTAATACCTCTTCCTATAGTAATACCATTTTTCAAGATTTTACTACCGGTTTGGCTAAAGAGTACATTGCACTTTTTATCACATATTTGACCTAAACTTAGTAGATTAAAGTTTAGGTTTTCTACGTGACATACGTCATTAGTGGTCAAAGATTTGTGAGAGATTGTACCATTTCCGATGATTTTGATTTTACTATTGTCGAACACCACATTTCCTTCGTTAAAGGATTCGTATGTGGAGAACAACACTTTATTACCGGTCATATGCCTTGTGCACCCGCTATCCTTGATCCATTCGTCCGGATCCAAGTCAACCTTTAGGCACACCTCGTTGGATTCCTTGGCTATAAGACAAATTTCTTCCTTCTCTTCCTCACTCATTCCCCATGATCTGCTCACGAACGCCTTTTGTTCGTCGCGTTTGGGACATTCACTAATGAAGTGATTTGGATCCCCGCATTTAAAACATTTGCGTTCATCCTTCACTTTCTTGTCGTCTTTGCTTTTTCGAAAACCTTTCTTGTCGTCATAGGGTTGCTTGACATATCTTCCTTTTCTCCAAAAGAATTTCTTGAAGTCTCGTACCGCCATTGCATACTCCTTGTCTTCACTTTCCGAGGATGAGCTTTCTTCATCACTCGAGACTTTCTTGGCTTTTAAAGAGAGAGATTTACGTTTCTCTTTCTTTTCCTTCGAGACCTCGGAGTCTTTGGCGAGTACGAGCTCATAGACTTTTAGGTTGCCTATGAGTTCATCGAGAGTGAGGATTGACAAGTCTTTGGATTCTTCAATGGTTGTCGCCTTTGGTCTCCACTTTGATGGAAGCACCCTTAGAAATCTCCTGTCATGATTACGACTAGAAAAAGACTCATCAAGTGCTAGTAGTGAAGTAATAATAGTATTAAAACTAGCAAATGCATTATCAATACTATCATCATCCAATATTGAAAATTATTCATATTGTTGAACAAATAAATCAATTTTGTTAATTTTTACTTGTGATTTCTTTGATGTGTTATAACCAAAGAGTTCTAAATTTCTTTAGCAGTTTATGCATAGATATTCTTTCAAATTCTTTTTTGGGTAAAGCATTATATAAAACCATTTTTGCCTCACTATTTTTGGAAATCTTTTTATTTTGGTCGTCAGTGAGACGATCATGAGAAATATTTTCTTCTTTGCCGGTTTTATCATCTTTTACGGTTGCTTGAAAATCACCTTCAACAATAATATACCAAAGATCAATATCTTTAGATTTCACATAAGTTTCAAATCTATTTTTCCAATAAATAAACTATTAGTTTCAAGTAGTGGAGGTCGTTGCATAGATTGCCCTTCTCTATAGTTTTAAAACTCATTTTGATCGAAATGTTTTTAAAATACAATTTACTTTAAAACTTTTTGAAAACCTTGCTCTTGATGCCAATTGTGAAAAACTAGAAGGGGGAGGAGGTGAATAGTTTTACCGATTTTAATGTAAGTTTCAAAGATTTAGATTCAATCTTATGTGAATTCTTATAGATGGATAAATAGTACGAAGAAATAAAGAAAGTAAGTAAAGAATGCAAGTAAAGTAAAGCATAGAAAGTAGTGACACAAGTGATTTATAGTGGTTCGGCTACAAGGACACCTTTCTTGCCCTACTCAACTCCCCGAGTACCCCACTCGAGAGTTCAAGCACTATGTCAACAAGCTCCTTCAAATTGGCGGAGAAGGCTCACAACGTCGCTTACACTTTTTTCGGTACAAAGCTAAATACCGAGTTCTTCCACGAGGTAGAACTAAACCTTTACACAACTATTACACAATAATTATGTGAAATATGAAATACAAGATATGCTACTGAAATCTGGTGGATGGACAAATCAATCAAGGACCCTTTGCTTGGATGACTTGTAGAGTAGTGTGATCTCGCCTTCGTGAAGGACCTAAAAGAGAATCACAAAAAAAGAGAGAAGAACTACTAGAATGATCAAGTGATCAGGGGTTATAAGAGTGAGATAATATATGAGAGAAGAAGGGTGAGAAACAACGAAGAAATAGCTCACTATTTATAGGCAAAAAGCCTTACATTCCACGGTTCCATGGATCCTCACCCAAGGATCCGTCGGTCAATTCGAGGATCCGATGCGGATCAGTTTAGTCCGGATTTTGGGTTGCAAACCGGGTTATGGGTTATGGGTTATGAGCCATGGGTCATGGACTTTTGGTCATGAGTACCCAACAAGATACAAGGTATCGAGACAATGGGTCATAGGTCTTGGGTCATGGGTCATGGACATTGGGTCATGGGTCATGGATAATACCCATCATGATTTCATGCATGATGTCATGCAATGGGTCATGGGTTATGGATTTAGCTTCATGGGTATGCGTCATGGGTCATGGATATTATCCAACTTATTACATATTTTATTATAACATATTATTATTACAACATTTATGTAACTGACCAAATGTAGATACTTTGCAAGACAACATGTATTCTTATAATTTTACTTATAATAAATTTATATTTGTTATCAACAAAACTTAACGAGATCGCTAAATATAAATAAATTTTTTTACGGTTTATTTGTATTAACAGTTTGGTTGGTGGTTTTGTTGTGGGTTCAAGTTTCATGTGACTGTAATTATTTGTTTGGTTGAGATATATGTTTTGAAGAATGGAAACAAATCTACTGTTTCGATTCATGGAAACATATGTGAGGTTTGTGTTGTTTATTTGTGGGTCTCATTTAACTCGCTCTATCTTTCATTGAAATTTAGTTTTCTCTCACTTACTTTATTTATTAAAATAATATTTTTTATTTAAAATTTATTATATAATAAATTTAAAAATTATAATTTCTCTCTCCTAAACTTACCCCAATCTAAATCTTATACTAAATCCAAATCTTAATTCAACCCCGCTTATAAACCAAATGGACCCTTATATTGATTTTACGTGGTATCAAGAGCCATCTAAGTTTGGTACTCGTTCCAATTCGGTAGATATGGTTGGTTGCTAAATTATGATTGGGTGATGTATTAAAAGTGACGCATGATGGGTCGGTCTTAGTCAAACTTCTCAGCCTGTGATTGAGATATGTGTTTTTAGAGCATCAGGTGTCATAACAAACCTCAACTTCGTCGTCGTGCCACCTCAGCGCCACATCAGTATCCCATTTTTTCACAACTAACCACAACAAACCCCCTCCTCACTCATAACAAACTTCAACCTCTTCATTTGGGGCCCACCACTACCACTTTATTTTTTTTATTCAATTTCCAAATAAACTAAATTCATTTTATTAAAAATGAAAATACAATTTACTAAAAAAAAGTTATAAATTTAAAAAAAAAAAAAAAAAAAGACAAAAAATGTTCTTCTTGTTCCCTTCTTCTTTCCAAAATACACACACACAAACACACTTTACCTGCTTCTTCTTCCTCCTTGATTACACACACTAAAACACACACTAACAAACACACACTAATAACACAAATCAAATAACACAAACAACGGATACAAATTAAATCTCAAACGGTACTTTGCCTTTTGTCAGAAAAACACACTCGTCGTCCTCAAGATTTCAAACCCAACGACGAGGAACGGCGAGCCACCCCGGTGTGGCGGCGGGGCACGGCGAACCGCCATGTCATCTACGACGAGGCACGAAAAACCCCACACCGGATGCTCTTAATATGTCTTGTATTTATAAACAATGGCCTATTGAATTTGTATCGAGTATTGGATTCTTGCAAGAGCTTTTATTTGTGATTTTTTCTGTTTGGATATATTTTTTTAATATTGCTGATTAAGTCTTCGTAGCCTTTTTTTTGCTTTGATTTCTGGAGTGGTATACTTGGTTCAATTTTGGTTAATTAGCTTGATAAAGAGTGGTCATAAGTCTTTGGCACAGTTGAAAGTAGGGGTGTTTACGGATCGGGTAATATTCACAGTAACCGAAAACCGAACTAAACTGAAAAAACTGAACCGAACTCGTAACCGAACCGAATTGGTCAAAACTGAACCGAACCGAACTAAATATTCGATTATCGGTTTTGATAAGGTTTTGGTAATGAAAACCGAAAACCGAACCGAAAAACAAATTTATATAAAATAAAGGGTGAAGGCTGAGAATACGTAACAAACTTTCTCAAATATACCGATGTACGTAACATACAAATTTTATTACTTTTGTACGTAAATAACTTTCAAATTATGGTCAATGTATGCGTAATGTGACCGGTAACTACAAGTTACCGGATCAAAGTTTCAAATTATGATCAATGTACGTAAATAACTTTCAAATTATGATCAATGTACGTAATGTGACCGTTTTCTTACGTTTTGTCCGTTTTCTTCACGTTTTGTCCGTTTTGTTCGTTTTAGTCCGTTTTCTTACCTTTTGTCCGTTTTCTTACGTTTTGTCCGTTTTCTAACGTTTTGTTCCGTTTTCGTCCGTTTTCTTACGTTTTGTCCGTTTTCTTACTTTTGTCCGTTTTCTTACGTTTTTGTTCCGTTTTATCCGTTTTCTTACGTTTTGTCCGTTTTCTTACGTTTTGTCCGTTTCGTCCGTTTTCTTACGTTCTTACGTTTTGTCCGTTTTCTTCGTTTTGTCCGTTTTCTAACGTTTTGTTCGTTTTCGTCCGTTTTCTTACGTTTTGTCCGTTTTCTTACGTTTTGTCCGTTTTGTTCGTTTTGTCCGTTTTCTTACGTTTTGTCGTTTTGTTACTGTTTTATCCGTTTTCTTCGTCTTGTCCGTTTTCTTCGTTTTGTTCGTTTTCGTCCGTTTTCTTACGTTTTTGTCGTTTTCGTCCGGACAAAACGGACAAAACGTAAGAAAACGGACAAAACGGACAAAACGTGAAGAAAACGGAACAAAATGAGACAAAACGTAAGAAAACGGACAAAACGGACAAAACGTAAGAAAACGGAACAAAAATGACAAAACGTAAGAAAACGGACAAAACGTAAGAAAACGAACAAAACGGAACAAAACGGACAAAACGTAAGAAAAATGTATGTAAACGGACAAAACGTAAGAAAACGGACAAAACATAAGAAAACGGACAAAACGAAACAAAAACGGACAAAACGTAAAAAACGGACAAAACGTAAGAAAACGGACAAAACGGAACAAAACGGACAAAACGTAAGAAAACGGACAAAACGGAACAAAACTTAAGAAAACGGACAAAACATAAGAAAACGGACAAAAATAGAAAAAAAGGACAAAACGTAAGAAAACGGACAAACGTGAGAAAACGGAACAAAACGGACAAAACGTAAGAAAACGGACGAAAACGGAACAAAACGTGAAAAGCGGACAAAACGTAAGAAAAGCGGACAAAAACATAACAAAACGGACAAAACGTAAGAAAAGCGGACAAAAGCGGAACAAAACGGACAAAACGTAAGAAAAGCGGACAAAACGTAAGAAAAACGGTCACATTACGTACATTGATCATAATTTGAAAGTTATTTACGTACATTGATCATAATTTGAAACTTTTGACCTGGTAACTTGTAGTTACCGGTCACATTACGTACATTGATCATAATTTGAAAGTTATTTACGTACAAAAGTAATAAAATTTGTATGTTACGTACATCGGTATATTTGAGAAAGTTTGTTACGTATTCTCAGCCTTCACCCTAAAATAAATACTTTTTCTATGTATTTAAATGAAAAAAATGACTAAAACTCTTTCTTAGTATAAATATAACATTATTTAAGCTTGAAAAAAAGTTTTGTGCTAAAAATATATATAGTTAAGTGAAAAGATAATTAAAATTATGTAATTCGGGTTACTCAGTTTGGTTTTCGGTTATTCTGTTCGGTTGAATCAAATTTAAATTCGGTTCGGTACGGTTTTTGGTTTGACCCAGAAAAATATTAACCGAACCGAATAAACCGAATAACCCGATAACTGAACCGATGAACACCCTTAGTTGAAAGTGTTAGTTTAGTAAAGGCTTAGGCCTGTTGGTTTAAGTTCGTTAATCTTTTAGGGCTCTCTTATTTATAGTCCGTCTATTTAATATGTTGAACACACGCATGCACCTTGATGATCTTGAGCACTCGTGGATCGTTAGTGTTGCCTATGTAATCATAAGCAAACTAATAGAAAATCTCTACAACCCGTATTCTATAGCGGAAAGTAAATACAAGTTGTTATAACTAAGAACACTTAGATCCTCTATGGATCTTTTATTAACCAAACACTATGTTTCGATGAGTTATCTATTACAAACTATGAGGTTCCTTTTATAGACAAGGAACCCTAAACTATTACTACTCAATCGACTAAACATGCAAGCATGCATTTAATGACTAAAACACTAAATAATATTGAGCAAGACAATAATACCCATGCTAACCTCTGGCAAGACAAGAATAATGATGGGTTAGCATTTAAATAATAAAGCGATGTCGATCCTAGTCGCTTCCACCCTTCAAAGTAAAACACGGCACGACTTTTACACTTCAAGAGAATCTCTTCTTCAACAGATTCGCTTCTACTTCAGCAGAATCCTTCTAAAGATTGATGCAGAAATCCTACTTCAGATAATTCCCAACAATCCTCCCTAAACCGGAATTTGACTTGGTTAAGTTCCAGCTTCCTACCTTGATAGATCTTAGAGACTTCAAGATTAGAGGATTGTTCTCAAACATCGAGTAAAGAACCAATAATAATCTCATCTCTATGATGAGCAAACTTTGAAACGCCGTGTCTTTGCAAAGAACACATGACATAGTGTACATCAATACTTATTAGTTGCATACTATTCTCATCACATCCGTGTGTTAACTCCCGAGAGAGTGAATCATTGAAAATAATGGATTTGATGTCTCTTTACCAATAGCCATCACTACCGGAGTAGCCGATGTTTAAGTCCGAAAACTATGGTACATTGATAACCATCTCGATTTATGAGCAAATCAAAGAACTATATAAACGGATTTGATGTGTCTTTACCGTAGCCGCTTGCTCGTGACTAGTCAATTCTTAGAATTGGTGAATTGATAACCAAATATGGATTCGCTTGCCTTTACCACAAGCCATATACTTGTGGGCTAGCCAATTCTTGGATTCCAACAAGGAATAGACCATGGTGAATTGATGACCATACAACTCTCAAAGAATTAAGCATGGGTGGTTGCACCCTATGATTTTGAGCAAATCATTACAACTATCAACAGATTTGATGTGTCTTTACCAAAGTCAGCACTTTGGACTAGCCAACTCTTTGATATACACAAGGTATATCCGTGAGTTAAAACCATCAACAAAATACAACAAACCCGCAAAAGAAAGTTTTTTTTTTTTTTTTTTTTTTTTTTTTTTTTTAACTAAGAAAACAAACAAAACAAAGAAAAAAAATCTCCTCGAGGCATATGCCTCCCCGAGGCCTATGCCTCCCTTAAACTTTGCGCTAAGGGTTAAGCATTCCAATATTGACCACTAGGTGTTGAAACCTTGGTCCATCAAAAGCTTTTGTTAATGATCCGCCACATTATCATCTCAGATGAATTTTCGCCACATTTATCAAATGTTTTCATATGCATCTCTTATAAAGTGGTGCCCGATTTCAATATGTTTGGTTCTACCGTGAAAACCGGATTTTGACAATGCATATGGTACTGATTATCAATAAAAGAGTTGTGTTCATGAAGTTATACCCATAATCCAAAGAGCTTGGTTTTGAATCCAAAGGACCGTCCACAAAGAATTTGCAAAGAAGAACATACTCGCTTCAAGAGTTGAGGTAGCCACAATGGTTTGTTTCTTGCACCGCCAAGAAATCAATCTCGCTCCAAGGAATTGACACCTCCAGCCAGGATCTCCTATCCAGATTTGCACCAAAGATAATCACCGCCACTATATGCTTCCAACTTAAAAGGAGACTCTTTGGGTACCAAAGGCCTAAATGAGGTTGGCCTTTGAGGTACTTAAAGATCTTCTTGATCGCATTGAGATGGGAAGTAAGAGGAGTGACTTGATGTCGAGAGCAAACACTCACAAAGAAAGGTAATATCGTGCCTTGAAGTCGTTAGATACATTAATGAACCAATCATAGATCTCAGATAAATGAACATTCACAGAAGATCCGTTCATTGTTGGCTTTTGTTTTGGAGCTTCATAAGGTGTTGTGGCGCTCGACACCTTCCATACCAAATTTCTTCAACATGTCCTCACATATTTATCTTGACCGATAAATATCCCATCTTGTTTCTCGAACTTGAGACCCAAAAGAAAGTAAGCTCCCCATAGCACTCATCCGAAATTCTCCTTCATCGATCCTCAAATTCCCTACACCAAGCTTCTTTAGTGGATCCGAAATGATGTCATCCACATACACTTGCACAAGTATGATGTCTGCCGAGTTCTTCTTCGTAAAAGAGTCTTATCAATGGCACCTCTTCTCGTAGCCATGCTTCAAAGAGAAATGATGAAAGCCTAGCATACCATGCCCTTGGTGCCTGATGAAGTCCATAGAGAGCTTTAACTACTTTGTAAACATGATTAGGATGATCCGGGTCTTCAAATCCTTTGGGTTGTGTGACATAAACTTCTCTTCTATCTCACCATACGTAAAAGCACCTTTAACATCCATCCGATACAAAGATGAAGCCCATGTAGGATGCATAGGCCAAGAAAATTCGAATAGCCTCTACTCTAGCAACAGTGCAAACACTTCATCATAATCAATCCTCCTCTTGCTCGTAACCTTGAGCTACTAATCTTGCTTTGTTTTTAATAACCACACCCTTGCATCTCTTTTGTTCTTCGTAATCCATTTAGTTCCAATAGCATATTTGCCATCCGTAATGGTACCAAGATCCAAACTTGTTGGTTTTGAAACTGCTGCATTTCGCCTTGCATTGCCTCAATCCAACTAGAGTCTTCAAGAGCTTGAGAGACACCGGTTGGTTCTACTTGAGAAAGAAAACACGCAAATGCATAATGCTTGTAGTCTCGTGTGATTGTCTCTTTGCCGATTTGAGACATAGGAGAGAAAAGCAACTCGTCCAAATTTAGGACTAGAGATAGCCCTTCGAGTTCTAACAGAGCTAGAATGTCACCAATAATGTTGGATTGAGGGTGAGTTATGTTGATTCTTTTAGTAGCAAGGGGTTGACTTCAATGGTAGGTTCAAGATTAGACACAGCTTGGTACAAAAGTTGTGTCATAGGAAGGTGAGGTGAAAATGCCGATTGGTTGATGATTTCCAAGATCCAAGGACTTGGAAAGCGAGTATACGGTTCACCAAAGTCCGTGGACACTCTAGTAGGAATAGGAGTAGTAATGCATTTAGCTTTCAGATTTGATGACGATGGGAGAGATCGCATCGTTGTCGCAGAAATATGGTTTCCACCGACACCTCATTTGCAAACTCCCATTCACCTTCTCGCCTTCAAGCTTAGTCGCAAACTCTTGAGTCTCAAGCCTAGCAAGGTCCTCAAGATAGTGTGATTCATCTTCACTCTCACCAAGTATCTCTAGAAGAGTTACCGCAACATTGTTGGGGAGAAAGAAGGCACAAGAATGGGTTGTTCATCATCTTCAAAATCACTTCCAGTCGCATCCAAGGTACCGCATTGTTAGTGGGAGATTCTTGAGAGCCTCGCACTTTGGTTAGCCATATGTCTAGTATACCCCGTGATAATCGCTAGGTAGTCAAGGTCAAAAGACCACACATGACCCCGCCCTTGAACATTGGGCTTATCTTCCGTGTATCTCGTGTTCAAAGTCTCCTCTATCTTCTTGGCGATAAGTTGTACACTCAGAAGCCTTGCTATTAGTCGAATAACCCACAATATAACCATCATCGCCTTTCTCATCAAACTTCCCCAACGGATCACCGGTGTTTAGAATGGTCACTTGACAACCAAAAGGTTTGAGGTAATGAATGACCGAACCTTCCCAAAGAGAAGTTCATATGGTGTTTTGAGGTGAGGTCTAGTAATGGAGACCTCATACACATAGCAAGTCGTGCCAACAACCTTCATCCGTAACATAGTGGGCAATTTAGAGTCTCGCAAGCATTGATCTTGCAGCCTCTATCAAGGTCCTATTCTTTCTTTCACCACCCCATTTTGTTGCGGGTTCTTGGATTGCTATAGTCCCTTTTATCCCTTTAGACCTACAGAGTTCTATAATAATAGCATTCTTGAACTCGTCCCATTATCACATCGAATTCCTTAACCTTCTTGTTCAACTGATTTTCAACGAGGGTGATGAAGTCTTTCAAGACCGGAGTTGTTTCATCTTTAGTCCTTAGAAAGAACACCCAACAAAATCGCTATATCCATCGCTGATAACCAAACAAAAGTACTTGTGATCAATGCTTCGACTTGAGTTGGACCAAATAGATCCATATGTAACAAACCAAGAGGCTCGTAGATAATGCTCACCGCAGTGATGCTTTGTAGGAGGCTCTGTTGCTTCCCTTTGTTGCATGCAACACAATTATGATCATTGGAGAAAACTTTGAGGTAGACCTTCAACAAGACCCCTTTTAGAGAGTGTGTTTATGGTCTTGAAATTCACATGAGCCATTCTCCTATGCCATTTGTTAGACTCATCCAATGATGCTTTAGCCAAGAAACAAGTGAGGTCACCTTCGTGATGAACTTCATTGAGGTTGAATGTGTATAGATTGTGAGTTCGAGGAACTCTCAAGAGAATTGAAGTATCTTCCGAAGCTTGAACTCTTTAGAAAGCACAAGACATTCATCTTCGAGAAGAGTACCTTGTTCTTGGTGTCACAAATTTGTGAGACCGAGAACAAGTTGAAGTTCAAGTTCCCTAACATAGTACACATTCTCAAAGTTCAAGAGGGGTGTCTTGATGGTGCCTTTCCCAAGAATTCTACCATCACTTCCACCAAAGGTCACATTGCCTCCTTCTTCAATAGGAACAAAATTGTGCATCATATCTCTATTTCCAGACATACTTCTTGAACAACCACTATCAACAATACCAATATCTTTATGCTTAAGAGGATGATCCTACATAAACAAACATATATACAAAAGAATGTTAGTATACAGAGGAGGCTCAAGTCATTGCTGACTTGAACCTGCCTTGTGGATCATTAGATTTAGGTTTAGCAAAAGAGTAAGATCCACCATTGTTCTTGGGTTTCCATTGAAATTTAGGTCCCTTATTATTCCAAGAACAACTCACGAGGACTTGACAAAGAAGCATTCCAACATCCTTTCCCATTATTCATAGAGTCAACATATGCAGCCAATAACCATGTTTAAAGTATGGGCTAGTGGGTTGCACATAAGGTCTATCACCGATCTCTTCCAAGGAGAGTCAAGATAAGTAGCTTGTGGGACATAAGGTGGAATATTCTTAACATTGGTCCACACCGTCTAGGTTTCACGAGTAGCACATACACCCAATCTTTGCTCATAAAAATCACAATCCTTAATTAAATGAAATTTACTTCCACAAACAAAACATGTCTTCCTTTTGGAAGATTGATTCAACAAAGAAGATGTTCTATTACAAGTAGAAGTACTTAAACCGTAAACATTAAAGGAATTGTTTTTACAGACTTATTATGCAAAGATTTAAAGGACAAGTCTTCGTGGGAAACAGCTTGGAAGTTGATTCCTCAAGCCTATCCTAGAAGGCTTGTAGATAGACTTGGGTGCAGTGCTTGGGTGTAGGCTCGTGAGGGCTTGGGAAGGTCCGACTTATCACTTGAATCACAACCGTAAGTAGATCCTTGATCCGATGAATTGTCACCGCCGAGAAAGAGACAAAGTCATAAGATGAAGCATCGTTGTCCGCAAGTCTTTTGACTTTTGCCATACAGATGGTGTGATCCATCAAAGTCAACAGAATAGATGGTCAGTCAAGGCATGAATTCACCTCTAATAGGTCCAGGACAACATGTAAATCACCTTCCTTTTAAAATGTTCTAAGCCCGCAGTGTAGATTTACGCCCATCTTGCCTAGCTTCCAATCCTACATACTTTTGAAAACCTAAACCTATTCCGAGTTCACCGACCGACTATTATAGAGTTCTCTAGCTAGATTGTCACCGATATTAACCATTGTTTATGTCTAGCTATTTCCTCAAGAAGTTTCTCTTTAAGCTCTAGATTCTCAAGAATAGTATCGCCTTTTTCCTTTTCAAAGGCGCTTAAAGTTAATATTAGCAATATCTAGATCAAATTGTAGCACCTTAATCTTTTCTTCATAAGCTATCCGATTCTTTTGAAACCATACCTTTTGTCTTTCTAATGTTTTTAACGAAAGTTTATAAGCTTCATTATCAACATAGCATTCATTGTATTTAGGTTTCATAGTATCATAAGCTTCTTTAAGTTCATTGTATCTTTCACTACAACCAAATATACAATTGTGTACCGAGAAAGTCCCATCAAGGCAAACCGATCATGCCTATCTTCCAAGTACATCTTGCCAAGAATCCAAGCTTCTCAAGACGCTAGCCTTCCTCATTCACAGTGTTCATGTGCAACCCATTTGACCTGCTCATCCAAGGTGACAAGAGTCAAGTGCTAGCTCCCTTCCGATTCTCACGATAGGAATTGTAGTTAGCTCCTCTCCACTCTTCCCTGCTTTGCATTCCTCGAGAAATGACCCATCCGTGACAAGAGAAACACTTGACCTTTCTCCCGTCAAAGCGAAATGGATCCTTTCCTTGAAGCCAAACTTTCTTCCCGCCTTCTCCTCAAACCTCTTGATATCATCGAAAGCATGGCCACCGCCATTTCGCCATCTCCTCCATCTCAAGAGGGTCCACCGATCAAAATCTTCATAGACAAGATGTCACGAGTATCATAATCAAGAACAATGAATGAAGAACATCCTCCAATATACTACCGCTTTAGCTTGAGGATGTGATGGAGTGGGACGATAAGATGATGATGGTAAGTAAGATGGACTTGAAGCATGCATCATCATATTGGAGTGAGATGTCCCAACAAAGGTCGAATGACCGTAAGAGGATGCACGGTAGGAGATCCGACATCGTGTTCAAGAGATCTGAGTTTGTTGTACAACTCATCAAAAGTGAGCATGTCCAACCCACCTTTAGCTTTAAGGGCTATACTCACATGTAACCATGATGGAGGCAAAGATCGAGGAACTTTGAATTGCAATCATCATTGTCGCTTTGCATTCACCGGTTTAGCCGACTCGTAATCTTAGAAACCCGTCAGATCCCTTGTGGATACCTTCTTCTTCGTAGATATTGAACTCTTGGAAGTGTTGTCTCAAAGATGGACTTCCTCATTCTCCTGGACTCTTCATTTCCACCAAACCTTGCTTTAAGAGCCATCCAGATGTCCTTTGCATCAACCATGTGGTGAAAATCACCCAAGTGATCTTCGTGAATAGATTGAAGAAGGATGGTTCTTACTTTGTGCTCTCTTTGCACGCCTAGAATCTCTTCAAAGCAGCTTTGGGAGGAGCAATGGTAAACTTACCATCAAGATCCGGGATAGTCTTCTTCGATCGCTTCCATTCTTCACAATCTCCCATAGATTCCAATCAATATTGAGATCCAGCTCGCATCTTCATGGTCCATGATCATACTCTTCCTTTTCGTGATAAGGAAACTTACCATTACCGTTGGAGAGACTAAGTTGTCGCATGAGGTGGTGTTTTTTGATGTTGTTGTTGGTGACTTCGATTCATCATCGCCTGCATGGTGAATATGTTTTGGTTGTATGGGGTGAGGTAAATATGGTTCTCAAGATCGTAGAGACTCTCCCGAGGCTCGATACCACTTGTTGAACACGCATGCACCTTGATGATCTTGAGCACTCGTGGATCGTTAGTGTTGCCTATGTAATCATAAGCAAACTAATAGAAAATCTCTACAACCCGTATTCTATAGCGGAAAGTAAATACAAGTTGTTATAACTAAGAACACTTAGATCCTCTATGGATCTTTTATTAACCAAACACTATGTTTCGGATGAGTTATCTATTACAAACTATGAGGTTCCTTTTATAGACAAGGAACCCTAAACTATTACTACTCAATCGACTAAACATGCAAGCATGCATTTAATGACTAAAACACTAAATAATATTGAGCAAGACAATAATACCCATGCTAACCTCGGCAAGACAAGAATAATGATGGGTTAGCATTTAAATAATAAAGCGATGTCGATCCTAGTCGCCTTCCACCCTTCAAAGTAAACACGGCACGGCTTTTACTACTTCAAGAGAATCTCTTCTTCAAGAGATTCTCGCTATCTACTCTCAGATGAATCCTTCATAAAGATTGATGCAGATTCCAAATCCTACTTCATTCATAATTCCCATATCATTGAACAGTTTTAGAAATACTTATCTTTTCAGAATCATGCTATGACAAGTTCACCTGATAAATGTTTGTTAACATCATCACAAGCAACAAACACGAAGTCTAACTGGGACATGCCATAGGCAGTGGGTTTTGTTATGTCTAAATCTGCTCTTTTGTCTGCATCCGTCCACCTAAATATGCTATGTCTTCATCTGCTCGTTTGTCTTCATCTGTCCACCTGAATCTGCTCTGTCTGCATCTGCATGTCTGCATTTGCCTGTCTGAATCTGCTCTGCCCGCCTGAATCTACTCTTCGTCTACCTCTGTTCGGATCTGCATGCTTGAATGCGTTTTTTTATCATTGGTTTCAGAGTTTTCTTGTCAAACTCTCAATGTAGCATTGTGAGTTTAAGGGGGAATGTTAGTTTAATAAAGGGTTAGGCCCATTGGTCTAAGCCCGTTTATCTTCTAGGACTGTCTTATTTGTAGTCTATTTAATATCCTGTATTTTCATGTTCCGTATTGCATTATCATTATCAATGCGATTTTTAGTTTTGTATTGGTTTCTACAGATAGAAATAGTCAAAGAGATGTGATATCAGTGTGGGTCTATGTATGGTACCATCTTGTTATAATATTTGAAGTATTTTTCTCCTATGTCAAAAAGTAAAAGAGGAATAATAAAACAATGGTTTATAGACTTTGACGTATAAAAAGCTTAGGAATGGAGTGGGTGGTAGTCCGGTAGTGGTATGGAGCACCTCCTCTACTATTCATATTTTGTCAAATCACTTATTTTTGTTTGCTCTAACATATCATAATTATATTACTGATAAACGAGTCTTTTTTTCAAATGTTTCACGGTATTATAAATGTATTCAAAATATTACTAATGTGGTAGCCAAATTTGTTATTTCGTGTTAATACAACCACTTGTGATCGAGTACAAATACCACATAGAAATTTTTGAAAAGCTACAGGTACGTTAATATTCAACAAAACAAGTATATCATAACAAATAAAAACTTTGCTACAAGACTAGTTATATTTTGAGTACACATATCACAATAAGAATAATATTTAAAAAAAAAATCATCTATAGTGTATAGCTTAGAACCTTAAGATTATCCAAAATAATAATTGATATAACTTTACCTCTTCTAACTAGATAGCCAAAAAGTTCTTTTGAAAACCCACATGTACCGATTCACAATAATAATAAAAGTTAACATCCGGGGCCGTGCTTAGTACAACAATAACAAAAGTTAACATCTGGGGCCGTGCTTAGTACGGCCGAAAAGGCTCCCTAGTTTAATAGATAATTTATTAGTTTTCATTGAATCGGTCTAGCTAGTATTACTTAAAACTTTGGGCAAGGAAAGAAAACTATTTACTTATGAAAATGTACCAAAATTACTAGTGAACTTTAAAAAAGTCTAGTAATACTTGTATACATTCAAATTTAAAATAAAATGAATAACTTTTTAAGTGATTTAACTGAAATACCATTTTGGTCTTCATTTTTCATCTTTCTCATTTTTACTCCAGAATTCCGGCGACGTTTTTTGACTATTCTCGTGAAACAACCGGCCCATTATAAAAGACTCCCTAAATAACTTTACCAGCTGGCCGGAATGAAATATATGGTAAATTCAGACATTATCACCTAACCTTTTATTTAAACTGAAACAAAGATCATAAATCATTCAACACTCAAAACAATAGTACTAAAATCACTTCATATTATAAGCAAGAAAAACGAAGATAAAAAATGGTAACCTCATTCAAGTCAGTTGGGAAAAAAAGGACACAAATATTGACTTAACTATAATTGCTTGAATCAAAAGTTTTTAAAATAAATTACTACTGTATGTGTTTAATTTTCATTCAATTCTCAACAACTGAATTAAATGCTAGCTGAGAAAACGATGTGAGGCAAAAAAAACTAATCATGAAATAAAAGTGAAAACCTAGATTGGAATGTAAAAATAAGCTACTAAAAACTGAAATTAATACACTGTCAGTTTAAGCTAATTGCTACAAAAAGGTAACTGAATAAAAATAAGGTGGACATCGTAAAGTTAACCATAGGGCTAGGTGGAACATTAGATCACGAAGCAGCAGCGGTTAATGTTAATGAGGGCTTTGAGTATATATTTTTCGAAAATACAAAATCGTATATATTGAAAGACGTAAAAATCATCAGATATGCGTAAAAACTCTGAAAAGATATATATGCAATTATTCACTTTGAGAGGGGTATATATGCATTTTTGCCGTTAATGAAAATTAGAAAGATGAAGATTGAAAAGCAAAAAATATTTTAGTCAAATCATTTAAAACGTTATTGATTTTGTTTTAAATTTAAAAAGACCTTATTAAAGTTAACTAGTAAATGGTCATGGTTCAAAACACACCTCCTGATAAGTACAATCACTGGGATATGTGCTTATTGTCTGGGGCCGGATCGTTGTGGGAGGGTCTGGTTGGCATCCATAGAATGCATGGGACCAGGGTGATGCCACCGATCTTCACATTTTGGAGAAAGTTAACTAGTAATTTCAGTACATTTTGATAATTATACTAGTTTCTTTTTGCCTATGCCCTAAAACTTTATGTGACTACTTACTACTATATAATTTGTTAGAGACTAACAATTTTTTTTTTCTTTTCTCGAGTAACGTTAATCAGAAGAATAAATTATACGAGTAACATTCTTACACGAAATAATACAAGGTATTAACAGAACAAGTTTTCCGTGATCACAAGTTGCCCCAAAGACTTAGGGTGCGTTTGGTATGTTGTCATGAATGATAATGGGTATGTGTTTGATAGTAGTGGTGGGTCCCTCATAAATGAAAGATCCATTCTTACATCTTTAGATGTATATGAAGTATAGATTATATCTATCATTCATTACGATAATGGTGGGCCCCCTTATCTTAAACAAACACCTTTAATACTTTCATAGTCATAGTGTCATTCTCATAGTGGGATACCAAACACACCCTTAAATAGTTAAATTAGCTAACCATTCATTAAATGCCAAGTGGTTTGCTAAATTTCTTCAACACATTATATGATCAAGGCCTATAAAAACATGCATAGAGAGTGATCAAACAAAAGCAATAATTCAATTCATGACCACCATGGCATTGGCAACGACCATGTTCTTCCTCCTCCTTCTGGCTTCATCAGCCACCTCGAATGGAAAATCTATCAAATTGCCAGAATCTGATAAAAATCTCGTAGAGTTTCCTTTAAATTTAGAATACTTGGAAGCCGAGTTCTACTTATTTGCAGCGATGGGAAAGGGTTTGGACTACATCCAACCGAATCTTACTGGTGGCGGACCGCCACCAATCGGTGTAAAGATGGCTAATCTTAGTCCTCTTGTTAAAGATGTCATAACTCAATTTGGTTTTCAAGAAGTTGGTCATGTCAGGTTCATCCTTACAACTCTTACCTTCATTGTCTAAGAAGAAAACGTGTTCTTGAATTAAAATGTCTTGACTCTTTTAGAGCCTGATTTCATAATTTTGTTTGCATATATACTAGGAAAAAAGCTATAAATTCATAACGTCTTTCTGAAAAAACTTCATTATCTTTATCTTTACTTATCATTGTCATACATAACCGTTTCATTTTATTCGGTTATTTTCGTCGGTTTTATCCGTTTTTATCCGTTTTAGTAAATCGTCCATTTTATCCGTTTCGTTTAATATGTCCAGATAAAAGCAGATAAAGCGGATAAAACCGTTTTGACGTGGATAATAAAAGCGGGTTTTATCCGTTTTATCTGCTTTTATCCGGACGATTAAAATGAAAACGGATAAAAATGGACGATTTACAAAACGGATAAAAGCGGATGAAAATAACCGAATAAAACGAAAACGGTTATGTACATGACAATAAGTGAAGTAAATAGAAGATAATGAAGCTTTTTCAAAATACATTATAATTTATAGCTTTTTTCCTATATACTAAGAGGCTATAATCTGTCTTATAAAAAAACCAATCTTAATACTTGATACAACTCCATATTCTATATAATTATTTGTATTTATAACCCATTGTATATATCTACATAGTAAGCAAATCTTTCATCCAAACACTAAAAATGGTTTATTGTATCTAATTAGCTCACAAGTTGCTTTAATGTTCAAGACAATACTCGGTTAAATTTAAGATGTAATCTGGATATATATATACAGCGCAATAAAAAGCACGGTACCCGGATTTGCAAGACCTCTATTGAATTTAAGTAAAGAAGCATTTGCAAGTGTAATGAACAGTGCATTCGACAGACCCTTATTTCCACTTTTCGATCCATATGCGAACGATATCAACTATTTGCTTGCAACGTACGCCATCCCTTATGTTGGTCTCACTGGTTATGTCGGCACAATTCCAGAACTCAAAAGTCGTACTGCAAAACAGGTATTTTTTATTTTATTTTATTTTATTTTTTATATACATGTAGTTTCAATTGTCGAAAAACACAACCAAACTTAAACTATATATATTCATCAGCTTATAGCGGGTCTTTTGGGAGTAGAAGCAGGCCAAGATGCGGTTATTAGAACCCTTTTATACGAACGAGCAACACAAAGGGTAATTCCATACGGTATAACGGTAGCTGAATTTACTGATAGAATATCAGAGCTAAGAAACAGGTTAGGTCATGCTGGCCTAAAAGATGAAGGCCTTATTGTCCCAGCTTCTTTAGGGGCCGATGGGAGGACAACGGGTAATATATTGTCCGCGAATGCTAGCTCGTTGTCATATGGTCGAACACCACAAGAAGTACTACGAATTCTGTATCAAACTGGAAATGAACATGTTGCTGGTGGTTTTTTTCCTCGTGGTGCTAATGGGACAATCGCTAGAAAATACTTGAAGTTCGCAAAAGATCTTGAATGATTTATTTAGTTTTTGCTAGCAGGAGGTGATTCCGGAAGCAGTCCCTTTTGTTAGTCGCATATTTGCATAGCCCGATTTGTATGGGCTAAGGCCAAAGTATCACTTGTTAATGTTTGGATACTATATATGTATTATTCCGATTTTATTAATGATATACGAAACACTTGAATACCTTACATGGTATCAGCCACCAGAAAATCTTCAATCCTAACAACCCTAAACATCGTTTCTTCTCAACCCTTTAATTTTCTGTCGATCGTTGGTATCATGATTACCAGTCGACTAAACTGTTTGTTATTGTCAACTATTGGTATTAGTTGATTACCAGTTGACTGTGGAGCTTGTTTTCCCTCCTGGATCGTTGGTACAAGTGATTATCAGTCGAGGTTTTGGTTCATTGTTTATTGAAGTTCACTGTTTACCAGTCGAGGTTTTGGTAGTTTATTCGGATATCAGTGGTATTGCTGGGTTTTTGTTACAAGCCCTAAACATCATTAATACAGTTCCCACTCATTTATTAAACCCTACCCTTATCCAAGTTAGTGTTACAATTCTTATCATCAAACCCTTGTCGTTTTACACCTAAACCGTGCCCTAAACCTTCAATATGACCGGTGATACCCCGCTTCCACCCGTGATCTTACTCTCTCTCACAAACTCATGACTATTCACAATCTCAAGAATCTTGTTCCCGTTAAATTGGATGTTGATGATATGAACTACTCATCTTGGGTTTATTTATTCAAAAACCTTTGAAAGGGATATAGTATTATGGACCATATTTTGGGCAGTGGTGACGCATCATCAAGCAACGTCACACCTCCCGATGCCGAGTGGCTAAAGATTGATACGATCATCCATTCATGGATATTTATTACCTTGTCCAACACTCTTCAACAACGACTTGTTGAGGATCCTCAAACGGCGAAGTAAGCATGTGATCTTACTGATTTGATCTTCAATGACAACAAGCGTTCTTGTTCTACTGCATTGAAGGCCGAATTACATGCCTTAAAGCTTGGGGACATGAGTACCGATGCTTATTTTCGTAAGATCGAGACCATTTCTACTATATTGACGAGTCTTGGGTCTCCTATTAGCAATGACGATGTGTTTAGTTTTGCTCTTGAAGGATTGCCCGCAAAGTATGATAATGTCTCTACTATCATTCCTCATAGCTAGACGTTTCCGGATCTTAAAACAGTTCCGTCTATGCTAACTACGAAAGAGATGCGGCTAAAGTCACGGGTACATGACACTTTTGTGGATTCTACTTTCTCGTCACCAATGGTTTTGTTGGCTAAGAGTGTGTTTGATAGCCACTTAATAAGACAATGCCTAAAACTGAATCGGTCAAAGGTGGGTTTGTATGATAGAAAAAAATACTCCGTAGTGTGCTAAGTGGGCCAAAGCACTTCTGAACGGGCCGCCTCCCACACCCATGCCCTGTGATTCAGCATCTTCTCATTTATCTTAAATACCTTTTCTTTTTTTCATACGCAATCTTCTAAACCCCTCACCAGTCGCCTCCGATTAACTTTATTTAGAATTACTTCAAAGTCCTAAAGTAATTTAGAATTAAAGAATCAATAGTTATTGTAATTTTTAAGCTTAAACTATAGCTTGAGCGATTAATATATGTATTTCGTCATGTTGAGGTGGAGGACCATTCATAGGAAATCGCTTGTATTGTATCAATTGAACGGAATCAACGAGTAAGTTATATTACACCACGAGAATGCTTAAATTTGGGGTGATATTTGACTACGGCTACGTCACACTCGCCAAACTAGATGTAAACTTAAGTTGGGTTGCCTCGATCCCATCTTCTTGTACTGGCTTTTTCCGCATTTTTCGTAGGCATTGATCGATATGGGCGCTAAGTGACTGCTTATGAGAGTAAACTACTCTGAAAACGGCGGTGTCATTATTTTGTTTAGTTTTCAAACTATATTGGCGATGCAATTGTGGAGAAGTTTACTCAAAATAATTTGTTACTAATCAACCATATGAATGATCTAAAAAGGAGTGGAAAAGTATGTAATAGTTGAGTTCGAGTATCAAAGTACTCTACTATTATCTATATTAAATTCAAGTATCTAGGTGTCACTTTATATTGAGTTTGAGTATCGAAGTGCTTATTATTATCTATATTATAATCTTCACAGAAAGTTAAATTGGTAATCCCAGACAACTCAGATTTCTCATTCAAAAAAAATATCAAATAATCATTTTCATTTATCTCAGTAACTTGAAATCATTTAGTAGCTTTGATTCATTCAGCGTAAAATCATATTTTTTTAACAAACAACCCCTAACTCCGGTCCTAATGCTCACCGCTCTGCTCCTTCTATGGAAAAGGTACACAAACCATGTTTCAATTTCAATAAGGGTGCTTGTCATTTTTGTGAGTATTGCAAGTTTCTTTATAGTGGGTTCATGGTAATTCTTCTTCTTTGTCAACTAATGGACCTTGTTATATTGTTCCACCCTTATCGACCTTGACACATAATGACCTCATGACTTTGCAAGGTCCATTGGCTAAACTAGAGTGTAGTGGGAATACTAAGGGTGAAAACTAAAGTTACGCAACATATTTTTTCAAATAAACAGGTCTACGCAATGTACTTTGTAAATTGTCAAAGATACGCAATATATTTTCAAATAATCTTCGATCTAACTAATATAACCGGTTAGCAGCAGGTTACCAAGTCACCTTTGATTAAAAGTTACACCGTTGGTCCCCCAAACAAGACCAAATTCGCCCATTTAGTCATATACTAATAAAGCTCATTAAAATTTAAAAAAAAAAAAAAAAACCTTGTAAATTTGTTTTCTTAAAAGTTACTTAAAATATATATTTTTAAATTTATAATTTAAAAAATGGATAAATTTTCATACACATTTTTTTTTAATATGGATAAACTCTTTGTATTTTTTTAAATATCTTGAAAATTGTAATTTTGTAAAAATAAATATAAAATTATGATAGTTTTAAAAAAATCGAAAATCATATTTTATTTTTTTAAAAATTACAATTTTCAAGATTTTCAAAAAAATATAAAAGTTTATCCAGATTGTTAATACAAATAAGCCGTAAAAACGTTTATTTATATTTTACGATCTTCTAATGTTTTGTCGATAACAAAAGTAAAATCATATTAACGAAACAAATAAAATACGTAAATGGTTTGAACTAATAGTTTTCTAACATATTCACATTTTGACATAAAACACTAAAACAAGTATAAGTGATTTTATGATCTAGATATATATGTACAACAACTAGTGTTTACATATTGGCTTAACAAGTATAAGTGATTTTATAATCTAGATATATATGTACAACAACTAGTGTTTACATATTGAGTTAACACATACTTAAGCTAAGTATAATAAAATGGGTAAAACAAGTATATACTAAAATGGGTAAAAAACAAGTATATACTAAATAGATAAAAACTAGCAAATGGTTTTGACCCATAACCCATGGTTTTATATATACCACTTATACAAGTTCAATGTATCCTTAAGGTACATTGTATCTAGAAAGAAACCATGGATCAACCCATAACCCATGACCCATGACCCATAACCAAAAATACTCATGGGTAAAGAGGAGCGCCCACGGATCCCTAGCTTTGTGTTAGCCGGATCCCAGTGGAAGGGATCCGTGGATCCGTGGGAACAGTGAGGAAATTTGCCTATAAATAGTGAGCCATTTCTTCATTATTACTTACCCTTTCAATCCTCTTTCTAACACACTTTCTCCCCGAGTTAGATCTCACTAACCTTAGATCCAAGAGATCTATGTTTGTAGTTTTGTTTTGTGTGATCTTTTAGGTTCCTCTTAAAGGCAAGATCACCACCTTTGAAGTCGAGCAAGCTCAAGTCCATGAGTTGCTATGCTTCCTCATCATCAAGGCTATCAAGTCCTCTTGTTGATGATTCATTTCCTTCTTCAAAGAAGTTTAGTGTTGAAGACATTAGTGAAAGATGTCTCAAGTGTCAAGACGAAGATATTAGTGAAGAGTATCTATCGTCCATAGGATAAGCACTTGTGGTAGGTGCTTAGAAGTCAAAGACAAAGAAGCATTAGTGAAAGGTGCTTAAAAGTCAAGACAAGGAAGCACTAGTGAAAGGTGCTTAGAAGTGAAGACACAAGACATTAGTGAAAGGTGTCTTGTAGATCTAGTCAAAGGCATTAGTGAAAGATGCCTTAGATGTACAATCGATATGGTGTGTTTCGATGTACAAGATAGACTAGTATAGGATCCAAGGATATTGATATCCTTGATGATGTTGTAAAGGAGTAGATCGCCTTTGGGATTAGTCGTTGGTGTAGTGTGGTAGTAGTTCCTCCATTGCAATGGAACTAGGTGCTTAGCCTAGTACCTAATAAAGGGTAGGCGACATTGTGAAGGTGTAGTTCACCTAAGGTGTGAAAGAACTAGGTACTTAGCCTAGTACCTTATATAGGGTAGGCGACGTTGTGTAGGAGTGGTTCACCTTGGTGTGAAAGAACCCGGTGGTTAGCCTAGTACCGGAAAAAGAGTAGGCGACGTTGTGAAGGCTTCTCCGCCATAAGGAGCTTGGTGTAGTGATTACGAACTCTCGAGTAGGTGACTCGGGAGTGGAGTAGGCAAGGAAGGTGACCTTGTAGCCGAACCACTATAAATACTTGCGTTGTGGTTTTGTGCTTCTTACTCTTTTCTTTCATTACATATCTTCTATATGCTTGCTTATCAACATCCAACATACACAACCAAATAGATTGATATAAGTCAATCTAAATAGATTAAAAGGAAGTTTTAATTGGTAAAACTATTCAACCCCTTCTAGTTTTCCACAATTGGCATCGAGCTTCGTTACCAAGTTTCTTGAAGTATATTGTACTTTAAAACTTGATACGATCCATAGTTAATTGAAAACTACAAAGAAGGTTTTTTAAAAAACAAACATCATGTTTTTCAAAACGATATGTTTGGATGTTGATTTGATAACAACATTTTTTTTATTTTTCTTTTCACTTAAATTGCACTAATCTTCTTTGTGATGTTGATTAGTCAAAGCTCATACCCACCAAGCTTTAGGAGTTGCTTGGTAACAAGAATACCTTCCTTAAGAAGGTATCTTAGACGCAAAGGAGCGGAATCGCCTAAGTGACATTTGTCATTTGTAAAAGACATTCCTAAGTGCATTCGAGGTATGAATTTCTACTTATATCTAAATGATATTTGTTTAGTATATAAGTGTTATTTGCTAGGCTTTTATTTGAGTAGATTTTGTGTTTACACATGATTTACATGTAGCTCGTTAGAAAGCATGTTTCTCACATACGTGTTATTTTTCTCGCCTATAGTCATAGTATATAGAGCTTATGCTTTATTTCTTCTAATAAAACAAAACACAATTTCAAAAATTCCTCCTTCCCTATTAATAAACCCACTCGACGCCCACTTTTTCAATCCTCACTTTTCAAATTTTCCAATTTCAAAATTCCTCTCATTCAAAAACTTCATCTTCCTCCTCATTCCATCTCTTCCTAAACCAAGAAGATCCGTCATCAACATGGTTTACATCGCACTCGTGCTCATCGCCTAACACTCATCGCACTTGTGTTCCCTATGATGAAGTTCACATACGGAGACATTTACTTTGTGTTGTTAATCTATATTGGGGTCATTTACCCAATCCTTTGTATCATCCTTAGCATTGAAATGCAATATTATTGATAATCTATTTTATCTAGGATGTTTGTGTTATTATGTGTGTTTCATTTCTTTTGATCTATATGTGTTATATTCTTTCATGATACATTAGATGTCATGTATGCATGCTAAAAGAAAATGTAGGATAAAACATACTGTGGGTACAATAACCGTAAAACCTATGTTTTTATTAAAACCGGTTCACATTACTGCATCCACGGATCCCGGAAGTTACACTAGCCGGATCCCTTTTGAAAAGGAACCGTGGATCCGTCCCATCGAAAAACAGCTTTTCATGCAAGATTAAAACCACTATCCTTCTAAAAGTAATAATCCACTAGAGTTTCAAAACCATGAGTTAGCTAAATACTAATAAAAATAAAACCATTGTTAATAGAATATCTAGTAAAACGTTAGATTATTATAGGTTGACCATAAACGCCTTCCTTATTAACCCATCACTTCTATAGGTTCAACTATGACGCATGAATACGAGTTTGATTTTTCACTCACTAGCATCTACACCCGAACATTTCCTTGAGCCCAACACACCGCAATCATGTCCGGGGTTCAATAATCTCGAAACCGCACTTCCATGAAGGACGATTGTAGACACCTCTCTACAATTCAAGAAGGTATCAATACCTCCTTCCGAGCCATAGGACTAGAATGTCTTCTTGAAATCAACGAGAAGATATGTCCAAGGTTCATAATGGAATTCTTCCGTCAAGTCGAACTCGTTCGTAATGAGGATCGCTCTCTATCTCTTTGGTTTTATATCAAAACCAAAATTTACTTTAAGCCTTGGGCATCTTGCTCACATCCTCCGAATTCCAAACCATGGACAATGTGCCTTCACCAAGATTGGTCTCTTGATTCTCTCTTCAACTTTCGTGAAGAAAATAGTCCATATTGTTCACACATACCCTCTCCGAAGATTTAACGCGCATGATATGCAAACCTCGACCATATTACTCCAATCCAAACATTATCCATACACGGATATCCGAGAAGAGTATAAGCCTGTTGCTCTCATTCTACGTGAAAATGTTTGGAGTCTTAGGGGAAATCGAGATATTCTTCCCGCTTGTTGTGCTCACATGTTGTACTGTTTGCTAACACAACAACCATACAATCTCGCCTACTTCTTCGCAAGTAGAATTACAAATCTTCAAGGCTCCAAGAATAAACTCATCCCTTATGGAATGTTCTTGACACGCCTCTATCACAATGTTATGCACTTCCATCCTCAATTTCAAAGTCCGTTGTATGTACTTGTGAACAAGATGATGGAACCGCTAAACATATCTCTCATGAAGACTTTCTTCATTCATGATTCCACCAATACCCATCAATCACATAATGATCCTCCTAGTGAAGACACTCAAGGAACCTAGAATAGTCAAATAGGATCAATTCTACTCTGTAATCCTATCTCTTCCATGAAATAAAACATCTTACATTTGATTTCCTAGTTTTAGAACTCACTTAAACAAAAACTTGGAATATAATGCATTGTCAAAGATCATTGCATACCTTTAGTAAAGGTTCTGTCTAGCAGATAGACGGATCCCAAATGTTGTACTAAACGGATCCCTACTTCTAGGGAACCGTGGGATCTGGTAAAACAGAAAATGCAATTGCAAGCATTATATGTCAAACACATCCCTTAGAACACCTCACACTAAGCTAAACATAGTGTCTTAAGATTGATTAAGACTTTATCAAGATAGGTTGACCTTTCCTACTCTTTCCAACTCACATAGATCACATTCTAAGGCTTTGTTAGATCTACCATTTCAATCCATCACTCTTCCGCTCCCAAAACTCACACTTTATTCGTCTTATATGATCTCTCACAACTAGGTTAGAAATCCTTCGATTATGACAATATTGATCATTAATCAATCTCACCTCAAAATTGATCAAAGTTGATCAAATCCTAGTTTTTCCCATCTCATAACCATTAGGATATTTTCCAAAACATAATCCTAAGACACAACCTGATCTCTAGGATCATTTAGTTTCTTTTAACTTCAATTGACATCTTTAATGTCATCCTTGGTCATCCATTGGTACTTGTTGAAAGTTCCAAATCCTTCCATAAATAACAATCATTAGCTACACCACTCATTGCCTTCAAACACTTAAGCACCCCTTCATTCAAAACACTTAGGAGAACTGAAACACTCAAGGTGATGTAGGTCTAGGATCTTAGAAACATCATTTCCACTCTTTCATAAATCGAACGCCGGATCCCTAGAACTAGCCTAGACGGATCCCTCCGAGAAGGGAACCGTGGGATCCGGATGACGCCTATGACAAATCTTACTAAAACAAATCATTTCAACTCAAACACTCCATCTCATCTTAAATGAGTTCCTAGAACAAAGACAACCTCTCAGAGTTGACTATTGTGCATGCTAATCATCACATTCCAATGAATCTTAGTGGCTTAGAGCTTAAATGCACTTTCCAAATCTTTTGGTTTATAAACCACCTTGTTAGGACCTCCATAGTCATCACTCTCATTCTAAGTTTCAGCCTTTGCAATCTCTTCAAATCATCTCATCATGAGAAAACCCCAAGTAACAACCTATCCACCAAAGAACCACCCATCAAAAGGGCTCGTGTTGTACACGAAATCTCTTCAACCGAATCATCTCCGGTCAAATCAACAAACCTTCATCATCCAATCAAACCAATTCCTAAAAGGATAGTACCCACAAAACTACCTATACCAAACACAACCATACCTCCTAGGCCAAACAATATAATCTCCACTAAACCATCACCTTTGGTTCCTAGAGCTATCTCTTTACATCCCCACAATCATCACCTCACCTCTACAATTTAGAGGACTTGCCACCTAGGCCATCTCATCCGCTCACGACAACATTCTCCTCATTAGAGGAACAATGATTCAAAATCAAGGTGTTGAGTCAACACTTGGTATGGCTTCCTTTTCGCTGCTTCCATCATATAATCCCATTTGGATTATAAGAAATCATCAAAGTCAACCACCCGACCTTATGGAAGTTGACACATCTTTACCACCATCATCATTCTTGATCGAACCATTCCTAAATGGACCTCCACCAATCCTCCATCATTCGAGGCTCCTCAAACCACTTCAATTGATCCTTTGAATCAAGCCACTTCATTTCATCCACCACCACTACCTAGCCATGACAAAGATTGCTATCATTGTCAACATGTTGAAAGTTTGATACATGAAGTACGAGAAGACCAACGTTTATGTTCTATCATCTCCTCGAACGCTTCGACGAGATTAAACCTAAACATAACTTGAGCTAGAAGATTATAGTGGTGTCTAAGCTTCAAGCGTTAGTTGATCTAAGAAATTCCTAGTTATGTATTGTCTATTTTCTTATTTTTGAGTCATGTATATCATAACTCTTGTTTTATTAAATGGAATTACATGCTACTTGTTATTTCGTTGAGCATATGATTACTTTGTTTTCATATCTCATTTATGTGATAACATTATTTGTTATTTCACCCTTGCTGAATTTGATCAGCTGATACGGATCCCTCAGATTAGTCTAGATGGATCCCTACTAGGAGGGAACCGGAGGATCCGTGAAGACAGGAAACTTTTTTTTTTTTCTTTCTACTAACTTGCATCACATTTGCAGGAAATTGTGAATTATACTTGCTTTCTAACCTTTGTTTTGTAGTATCTTAATTCACACATGAAGACCTTGACATCCTAAAGCTAGGGGAGCTTTATGTCAAAGCAATACATTGCAAATTACTTGCAATACTAGATTTATTTTCATAACTTCCCATTGCAAAGTTGCAATCATCTAGGGGAGCACACTCGCTTTTTTTTTTTTAGACGAAACCTTTGCAAACTTAGTTGCAAATGATCTAGATTAGAATTACTTTCTTGACGCCTTACATAGGGATAGACTCGTCAAGGGGAGTAAGACGAGATCTATTCCGTTACTTGCTCTTTATTTTTTCTTTTCACATGTTTTCTTTAAAACAATGTGTTGCTTTTCTTCAAACACTTTTGTTTCGACAAAAGGGGAGAAGAAAGTAAAACTACAAATTAAACGCTTACAATTTTAGCTTTTCCTTAAAATAATTTTATGTTTTGTCATCAACAAAAGGGGAGATTATTAATACAAATAAGCCGTAAAACGCTTATTTATATTTTACGATCTTCTAATGTTTTGTCGATAACAAAAGTAAAATCATATTAACGAAACAAATAAAATACGTAAATGGTTTGAACTAATAGTTTTCTAACATATTCACATTTTCACATAAAACACTAAAACAAGTATAAGTGATTTTATGATCTAGATATATATGTACAACAACTAGTGCTTACATATTGGCTTAACAAGTATAAGTGATTTTATAATCTAGATATATATGTACAACAACTAGTGTTTACATATTGAGTTAACACATACTTAAGCTAAGTATACTAAAATGGGTAAAACAAGTATATACTAAAATGGGTAAAAACAAGTATATACTAAATAGATAAAAACTAGCAAATGGTTTTGACCCATAACCCATGGTTTTATATATACCACTTATACAAGTTCAATGTATCCTTAAGGTACATTGTATCTAGAAAGAAAATCATGGATTAACCCATAACCCATGACCCATGACCCATAACCAAAAATACCCATGGGTAAAGAGGAGCGTTCCACGGATCCCTAGCTTTGTGCTAGCCGGATCCCAAGTGGAAGGGATCCGTGGGAACAGTGAGGAAATTTGCCTATAAATAGTGAGCCATTTCTTCATTATTACTTACCCTTTCAATCCTCTTTCTAACACACTTTCTCCCCGAGTTAGATCTCACTAACCTTAGATCCAAGAGATCTATGTTTGTAGTTTTGTTTTGTGTGATCTTTAGGTTCCTCTTAAAGGCAAGATCACCACCTTTGAAGTCGAGCAAGCTCAAGTCCATGAGTTGCTATGCTTCCTCATCATCAAGGCTACTGAAGTCCTCTTGTTGATGATTCATTTCCTTCTTCAAAGAAGTTTAGTGTTGAAGACATTAGTGAAAGATGTCTCAAGTGTCAAGACGAAGATATTAGTGAAGAGTATCTATCGTCCATAGGATAAGCACTTGTGGTAGGTGCTTAGAAGTCAAAGACAAAGAAGCATTAGTGAAAGGTGCTTAAAAGTCAAGACAAGGAAGCACTAGTGAAAGGTGCTTAGAAGTGAAGACACAAGACATTAGTGAAAGGTGTCTTGTAGATCTAGTCAAAGGCATTAGTAAAAGATGCCTTAGATGTACAATCGATATGGTGTGTTTCGATGTACAAGATAGACTAGTATAGGATCCAAGGATATTGATATCCTTGATGATGTTGTAAAGGAGTAGATCGCCTTTGGGATTAGTCGTTGGTGTAGTGTGGTAGTAGCTCCTCCATTGCAATGGAACTAAGTGCTTAGCCTAGTACCTAATAAAGGGTAGGCGACGTTGTGAAGGTGTAGTTAACCTAAGGTGTGAAAGAACTAGGTACTTAGCCTAGTACCTTATAAAGGGTAGGCGACGTTGTGTAGGAGTGGTTCACCTTGGTGTGAAAGAACCCGTGGTTAGCCTAGTACCGAAAAAGAGTAGGCGACGTTGTGAAGGCTTCTCCGCCATAAGGAGCTTGGTGTAGTGATTACGAACTCTCGAGTAGGTGACTCGGGGAGTGGAGTAGGGCAAGGAAGGTGACCTTGTAGCCGAACCACTATAAATACTTGCGTTGTGGTTTTGTGCTTCTTACTCTTTTCTTTCATTACATATCTTCTATATGCTTGCTTATCAACATCCAACACACACAACCAAATAGATTGATATAAGTCAATCTAAATAGATTAAAAGGAAGTTTTAATTGGTAAAACTATTCAACCCCCCCCCCCCTTCTAGTTTTCCACAAAGATTTATAAAAAAAAAATATTAAAAATCTAGAAAAACCTAAAAAAACTTTTTTAAAAATCTAATTATTACTTTTTTTTTTTTTGAAAAATATTGATAATTTTTGTTTTTTAAAAAAATATAAAAAGGTTATCCAGATTTAATAAAAAATTTAAAAAATATCCATTTTTTTTTAAATTAAAAAAAAAAATATTTTTTATCTAGATTTTAAGAAAGAATTTTTTTTTTTTAAGTTTTTAAAATTTTTTTTCAACGAGCGTTATCAAATAGAATTAAATGCGCGAATTTGGTCCAGTTTGAGGGACCAACAAGGTAACTTTTAATCAAGGGTGACCTGATAACCTGTTGCTAACCGGTAATATTAGCTAGATCGAAGATTATTTGAAAACATGTTGCGTATCTTTGACAATTTATAAAGTATATTGCGTAGACCTGTTTATTTAAATAAAATATGTTACGTATCTTTAGTAATAATGCTCCAAATATTGCTAACAATTCCATGTAACCTCCTTAGGGGTGTTGATCGGTTCGATTATCAGTTTGTTCTGTTTGTTCGGTTCGGTTAATTCGGTTAAAAAAAATTTAGGTCAATCCGAGAACCGAACCGAACCGAACCAAATTTAAATTCGGTTTGGTTGAATTGTAATTCGGTTCGGTTATTGGGTTGACCCGAATAACCCGAATTTCACTATTTTTTAAGAAAAAATTAATACTTACATAAATATTTAGGAAAAAAATATATTTCAAGCATAAAAAATGTTTTATTATACTATGATAACCTTTTAATAGTATTTATTTATATATAAATATACATAAAAATATATAAATATATATAAAAATATATAAAAAATATATATATTTATATGAATTCGGTTTTCGGTTCAAACTGTCAAACCCATAACCAACCCGAGAACCGAATTAGTACTTCGGTTCGGTTCGGTTTTAACAAATTTGGTTCGGTTATTAGTTCGGTTCGGTTATTTTCGGTTTAGTTCGGATATTAGTGGTATTGCTGGGTTTTTGTTACAAGCCCTAAACATCATTAATACAGTTCCCACTCATTTATTAAACCCTACCCCTATCCAAGTTAGTGTTACAATTCTTATCATTCAACCCTTGTCGTTTTACACCTAAACCTTCAATATGACCGGTGATACCCCACTTCCACCCGTGATCTTACTAGAATCTTGTTCCCGTTAAATTGGATGTTGATGAGATGAACTACTCATCTTGGGTTTATTTCTTCAAAAACCTTTGTAAGGGATATAGTATTATGGACCATATTTTGGGCAGTGGTGACACATCATCAAGCAACGTCACACCTCCCGATGCTGAGTGGCTAAAGATTGATACGATCATCCATTCATGGATATTCATTACCTTGTCCAACACTCTTCAACAACGACTTGTTGAGGATCCTTAAACGGCGAAGTAAGCATGTGATCTTACTGATTTGATCTTCAATGACAATAAGCGTTCTTGTTCTACTGCAATGAAGGCCGAATTACATGCCTTAAAGCTTGGGGACATGAGTACCGATGCTTATTTTCGTAAGATCGAGACCATTTCTACTATATTGACGAGTCTTGGGTCTCCTATTAACAATGACGATGTGTTTAGTTTTGATCTCGAAGGATTGCCCGCAAAGTATGATAATGTCTCTACTATCATTGCTCATAGGGAGACGTTTCCGGATCTTAAAACAATTTCGTCTATGCTAACTACGAAAGAGATGCGACTAAAGTCACGGGTACATGACACTTTTGTGGATTCTACTTTCTCATCACCACTGGTTTTGTTGGCTAAGAGTGTGTTTGATAGCCACTTAATAAGACAATTCAGTGCCTAAAACTGAATCGGTCAAAGGTGGGTTTGTTTGATAAAAAAATAGTGTGCTAAGTGGGCCAAAGCACTTCTGAACGGGCCGCCTCCCACACCCATGCCCTGTGATTCAGCATCTTCTCATTTATCTTAAATACCTTTTCTTTTTTTCATACACAATCTCCTAAACCCCTCACCAGTCGCCTCCGACTAACTTTATTTAGAATTACTTCAAAGTCCTAAAGTAATTTAGAATTAAAGAATCACTGGTTATTGTAATTTTGAAGCTTAAACTATAGCTTGAGCGATTAATATATGTATTTCGTCATGTTAAGGTCGAGGACCATTCATAGGAAATCGCTTGTATTGTATCAATTGAACGGAATCAACGAGTAAGTTATATTACACTACGAGAATGCCTAAATTTGGGGTGATATTTGACTATGGCTACGTCACACTCGCCAGACTAGATGAAAACTTAAGTTGGGTTGCCTCGATCCCATATTTTCCGCATTTTTCGTAGGCATTGATATGGGCGCTAAATGACTGCTTATGCGAGTAAACTACTCTGAAAATGGCGGTGTCATTAGTTTGTTTAGTTTGCAAACTATATTGGCGATGCAATTGTGGAGAAGTTTACTCAAAATAATTTGTTACTAATCAACCATATGAATTATCTAAAATGGAGAAAAAAGTATGTTATAGTTGAGTTCGAGTATCAAAATGCTCTACTATTATCTATAGTAAATTCGAGTATCCAGATGACACTTTATATTGAGTTCGAGTATCGAAGTGCCTATTATTATCTATATTAAACTCGAGTATCCAAGTGTCACTTTGTATTGAGTTTGAGTATCAAAGTGCTGGCTATAGTTGGATAGTGGAACTATTTGTTATAATCTTCACAGAAGGTTAAACTGGTAATCCCAGGCAACTCCGATTGCTCATTCAGAAGAAATATTAAATAATCATTTTCATTTAGCTCGAAATCTTGAATCATTCAGCAGCTTTGATTCATTCAGCGTAAAATCATATTTTTTTTATATCAGACAACCCCTAACTCCGGTCCTGATGCTCACCGCTCTACTCCTTCTATGGAAAAGGT
This sequence comes from Chrysanthemum lavandulifolium, assembly GCA_022545495.1. NCBI lineage: Eukaryota > Viridiplantae > Streptophyta > Magnoliopsida > Asterales > Asteraceae > Chrysanthemum > Chrysanthemum lavandulifolium. The sequence continues at coordinate 98,476,739 of CM040240.1, read as the reverse complement.
ACACAAACCATATTTCAATTTGAATAAGGGTACTTGTCGTTTTTGTGAGTATTGCAAGTTTCTTCATAATGGGGTTCATGGTAATTCTTCTTCTTTGTCAACTAATGGACCTTGTTCTATTGTTCCACCCTTATCGACCTTGACACATAATGACCTCATGACTTTGCTAGGTCTACTGGCTAAATTAGGGTGTAGTGGGAATACTAAGGGTAAAAGCTAAGGATACGCAACATATTTTTTTAAATAAAACAGGTCTATGCAATGTATTTTGTAAATTGTCAAAGATATGCAACATATTTTCAAATAATCTTCGATCTCTCTAATATGACCGGTTAGCAGCACGTTACCAGATCACCTTTAATTAAAAGTTACACCGTTGGTCCTCCAAACTAGACCAAATTCGCGCATTTAATCCTATTTTAAATACGCTCATTAAAAAAAAAAAAAAAAAAAAAAAAAAAAAAAAAAAACTTTATAAATTTATTTTGTTAAAAGCTACTTAAATTATATTTTGTTTTAATTATAATTTTAAAAAAAATGGATAAATTTTTTTTGTACGCATTTTTTTAAACATGGATAAACTCTTTGTATTTTTTAAATATCTTGAAAATTATAATTTTGTAAAAGTAAATTTAAAATTCGACAGTTTAAAAAAAAAAAAAAAAAAAAATCGGAAAAATCGGATTTTTTTCTAAATCGATTTTTATTTTTCCTGAAAAATGGATAATTTTTATTTTAAAAAATTACAAATTTCAAGATTTAAAAAATATATAAAGTTTATCCGATTTTTATAAAAATAAAAATCTGAAAAACTTAAAAAAGCTTTTGTAAAATCTGATTATTATTTATTATTATTATTATTATTATTATTATTATTATTATTATTATTTTAAAAAATATATAAAAGTTTATCCAGATTTAATAAAAATTAATAAATAAATGTATAAAAATTATCTATTTTTTCTATTTCTAAATTAAAAAAAAAAAGAAGATTATATCTAGATTTTAAGGAAAAAAATAATTTTAATTTTTTTAAACGAGCGTACTAAAATAGGATAAAGTCTGCGAATTTGGTCCAGTTGAGGACCAACGATGTAACTTTAATCAAGGTGACCCAGAACTAACGCTAACCTAGAATATTAGCTAGATCAAGATTATTTGAAAACATTTTGCGTATCTTTGACAATTTACAAAATATATTACGTAGACCTGTTTATTTAGAAAAATATGGTACGTATATTTAGGGTCCGTTTGGTATGAGGATATGGGAATGGTGGTATGGGTGTAGAAATGAAATATTGCGTTTGCTTTGTTGATACGGGTATAAAAAAACCCTTAAACGAGGGTGTGTGTATACCGGCCCACATCATTGGGTTTTATGATACCAACATATTTTCTATTAGTAATTATTATTTTAAAGATGAAAAGGACAGCATGCATTTATTGATGATAAATACGTGTCATCATTTATAGTGTTTTATTTCTGTACTCATATTATTATATTCTTTTATTAGTACTTTAGTAGACAGTAGTCAAACACAATTTTTAAATCAAACTAACTTTTTTGAATAAATCATTCTTATATTGATTCCATTCTATCCTCAAACCAAATCCATAGTGATATCCATAGTGATTCATTTAAGCAAACCAAACAGGCCCTTAGCTTTCACCCGAATACTAATAATGCTCCAAATATTGCTAACAATTCCATGTAACCTCCTACTGTTACCACAACCCCTATGGCTTTTCATACAACACAAAATTTGGCCACTGTTTGTGGCTTTGTGCACCTCCTGGTTTTCCTAGTCAAATGTCGGCCCAGTACACTAATCCCTCACAACAATCGGTACCTAATATACTCAGCAGGCTCAGTTGTTATATCCAGCCCAATACACTCACCCGGCCTAACTTAGTTCTCTATATATCACCGGGCCCAATAAATCAATCCATTGACACAAGAAGGCCTACCAGGTCAAACTTATCATACTTCTTCTATGTTGTTTGTTTGATTGAGGTCTGGTGGTGTTTTTTTCTTTGTGTGTGTTGTGGGGTTGATGATTTGGTATGTATGGATATGTTTTTGTTTTACAGAGAGAGATTAGTATTTGTTTATGTGATTTTGAAAAGTTGGAACAAAAAATGAAATACCAAGTAAATTATAAGGATAAAAATGTAGTTAACATTTTTTTATAAAAAGACAAAAAAACAAGTCGCTCAAGAAAGTACTTCATACAAACTAGTACTTGGTAGGGACATGCATAGGGACACTTTTCACTTTTTTGAAGGAGTCGCCCACGATTTCTAGACGACCTTCGCCCATGAGGTGTTTGGAGAAAATAAATTTTTTTGAAGCACATGAGGTGAACACCTTGGACGACTAAGGTAAGTAAAGAATTGTCCCATTTAAAAATGTGGCAATCACTTTCTATTTCGAAAGCTTATTTCTTTCTCACTACTTGTATCATTAGAAGCTAAACTATTCATTTCATATTACCGACTTTGAATCGGCTATATCAACCTCTTCTAGTAAAAATGTTTGACCTGGTTTGAATATATAGAAATTAACTAAAGTTTGCGAATCATACGGCTAAAAAAATTATAAACCATAGTCATAAAGCAACCTTTGTATATTGTGAATGAACCATTTTATTTTAGAAAAATGATATAGGTGACTAACTTGTATACCTAATAATGAGACTAATTCATACAAAATACGATGTGAATGACGATTTTCTCTCTCACGATAACCTCGATTATGCTACGTGTCTTGATCTCTTTGTTAGGCATGAAATTAGGCATGTCTTTTAGGCATGTCAATCACTTCTCTTTATTTTATATGGAGCGCCTAGCGATGTTTTAAAAACTCAAGGTGCACTAAGGCGCAAAAGGGTCTTTGGACTAGACGCGGGCCTCATGTATGTGACGCATTGTGTCGAGAAAAAATATAAAACTATATAGAGTAAAATACACCGTTGGTCCCTAAACTTGTCAGCATGCTTCGTGTTGGGACAAAACTCACCCTTTTTATCGCCACAAGTCCAAACCTTGGTATTTAAATGCCAAATCAGTCCTTTTGACCAATTCTATGTTAGTCAAAGTCTGTTAACTTCCCCATGTGCCTTGCACATGAGGGTAAAATCATCATTTCATTGTTTTGGTTTATCACCCTTCATCTTCATCTTCCTCATGTTTAAACCCAGATTCCGACGACTTTAAACCCAGAATCCGGCGACCAAAAATTATATAATGTGTATCATTCTTGAATACAACTCTTACTACTTGATTGGTGTCACTAGATTAGCTGTTGCTAAATAAGCGAAAAGGGTATCTTGGTTTAGTACCTTGGCTTCATGATTTAAGACCACATAAACCGATCTAATTATGTATCTTCCTGTACCACAATGGAAGTAATTAGTACAGAATTCTATGATCAAGATTGACTATACCTACAGAAAAACGGTTATGAAAAATGGAAATCAGCTTGCCATCTGATGTTTTAATCCTGAGTTCAGCCCCTCTTCTAAGAATTGATCGACAATTATCAAAGTCGAACTCAAATTCAGTATTTTCTTCAATAGGCAGAACAGGAGCGTTGGTGTTTAGCCTGTTTTTGCATGCTGATCTTGTTTTGAGTGTAGAAGCTCCTCGTAATGCTAAATAACATGATCCATTCATAAGTTAATTCACAATTTTAGTTAGAAGTAGTGGTGGAATTTGAACATATACATATGGGTCAAAACTTAATTATTTCCTCATGGGGCCAAATCTAATTTTCTTGTCAAAAAGTAGCAACGAGTTTTAAAACTCCTTGTTATTTTGAGAATTTATCTGTATACCATTTTGTAATGCCTCAAGCACTTTTTTTGGTTATCCTTCAATCTAGAAATCTGATTTTGTATACAATAATACAAATAAAATAAATTTATAGTAATAACCCCGTGATTTTTACGTTCAAACAGAAGAGCAAAGGTATGAATTACATGTTGAAGCCGCGGCAGTAAGAGTTAAGATGTGGTTTTCACTTGTTGCACTCATAGCGGAGCTCATTGCAGTGCTAATTTGTTGTTTCTTTGCACCCATTGCTTCTACAGTTTTCGCACAATGAGCTGCCACCAGAGCTGCTGCAGATGCTACTGCTGCCTCCTTAGCGATATTGGTGGATTCAGACCCACTGTGGTGCGAGTTTTCAGCAGCTATGGCTGCTAAAGCAGCAGCAACACCAGTTGGTTAATCTGTAAGAAAGCTACTACTTAACCATACAAGCATTTCAAACAGCATACTTTTTTACCTTTACATCCTAATTTGCTATACTTGCATCGCAATGCAGAATAATATTCAAGAATGATACACATTATATAATTTTTGGTCGCCGGATTCTGGGTTTAAAGTCGCCGGAATCTGGGTTTAAACATGAGGAAGATGAAGATGAAGGGTGATAAACCAAAACAATGAAATAACGATTTTACCCTCATGTGCAAGGCACATGGGGAAGTTAACAGACTTTGACTAACAGAGAATTGGTCAAAAGGACTGATTTGGCATTTAAAGGCCAAAGTTTGGACTTGTGGCGATGAAAAGGGTGAGTTTTGTCCCAACACGAAGCATGCTGACAAGTTTAGGGACCAACGGTGTATTTTAGTCAACTATATATACTAAACTTAAGTAGCGTTATATCAGTTATAGTGTTAAACAAAGTTAATACTTCGGTACAAGACTATCAAACATAAAGTAACTAACAATATGATATATGTTTTCTTAACATTTTTCTCGAATCTAACCTCAGTATATCATAAATAACCCAAACTTCGTAGAGTTTTAAGATAACATGCAAACGAGAATTTTTTCTGAATCGTCATTTTGATATGTATACACTTAATTTGTGAATAAAAAAAATGAGTAAAGCGTCACATATGCATGAGGCGCGCCTAAGCTCATAAGAGCCTCGCAACCAAGGCGCTAGGCCTTAGTGAGCCTCTTGAATGTTCTGAGTCTCGCTTTGAAAAAAGCCTCACATTTTGAGCCTCACAGGCTTCGGCGTCGTCCCTCAAATGCGCTTTTAACAGCTATGACGTCTAGTCACTTTCTAGTTACCCAAAATGCTCACATGTAAACTTTTTTTCTCAGTTTCCTAGTTAAAAAAAATAGAGGAAAGTAAAACGAAAAGAAGTTTACTACAACACATTCCTACTTAAAATGCAATACTTGATTTCACGCACATACAAATTAATGAAAGGGTCTATGAGTTATAACTCTAGATAAATAAATGCTACATGTCTAATCAATAACAAACATAGTAAACTTTGAAACAAGTTTATTAACTTTAACTTTGGTTTTGTTTTAGTGAATCCGTGAATATAATCTGGAGTTCTATTTGTGATTATATAGAGTATTATGGAAAATAACTTTGTATCACCACACTATATATAAAGAGAGTTTTGAGTTGTAACGTTTGTTACTTTTTTTGGGAGGGTATCCAATTTTGATATGTACTCGTCATTGCCACATACATTCTAGAAAGTGAAATTTTACCAATAAGTAATTTCTTGGTTTTCGATGAACCAAATCTAGACGAAAGACATGTATAATTAAAAATAGTTATCGTTACTCAATAAGACTAAATTATTAAATACTTACACGAAATTATAAGATATTCATAGGACCAAGTATTTTCATCAGACCTACCAATCATTAAATGCCAAGTATAGTATGATTATTTCTCCAACACATTACATCAACGCCTATAAAAACATGCATAGAGAGTGATCAAACTATATACTTGCCAAATTAGCTAGACACACTAAACCAAACCCTTAATTCAATTCATGGCCACCATGGCAACCACCGTGTTCTTCCTCCTCCTTTTGGCAACATCGGCCACCACGAATGCAAAATCCAATAAAGTGACGAAATCCGATACAAATATTTTAGAGTTTCCTTTAAATTTAGAATACATGGAAGCCGATTTTTTCTTATTTGGAGCGCTGGGTAGGGGTTTGGATTACATCCAACCGAATCTTACTGGTGGCGGACCGCCACCAATCGGTGCAAGGAGGGCTAATCTTAGTCCTCTTATTAGAGATATTATAGCCCAATTTGGTTATCAAGAAGTTGGTCATGTCAGGTTCATCCTTACAAACCTTACCTTTGTTTTTGAAGAAATATGTTCTTGAGCTACAATTTCTTAACTTGTTAAAATCATGATTATATATTTGTTTAATTTGTGCATTCATGTGCATATAAACTAAGGCTACAATGACATGATGATATAATTCCATATTCAAGCAATAAGCAATTATCATCTAAACACTACAAATGGTTTATTGCTTTATATTCTATATATGTTGCTAGCTCAAATAAGCTTACCAAACCACACACTTAATCTCCAAGAAAACATTTTGTTAATCTAAGATAGATGTTATATGGATAAATACAGGGCAATAAAGAGCACGGTACCTGGATTTCCAAGACCGCTATTGAATTTAAGTAAAGAAGCATTCGCAGATGTAATGAACAGTGCATTCGACAGACCCTTATATCCACTTTTCGATCCATATGCCAACGATATCAACTATTTGCTTGCATGTTACGTCATCCCTTATGTTGGTCTCACCGGCTATGTTGGCGCAAATCCACTACTCAAAAGTGTTACTGCAAAACAGGTACCTTACATTATATTTTATAGTTTTTGTATCTATTAATATTACTGATCAAGCTACTTGATCAATTCCATATATATGTGGTATATGTAACACATGCAATAATTTTTATTATCAACAGCTTGTAGCGGGTCTTTTGGGAGTTGAAGCGGGTCAAGATGCGGTCATTAGAACCCTTCTATACAAACGGGCAACAGAAAGGGTAATTCCATATGGTATCAGTGTAGCTGAATTCACTAACAGAATCTCAGAGCTACGAGACAGGTTAGGTCATGCTGGCCTAAGAGATGAAGGCCTCATTGTGCCCCCATACTTAGGGGCTGAAGGGAGGACATCGGGTAATATATTGTCCGCTAATGCAAGCTCGTTGTCATACACACGAACACCGGCAGAAATATTACGTATTGTGTATCAAACTGGAAGTGAACATTGTCCTGGTGGCTTTTATCCCCTCGGTGCTAATGGGAAAATCGCTAGAAAATATTTGAAGTCCGAAAAAGATTTGGAATGATATATTTACTTTTTACTAGTTACTTTATTGTTGATATTATTTATAATTGTAATAAGACATTTGTTATTGTCATTTACTAATTAACAATGGTGGTATGTAATTTACCTTTTAAAAAAAAAAAAAAAAAAACAATGTAATTAACTCTGGTTTTTTATGAAATTTACCTTTTAAAAAAAACAATGGTGGTATGTACTTTCATTTTCTTGTCATTTTCATCACATCAGCTAAGTGTTAATTTCCAATCAACCCATTTTGGGGTTGTTGATAATTGTCAAAGAAGTTTGATGAAATGAATAGTATTTGAAGGGTAGCAAAGTTTTTTCACAAGTTAATCATTATTCTATTTTCTTTTCTCCTTTTATTTTTACAAGTATTTCTTTAACTTAGGTGTTGTTTGTTTATTAAGAGGCTCTGAATCTGAATCTAAATCGCACATCTGAATCTGAATCTGAGGCGGAAATATCTGAATCTGAATCAAATAACATTGTTTGTTATTTTTAAAGAAAACGTCTGAACATTTATTAGTTCGACTAGAGGTATTAAGATGCTCCTTCTATATCTGGTCCATCCAGATGTTTTTACCTCTTTCTGCCTCTGAATGAAAAATAAAAAACAAACACACTTAACACCTAAAAGCTCAAACTGACTAAGAGCTTTGGTCTATTAAGAGGTTGTTAAGACTTTTTTTTTTTAAACAAACAACACCTTAGTTTTGTGTTTTGATTTTTATAAATACAATTCCCTCAAATTTATACATCCCTTTTAATTTTAATTGGTGTAAACAATATTTAGTTATAACAATTTTTTTTAGTAATTATACTTGTCAAAGTAATTGTATATCAGACAAAGTCATTAAAACAAAAGTATGGACAAAACATTAACAAATATATAGATTAGACGCAAATGTATTGGAAATCCAGTTAACCTAATTATATTATACTCCTTTCGTTTTAAAATAAATGTTTGCTTGCACAAAGTTTTAAGAAATCTTACTAACTACACTATTCACTAATAAAATATCATTCCTACCCAATAAATTCTATTTTAATTAGTTGAAACACAATTGAACATTTATTTTAAGACATCTCAAAATAGACATCTGAACATTTATTTTGGACCGAGGGATACCGCCTTTCTTAATTAATTAAATTAATAATCTATGTAAAATTATATTTTAGCATTTGTAATTAGATTTTAACACCAATAAAAAGAACAATCTATACTAAAACGTAAACCAAAACTCGACTTATATCATAATATTGTCCCAACGCAACGCGTAAGCATGAATTTCCTAGTTACTTATCACTTTCCCATTAGGAACGTTTTTGTGACCGGTTAAGAAGAGGTTTTGGAGAGATGGTCATTGGCAAATCCAAGTCCAAATGTCACTCGAATGTGTGCTCGTTACCTAGGGCCAAGTCATTGAGGATGGGCCAGTCAGCACCCAAAAGGGCACGAAATCAGGGTTTTTTCGCCTACTTAAACATTTTGGGAAATGACTCAACTATTTGATTTGCCTAAGTTAATGTTTTAATCCATATCACAAACCCCTTGCTCTTAATCAAATCAAGGAACAAAACTTGTTGCACCAATTCACGAAACCAAAACCAATCAGTCACATGCTATTCAATTATTTATGTTATAACAGTACAAAAAATAGAGATATTAAAATTGGTTGGGTATATACTTTATTCGGAAAATGATACATCTACGTATTTATTATCGTAACCATAAGTCTTTATCTGGTCAAGTGTCACGGTCACGAAGGATTTGTTAAGACTTAAGAGAATATATCATTACCCGTTTTATTTTACGACCTATTAAAAATGTAATGAGGACAAGGTTTGCTTTTTCGGCCCGGTTTGACTAGTTGAACAGAACATGTTTTGGTCCCATTACATATCATGAGAGATAATTGATTTAAAACTAATCACTTTCGAAATTTTGTTAAACTGAGATTTTAACATCTAATTCTCCATGCAATCAACTAAGTGCCATACTGCATGTCCATGTTTTATGGCATCATTTCATGAATACAGTACTTCCAACTACTATAAAAATCAAGCCAGATACATACTTGCTATAAGATAGATTAAGCAAAATGGCACCATCATCCTCTTACACTACCGTCGGCCCAATGATAACCACTGTATTCCTCCTCCTCATCCTCTTCTTCCTCATCCCACTCGTAGCCCCTGAAGATGATATCGACCCAGATTCAAAAACAAAGATACCTAAATCTGATAAAGATATTTTTGAGTTTGCGTTAAATTTAGAATACTTGGAAGCTGAGTTCTTTTTGTATGGGTCGCTTGGTAAGGGTTTAGACCACATCCAACCAAATCTTACGGGTGGTGGACCACGACCCATCGGTGCAAGGATAGCTAACCTTACTCCTTTCATTAGAAATATAATCACCCAATTCGGTCTCCAGGAAGTTGGTCACATCAGGTCTTTCTAAACCTTCATCCTTTTTTCTTTTTTTGTAGCAAATGTGATATTTAGTGATATTTTCTTAAGATGTAATTTATTTTTTCCTAGTGGTTTGATGCATTTTATACAATATACAGAGCAATAAAGAGCGTAGTACCTGGATTCGCAAGGCCATTGTTGAATTTGAGTACACTAACATTTGCAACAGCAATGAACAAAGCATTCGGAAGGCCCTTGTTTCCACCTTTCAATCCTTACGCCAATGATCTCAATTATTTGCTTGCATCCTACATCATCCCTTACGTTGGTCTTACCGGCTACGTTGGTGCTAACCAAAAACTACAAAGTTCTTCTTCAAAATTGGTATATTTTTCTTTTGTTACCTATGTGTATCAGTGTATGTGACTATATTCACTATTCAACTAAAACTTGCACATTCAAAATTTGTTATTAGCTTCTAGCCGGTCTTTTGGGAGTAGAATCAGGTCAAGATGCAGTTATTAGAACTCTTCTTTACCAACAAGCGACAGAAAAGGTGATCCCATATGGAATTACAGTAGCTGAATTCACCAACAAAATCTCAATACTGCGAAACAACTTGGGTCATAGTGGCATAAAAGACGAAGGCATCATTGTGCCTGCATTTTTAGGGGTTGAAAAGAAGATACCAGGAAATATTCTGACCGGAAATGAATACTCACTAGCATATGGTCGGAAACCAGAGGAAATACTTCGTAGAGTTGAGATCCATGTAGAACTCATATTTGTTATAGAACCAATGGATTAATCATAACCATCCATTTTTATTTAAATCATATTCACATTTTTTAAAACAACATATCTCGCAAACCAGAAATCTTCGGTACAAAATACACATCATGACGAGAATTAAATTATCTTTCATAGATATCATTGTTATATACTTTCGACAAACATTTTTTTCAAAATTCGTCCGAAAAATCATATATGATTTTTACGAATCATATATGATTTTAAAAATCATGTATGATTCGATTTTTGAATCATATATGATTTTACAATCATATATGATTCTCAAAAATCATATGTGATTCAGAAAATCGAATCATATATGATTTTCACAAATCATATATGATTTTGTTGACCGAAATTTTGAAAAAAAAAAGTTGTTAAAAATATATAGTAGTGCATATCTATAGAAAGGTAATTTAATTCTCGTCACGATGAGATAATTTTATCGCAGAACGATTAACGGTTTGCGAGATATTTAATTTTTAAAAAGGTGAAAGTTTATCATAATAAAAAACGAATTATTATTATTGGTTGACGGATTCATAGAATTTTTGTTATATTGAACTTTTGCCATACTTCGTATTGTATATGGAAGTGGTAAAGTAGAAGTTGCTGGAGGATTTTATCCTAATGGCGCCAACGGAACTATTGCCAGAAAATTTTTAAAGAGTAAAAAACTTTAGAAGTTTGTATTTTTATATGTTGGTTTAATGTTTGTGACTGATATATAAGATTTGGAATTGATACTCACACCAAATAAATTGATGCACACACCACAATATCATATCACTAATGTATATGTTACAACATGTGCATAATTGTGGTGTGTGCATCAATTTATTTGGTGCGAGTATCACTCCCCTATAAGATTAGATTATAATCATGTGACTGCAACCTTTCAACAAGACATTTAGGGAGGATGAAACCCAAAGAAAGAAAAAAGCACCACAAACAAAAGCCTACAAGCTAACCACAAATGACAGCAAACGACAATATGCTAGATCCCCAAAACATAGGACCCAAGCTACCAACCTGACCCAACAGAATCAAAACAAAACCATTGTCCCACGACCCACTAGCTATACAAAATGCATAACCATACTCGTTAAAATAGTTTTTTCGTTTTTGGATACCGATAAAATAGTAACGATTTCATATACAGAATTGCAACAATACTCGTTAAAGAAAGTTGATATGCTCAATTATTAAGCATTAAACCTCCCTGCAATTGTCATGGGTATGTTCTTAGACAAAGTTGAAAAAATCGGAAGATACAACACAATAGTGATATAGTGAATTGTGCCTAAAAAATTGAACCTTGCTTCGTACGGCAAGGGATAATGACAAGAACTCTAAACTTGAACACTTGATACAAAAGTGATATGGTAACCTATAAAAGTGATGAAGTTTCTTACCTATTGCGATTGGGGTGTTTGTGACAAAGTTACAAATATAATGGACAAACCTCACCACTTATAGTTGTCTTTTGCAACATCAACTGGATATTGAACACGATCTATCTGGTCTATACAATATATGCCCCTCAACCCTCAAAATATTCCAAGCTATAACAGACTGAATCTTCACGGTGACTGGGTTGTACGAAGAGCGATACAGGATCTGCTACTCTTATATATCTCAAAATTCACACCTGTGGATTTAAGTGGATAGAGAAGAAGTCAGTTAATAATATACCAAATGTATAATTAAATGCAAACAACCATCTTGTCGATATAAAGGATGCGCTTGTTTTGCAAGAATGAACTTTTAAACACAAAATGCAAGTATGATGGTCTTCTTGCTTTCATATTAGCAACATTTTATCAATAATCGTTCATTCTTACACAAAGTAGTGTTCTGTTTTCACTTCTAGCAAGAACGAGGATTCGCTATATTATAGTTTCCTAGACTCAAAGAGTTATCATTCATTCATTCCCAGGTTTACTATTATAGTTTAATGTATGTATCAAGGTTTGCTATTACATTCAATGTAACTTTCAAAGCTATACATGTTACCTTTCATTATTATGTGTTCAAAATAGGGATTACATGTTTTTCTAATACGTCAATCAACCGAGTAAGCAGTTCTTTTCTTCAATTATAATTTTTTTTTTTTTTTTTTGGTTTAGTGAAAAGTGATGCCTAGTTCTGAGAAGTTCTTACCATCACCTGGGGCAACTTCAGGAGTATAAATGATAAGGTGTACACGACTGTTGATATGACTATAGCTGTGATCACGTTGTACATGAGGCGCTTATCATCTTTACTTGGCACAAATGCAATCTTCAACGTATTTGTCAGTTCAAAGAACCTGTACGACACCTGCAAGTTTCCCCAAAACCAGGTAAACAATTTTGCTTCATTTTTCAGTGAGTTTTGTCTACAAACCACAAGACATTTACCGCAATGTATATGGAGGTTGTAAGCATGAAATTCAACATTGGATAGTCAGGAATCAAAGACAGCAACAGTTTAGGCTGACCATCTGGCACTCCTGATCTGCACACCAGTAATTTTCCATATACACAATCAGCGGATGTTTAATAACATGGAAAAATCTCAACATTCTACTAAGTTATAGTCTTATAGAGCATCGTTAGAATAAAGTCGAACATGTGCCAAATTATATAATCAACCGTCTTACAGCTTCAAACAAAGGAAAATATCTTGCAAATATGAAGCATTTGTACGGTATCAGTTCACATACCTTAGCCATATGTGAATCTGAGAGATGTAGGTTTCCAAAGTGATTTTGCCCAGCCACCTAACAAATAAAAGACAGTCATTTTGAAGCTACAGTAATAGTTTATTTAGATCTATTATATGCACAAAGAACTACGTGATTAGAATAATTGATACTTACGCGAAAAGGCTCAGTGAGTAGCTACGGAAATGTTGGGTGACGTTCCGAAGGCTTATATACACACTATCAGCAAAAACAGAGAAAGTAATCATAAGAATTAACACTAAGGGAGGCCATTTGGATACCAGATGAAGGACCCTTTGAGGAGTATACGTACGTGATGGGGATCCAAGAGGTGTAAGGATGGTACTTATTGTATGTAATTTTAGGAAGTTTGTATATATACTCGAGCCACAGATAACCGACCTAAGACATATGCAAACATCAAAATAATTAAAAAGAAACAAACTGGGAAGTAAATTTACAGATATGGAAAAAGAAATACCGTCAAGGATGTTATGGCAACAACCAACTTGATTGATACTCTACGTTTCACTTCTGCTTCCTCCAGCTTTTCCATCCACCTCTCAACCTGCGGTACCATAGTGACAGTTATGTAGTGAGATACAATATAAGGGCAATATTATAAGCACAGTAGGACACTGGAACTCACTGTTGGGTGGTAGTAAGCATATAACATTCCTATAATCCATATGTAGCGATCAAGGCCGGACCGGAAATGCCATTCGTGCATAACAGGGAGATTAGGCTTTGAAGGATCAGTGTATCCTGTGAATAAATATGGTCTATCATGTCACATGTTAATACATAAGCAATTAAAATCATCAAGTACTTACACCCAAAGGCACATACCAACAAGAAAAGTGAATGGGGCCCATAAAAATTCGAACACTCCAGGTACTTCCCATATCAGAATAACTGTCAAAAAGCAAGCTACGAATTTTGCAGCAATAACGGTTCCATTGTCATTATATTTGTTGAAAATACCAAGTGCTCCGTAAACCATGAGGGTGAAAAGAGTGTGCATAGGACATATGTAGTACAGCATGTAACTGTTGTTAAGAACAACACAAGAGAACAACACCAGGAAGTTGAGCCGCCACATCATCTGTCAAACAATGTTAAACTCTTGGTCATATTATTACACAAGATTTTAAACAGGTTGAGGCATAAATACGTACCTGAGCGAACCTTGCAAAACTGAAATCTTTGCGGATATAATAATAAGAGAAGTTGCCAAACCCAGTCATCCAGACATATGCAGCAATAAAAACACGTATGGCATTGTAAAATTCTGTTGCTGCAAAGTAATGGTACATTAGAAACAACACCTGTACATATATGGCCAACAGTCAGATAACATCATTGGTCTAAATTATAAAAAACGACAAACAATATGAGTATATCCAAATGTGACTAACCTGCATCCACCCTTTCCATTCCTCGGTTTGATGTCTGTTTAGATAAAGTATGGCTTTCCCAGAGAACGGCGACTTATCATGATGTATCTTGAAAGAGGTGATTGCTGATACTATAATGAGAAGGAAGTAAAGAAACAAGAAAAGATCCCGATTGTAGCTCTGCAAACACAAACAATGGTGAAGCTATAAGAAGAAAGCTAGAAATCAGCAACGAGATACTATTAAAAAGCAAGAAATGTTTTCTCCAGCCTAACATTTATGCTTTGAGCATGAATTATCATTAACTGAAGGGGACTATTATAGCATTACTTGGAATTAGCAACATTAGATCTGATACACAAGTTTACTCAGTTTACTTCTAGTTAAGGGGCTTTTACACATCCAATCAGTAGTCAACATTTTTCTGAACCAATGTGTTAAGTCTATCGTACAATTTTTTTACATGAAGTGACATACACTACTGTCTTCATACCGCCATGAAAGGAGCATGTCTTAGAATGACCAGATGTACTGACAAATGTGTATTTTCAAGTGTAATGTCATCAAGACATGATTTAGAAGATATACATTTAATATCAAATAGTACTTATTTCTATTTTGCTCCTAAAGTATGAAACACGGCATGCTCATAATATGGTCAAGTATGATATATTGATATTGTTTTTGTTGCCCAATGGGCTGAAGATAAAAGAAGAGCCAAGACCTTTTTGGAATCGCCGAAGAAGTTTGTGCGATCACATATGTAGAAGTAGAACATTAAGAGCCCGAACTCTGATCTGAAGAAAGACAAAGAGAAAAAAGAACAGAAAGAACATCAGAAATTTTTGAATTATCAACTGTTAGAATAAACATAAAAAACGAAAGCTTAAGATCCAATCACATACATAGCTCTCAATGTTAAATGATTTTCAAGCAAGAAAGATTCGTCCATCGTAAATAGCCTGGGAAAAAGAAAATATTGTATAAGTCTGCTATCATGATAAAATTTTATCCATAAAAAATAACAATAAACAACGGGTGGCCGTCAAGACCTGACAAGCGGAGATGTAATAGACGAAGTATGGCTTCTAGGAGAAGCTGATTGGAGAACACCCCCTTCCAATAAAGCAGCTCTATCATCTTCTTTTACCGTGTTTTTGCCCAACTCAACCAAGCTGATATCAGAATTTCTGCCACTGAAATCCATGCAAGTAAATTACTAAAAACGCAATCATTACGCGCCATTATTGAGGTTGTGCTAGGCAAGTTACAAATAAGTTCTAATTCTAAAACGCAATGCCATCTAATTCTAAAAGTTAAACGACACCAATTCGCCTGGGATACGATATAAAATAATCGCTTGTACAACAATGTCATTGCATCTATAAAATGACCAGGTTACAATTAGGGGCTGAAGTTTGAACTCACGTCTTTAAGGCTGCGGTTTTCTTGTACTCCAAGAACTCTGAATATAACCAAGCTACAAAAATCGGGATAATCCCAAGTAAAAACGACACCTGCAATATCCAGAATAACCAATTCAAGCAACATCACTTGACAATGCACATTATACCATATTATAAAACACTTAAGTTGTCGATCCCGATTTTTTAAAGACCAAGACGTTAACCAATCGAAATCATTCAATTTAAAAACAAAAACTTTTCTCTTTTTAATCACATTTTACACAAACAAACATACAATCCCTAGAAAAAAACTTTTATCCACTACCAAAAAATGCTACTATATCAACTAAATATAAAACTAACATAATAATGAGTATCAAGAATCACTAATTAAGCGCCTAATATTACTTAATAGTATTAAGTCTCAGCAACAGATGAATAAGAATGAATTGGTGAGTGAGTTACCTGACCAGGGGTTAAAGGCCCACTCGTCACCATTCTTTTTTTTTTTTTTCAGTGATCCAAGTTGTTATTTTGTTATAAGTGTATATTTAAAAGAATCTAATGGAAATAGAAAGGCATTCAAAGTGTTTGTTTATAAGAAAGAATGAATGAATGAAGAAATTGTAAGGCCACCGACACGGTTTTATATAAAAGTTTGGGAGAACGCGTAGATCTGGAGTGGAGTGGTGGGAAAATGATATGGTAGTGATGGAAAATGAAATCTTGTGTTAGAGCGGTGGGTGAGGTTTTGTAATTTTTCTCGTATACACTATATCACAGCTCATCTTAGGGGTTACTATGGTGCGGGTTTTAGTAAAAATTAAATCACATTCATAATTGCGGTTTTAAAAAATAAGAATCCATTCCTGTGCAGTTTTGCGGGATTGCGGTTTTTGCGATTTCGCGGTTTGGTTTTGTAAGTTTTGCGGTTTTGCGGTTTTTAATTTTTTTTTTTTCAAATTATATTTTTTGGTATATATTTATTATAAGATTAAGTAATGAGTAGAAACATATATATACAAATGTTGGATATTAGTATAAAATTATAAATCTTTACAATAATAAAAGGTAAAGGAGATGATTTTTTTTTTAAATTTCGATGATAAATTGATAAGAAAATAAAATCATATGATATAAAAACTCAAACAATAATTAACAAATAAAATACGTTTGAAATAACTAAGGACATGTTTAAGAAACTAATAGAAACAGAGGTCAGAACCCAGAAACATAACACGACTACAAACCAGATCTTTTTTCAATAAAAGTGTTTGGTAAATTAGCTGTTAAATGTAATTATAAGTTGTTAGCAGTAGTTTTATGTTTTAACAGCTCTGAAATATTTTAAAAGCTTCATGAATCAGTTTTTTATTTTGGAGCTACTTGTTCAAAATAAAAGCTTGAAGTCGATGTATCAAAATGGAGCTACTTGTTTTGGAGTAGATTATTTTTGCAACAAAAAGCTTACAGCTCCAAAAAAACTGCGTACCAAACAGGCCTTAATTATAAAAATATAAACAAAAGTATTTAATCATACAAAAATTATGAAATTTAGTTAAAATAAACATAAAAAATATATTTGAATATGACTTTCGGTTCGATGCGGTTATTGCGGTGTGGTTTTTCGGTAGAAATCGAAACCGCACCGTAAAATGTGGTTTTTCTTATTTTCAGGAACCGCACCGCGGTTTTGTTGCGGTTTCGGTTTTTGCAGTGTGAGTTTTGCGGTTTTGTGCGTGTTTGCAGTTTGCGGTGCAGTTTTTGCTCACCCCTAACTCACCCCTAACTCATGTAACATAAACATCTACCCTAATAGCATATGACGGGTGCATTTTAATGGTACCATAGTGAAAATAATAATAATAATAATAATAATAATAATAATAATAATAATAATAATAATAATAATAATAAATAATTAAATAATAAAATAATAAACAGTTACCAAAATCTACTCTTACCAAACCCAATAACCAATATCAACACTATTTTTTTCACATTACCAAAATCGACATAGCAAGCAAATACATTTTCCCGCCACCACCATTTGCTCGCCAATTTGTTCAAAAGAAAGTTATTTAATAATAGGGCTATTTGTATAAAAAGTCATCATACTTGTCATTTTTTGTCATTGTATGTTGCGTACTTTTTTTTCTCAACTTGACACCAATCTTTCTTTTGAATTCGTGCTATTGTGTGTATCCAGTTTGGAATCGTTAGTCCGTTATACAAACTACCGTTAGTAAATAACTTAAAATTTCGTTATCTTAATTTTTTATATGTTTTATACGTTTTCGTCCGTTGTTTGATGTTTTCGTTTGTTTTTTTACGTTTTCATCTGTTTTTTACGCCGTCCATTGTATTACGTCATTCTGCTTTTACGCTTTTGTCTCGTTGTTTTACGCCGCGCTCGGTTTTTACGTTTTTCTGCTTTGTACGCTTTTTTATGTTTTCGCCCATTTTTACGCTTTACTCCGCTTTTTATGTTTTCGCTTTTTTTACGCTGACATTTTTACTGTTGGGATTTAGAAAATCTGGTAGTTAAAGACTCGGTCACCTCAAGTATATGTATTCGTTAGAAAGCTCGTAGTTGTAGTCATTTAGATATAGTTAGTAGTTAGATAAGTAACACCGTGAAGAACGGACGGGTCTTTACCCACTATATGCCTGATCCACAGCCCGTAGGTGGCGTATATTGTAAGACACTATAAATACCCTTTGCCTAGCAAGGCAAAGGGTTGAGCTCATAATATACTTTTTCTTTCTTACTAGAAGTTCCTCTTTCTCCACTTTCTCTTTAGACAAACCTCATTCGAATCCTTGTGTTATGATTGTGTGTTTATGAAAACCAATATGTTACAAATGGTATCAAGAGCCATGGTTTGATCATCTACTTTACATGTTCTTGAATTCTTAGTGGTTTTCATAAGTTTTTGGGTTTGAATGAGTTTAGAGACATTTTCACCATTTTGATCTTATTTAGTGTTAAAGTTTGGATTTTGATTGTACTTTTGTGTTTAGGATCATCATAGTTGTTTAGTTTTTGGTTTGGAAGGCTAGATTCATCTTGGTTGTGGTGTTTTTGATTGGAAAAGTTTGGTTTTTGAAGCATTTCTTGGAAGCGGTTTGAGTCACGGATCCTTATTCTCGATCGCGGTTCGATAGTGTTCGACCGCCAGCTTGATCGATTGCATGCGGTTTGACCGCCATTGCGATTTGACCTATACTCGTTGTATTTTGTGTAGTATTGAGTAAGCGATTTGATTAATTCTGTGCGATTTGTTAGACTTGTTGCGGTTTGAGGGAAAAGGACAAAGAGACAAAAGGACAAGTAGTGGGTGTACTATTGTCCCCTTGAGATTTGATAAGTAGTGCGGTTTGCTTATGCGGTTTGTCATTGACTGAGATTTGTCGTTGCGGTTTGATATTAAGTGCGATTTGACTAAAGCGGTTTGTAATCCTGCGGTTTGAAGTCCTGCGATTTGATTGAAGCGTTTTGGTTATACTACGACTTGTCACTGCGATTTGTCTAGACTGCGATTTGTCTCTTGAGATTTGTCGTTTCTTTGTGTTAAGTTTTACGGTTTTCTCTTGATTTAGTAAAATCCCGTGAAAGAATCTATTTCCCGGTTTAATCAAAGAGTAGTAAAATCTCGTGTACTTATGAATCATGTCTACAATCACCTCTTCCGTTGCTGATGACGTTCAAACTGCAGGGTCCGATACTCGTCCTCCTATGCTTGATAGAACTGATTATGACTCTTGGGCACAAAGAATCAGACTGTATTTCTTGGGCAAAGAGAATGGTGTTAACATCCTTAAGTCAATTGATGAAGGACCATTTCAAATTAGAACTACCAGGGATATTCTTGAAACTGCAACTGATGGAACTGTCGTTTTGGGGTTGGATAGACCAAGAATGTATGATGAGCTTGATGATAAGGAGAAGAAGAGATATGATGCTGACATTAGAGCTTCAAACATTATACTTCAAGGTTTACCAAAAGACATTTACAAGATGATCAATCATAATACTGAGGCCAAGGCAGACTGGGATAATGTCAGGATGCTTCTCTATGGTTCAGAACTGACTAAGGAAGATAGAGAGCCACAGCTGTATGATGAATTTGAGAACTTTAAGATGAACCCAGAGGAAAGTGTCACTGAATATCATGTGAGGTTTCACAAACTTGTGAATGATATGAGGAACATCAAAATGACAATGCCAAATATCCAACTCAATTCCAAGTTCGTAAACAACATGAACCCTGAATGGCACAAATTTATTACTGCAGTCAAATTGAAAAAAGGATTGAGGAACACCAACTATGAACAACTGTATGCTTACTTACTTCAACATGAGAAGGATGCTGCAGTTGAACGTATGATCATGGAAAAGTTCAACCCTAATGCTGCTGCTGCAAGCTCTTCAAATGACTCAACTGCATTTCTTTCAAATGTGAGGCTAAGTACTAAAGCATCACAAGTCATACCTACTTAGGATCATAATCACAAACTTATCCAGATCCAGGATATAACCCATCTGACATGTTCATTGAAAACCTTGCTAACCAACTGGCCCTAATGGTTCAATAAAACAGAAACTTACTCCCCACACCAACAACCATCTCAGAACCACATCTAATCTTCATAACCATGCTGCTATAAAAGATGGAAGGGTTGTGGTTCAGAATGTGCAGGAAGGCAGAATGCAAATCCACCGTATAATGCACAAGGGAATCTAGGAGCTGGAACTAGTTATAGGAATGTTAGAGCTGGAACTGGTTATGGGAATGTTGGAGCTGGAGCAGGTTATGTGGTTAATCAGAACCGAGGAAGGATCACGGTTCAGGGTCAAGGGAAACCAATCAAGTGTTACAACTGTGGAGGGGAAGGACACATTGCTAGGAACTGCACTCAGCCAAAACGTTCACAGAATGCATAGTACTTCAGGGATAAGATGATGTTGGTGCAAGCTCAAGATAGTGGAGCTGTGTTGGATGAGGAAGAGTTGTTGTTTCTTGCTTAGGGGAATGCCAAAACATATGATGCAGATGTGGATGAACAACCGATGCATGATTTGGCACAGAACAATCCCAATGTCTTCCAAGTTGCAGATTGTGATGCATTTGACTCTGATGTTGACGATGAACCAACGACACGTACCATCTTTATGGCAAATATTTCTCCAATGGTCTCATCACCTCAACAAGCCGGTCCCTCCAAGGACTCAATCATATCAGAGGTACTAAAACTATATGATGTGGTTGATGTGCAAAAGATTCGCGACGAAGTACAATCAACATAAGTCATTGAATCAGATATTGAAAATATGGGTAATAGCAATGTTGTTCCATATGATCAATATGTGAAGCAAGAGGAAAGTCTTATTGTACCAAGTGATGCATCTTCTGCCATCAATGATGAATGTGTGTTTGATGAATACACTGATTATGTGCCTGATGATTCCATGACCACTAAGCTAAATATCTATAAGGATCTAGTTGCCATCTAAGAACAAATGCTAAATTTGAGTGACCACACGCGAGCGGTGAAATGGATTGCCAAATGCGTGCATTAATCAGAAAAAGTAATTTAAGGGAAGAAACATTAAAACAAGAGTTAAATTCCTTACAAAAGAAACTTAATAAAACTGTTAAGCAAAAGTAAGAACTTCATGAAATGTAAAAGTGCTTAATCAGGAGTTCAATGCAAAGGAATAAAAACTTTTAAATGATTTTTCCAACCTTAAAACTTTGAAGAACAAACTTGAAAACAAGTTGTACGTACAAGGCAACACCATTCAGACTACTCACATGATCACTTAGCATAGAGTATTTAGTGATAAGCATAGTATTGGCCTTGTAGAAGACCCCAATCCTGCGTATCTTGAGAAAGCAAAAACAGCTCATGATGTGATTTATGATGGTAGTGCGATTCTTAAGCCTAGATAAAAGCCAACTTATGTTGAGAACACTAAAGAGGACATAGAAATAGAAAATGCCTCTAGAGAGAAAATGGAAAAGAAATTAAGAGAAGATCTTTGGTGTGTGAATTATAATATAACGTTTAAAACTCTCAATTACACTAAGGATAACTGGATAGCCATTAATAAGTTTAGACCTCAGATTCAGTTAATCCCTGAACAAGTATTTTGGAAGTTAGATATGGAAAAGAGAATATCTGATGAACTTGTTGAAAAGAATCCTCCCCTTAGGAAATTGGCTCCAGCTACAGTCTATCCTCCAAATACACCAATGCATTTAGTGCCTAGAAATCTTCCCACTCAAAGTAAAACGTTAATCAGCTTATACGTAGTTTACCAACTATTTGTTGATTTCGAGAAAACGTGTAAGAAGAGAATCACACCAACAGGAATTATTGAAGGAGAAAGGGGTTTTGAGCAAACTAAAGAATGTTATTTAACTAAGGTCATTCCATTCTTTAAACAACTAAAAGAACAATTCGAGGGTATTAAAAAGGCCATAGATACGGAAGTTAACAAAATGAAAAAGATGTTTAGTGAAATGGAAAACGATGTTAAAACATATGAATGTGAGCTTAAAAGTAATGAGATTGAGAGGAAGAATATTCACATCCTCAATGAGAATTTGATTTCTAAACGTATTGCTCAAGATGTGTTTTATACTGATGAGTGTGTAAATACTCATCATTTTTGGTCAAATCTGAACTGCAAAACGTTTAAAAATGCTCAGAAATGCATCAAAATGCTGAAAATATCTCAAAATTGCATTTGATAGGTTTCAGATGCAAAATGTTTAAAATCAGATGAAAAATGAGCTAAGTTTGCATAATTGGCGCTTCACCCCCAAGTTTCAAAATTGTCGAAATAGTCCCCGAGCACTTAATTTCAAAGAAAAATCACCAAAGGTCCTTTTAAAATCATAAGTTGTCAAAATTAGTCCTTTGGTGAAAAATATCAAAAGTTTTGAGAAATTACAAAATTGGTCCTTCAAGTTTAAAATTGGCAAAATGGCCCTTGAAATTTGAAAATGTCAAGTTTGGTCCTTGTAATATTGGAGCTTGTCACTTTTAGTCCCTTGGAGCAACTTTGCAGATTTGGCAGTTTTGGTCCCTTGATTTTCAGAAAATACACAAAAGGCCCTTGTTTATTAACCCTTTGCACCCATTGGCCCTTGTCAAAACACAATTGGACCCCTGCCATAACACCTTTTGGACCCCCCTTCATTTGACCCCCCCTTTTATATTAAACCACAGTCAAATATCTGGTCAAACTAGCCCCTACCCGCCCTTTTTTCTTCATCCTCCCACTTGCTTCTTCTGCAAAACCCAGACACAACCCATCCCCCAACTCACCTTATCCCCTCCTTATCACTCCACCTCCACCAAACTACAAAATACATTAAATGCCTCCCCCCTCATCTCACTCAACCTCTCCAACTGGTATATTAGTTTTTCCCGCCAAAAAGAAATGGAAGGCTGAGATCCACTCAACTCATCCAATGGTCCAAGAGGATTGTGGGATTAGCTCAGAAGTCAAAGGGAAGCAATTTTGTATAAAAGAAAAGAGGAGAGAAGCAAGAAGGAGGAAGTAGTTAGTTTTTATTTTTCTTTGTATGTCGCTTTTTTAAGTTATCTTAATTAGTGTTTTAAATGTAATTTTAAGCTTTAATGTATTAAACTCAAGTCACTTTATCATTGTAATTTACCTTTAAGCTTCAATATCAAGGTTTTATATAAGTTCATGTTTTCAAGTTCATCGCTGCAATTTCGCTTCAAATTCCTATGCCCAAGCTTTTAGTAGCTTATGTTTAAGCTCAAATAAGTTTGTTTAAGCTTATTATAGCTTTTGATAAGCTTGGGAAACAGCTTCAAGCATATTTGATTTTGGTCAATGAAAGTCAATCACGAGATTGATTTGGATTTGATGATGATATGGGTTGATGCAAGGTTGGTTTGGGTTGGAAATGGATTAGAATAGCGCATGGGTTTGGTTTAAGTTGCATAATAATTTCGGACAATTGTAGTATCTATCTCATTTTCATTTTTTTAGTTTGAATATTGTGCTTATATATGTATCCGTGGTTTAGACTAGTTTTTACCGCTGATTAAGTTGTATTTAGGTTAGATAGATTCGGTTTGATCAATTGCATTAGCTAGTTTAGCAATGGGTTAGTGTTAATCGCAAATCACCATATTAAGGGTGTTTGGATTAGTTGGTTTATCCGTGGTTAAGGGTAGTGCAAAGGTTAAGACCTCGTTGTTTCATGTTTGTTTAGCTCTAATATACTCATTCTTTGCCTTAATATTGCACCTACATTAGTCCAAAGTCAAAATCACACAAGTCTTGCCTTAATAACTTAACTGTTGGATTTTATAAAAGCAAAACTTGTTTTGTGTTTCAAATTCATAGATATAGCTTGCACTAAGTTTATTTCATCAATTAACATCAATCTCAGTCCACCATTATGAATCAAACTTCAAAATAGTCAAACTTTCAATTCATCAAAAAAGTCAAAACATGAAAATCCATTTGAGCCCAATGGGGTGATTTTTCTTGGATTCATTTCTGAGCCAAATCAAAAGAAACTTTGGGTTTATAAACTTAAACTTGTCTAGATTCTTATTATGATTTTAGTAGATTTTTAGTAATTTTTTACAAGCCTAAAAAATGCTTGACAAAATGGGTATAAATGCCCTGTGCAACTGACTCAGTTAATACTGAGTCTGCACAGGGTGTGTGCAGAGCTTGCACAGAGCTCATTTTAGCTCATCATGGTCTGGTATTTGGTTTAGTAGTAGCTAGCCAGGTCTAGAGTAGGTTCCCATATCTGGTTTTTGAGTCTCAGCTTATTTGGTAGCTTATTCTTGGGCTGCAAGTAGGCCTCAAATCTGTTTTTATCACTTGGTCTCAAATCATCTTAATCATAGCAGTTTGCAATTCAGTAGTTTAAGATAGTTGTTATAAGTTGCTTTTGAGTTCTTTTAGCATAATATAGTTTCAGAATCATTGGTGGTCCTTGGTGTTCTTTTGGCTTATTTAGAGTGCTTATTTATAAGCAGTTGCATTGCAGTTTCAATTTTCTACACACAACCCCCTGTTTTTATATTTTTCCTAGATTCTAAATATTATTTTAGACTTTTCTTGAATTTTTCAGATTTTTCCAAGTCAGTTTGCTATTTTTCTTGATTTAAAACAGTTTTTAATTAGCATTTAATACAATTAATCCAGAAAAGTTTCAAAAAAATAATTTTTCATTTTTCTTAAGTTAAGATAAATATAAAAGTCAAAAAATATTTTTCCAGATTTTTCTTAGTTAAATTTGTATTTTAAGCAATTTAAGTAGTTTTAAATAGTTTTAAATTCATAGAAAATAGAAAATAATCGAAAAATTATAAAAATAGTTTTGAAAATTCTCTTTTGTTATTTTAGATTTTTCCAAGTCATAATTTTATTTTTCTAGCTTTATTTCATATTTTCTTGTATTTTAGGATATTATTAAATAGTTAAAAATAGTTTTTAATTAATAATAATTAGATAAATAGTTTTAAAAATAATTTTATTATTCTAAAAATTTTATTTTATCATTAGGATTGTAAAAATATCATTTTCATATTTTTAGGATTAATTTTGTTTTAGTTTCACATTTTCTTTTGTACGTCGCGTAGTTTTAAATTCAAGTTTTATAAAACATAAAATCAAAACATCATTTTGCAAATAGTGATAGCATTTATTTAATATATTTTATCTTTTAATTCTCTTTAATTTGCATTTAAGCCCTGTAATTTATCTCCTTTTCAGTAGTTATAATAATTCAAATCCTCTTTTCCGCTCAAATCTCTCGATCACTATTCGTTTGGTGATTCATCGATAGCTCATTTGGGACATAACGACCTGGGAAACCCTATGCTCTCCGATCTTCATTGCATTCTGTTTGAACTGTTTTAAGTTTCTTACGGTTGGCCATTCACAGTGGCGGCCTGTGTGAGAAAACTTGACGGTTTAGCACGAACCAAATTTTACGCGCCACGGGAGTCAGGCTTGATTATCTTCCGTTTAGCAGATTAGTGATTTTAATATTCACTCTTTGTTCATACCATCCATCTATCTATATATATATATCCATATTTTATTATAAAAAACCCAAAAACATCTTAAAACATATAAAACACAAAAATATTTTTCTTTTGTTTCTACATATATATAAAATCAAAAACCCAAAAGATTTTCATTCTTTGTTTTCACATCATGTTTTTCAAAAATACCAAAAATATTCCTCTTTACCCTCTTACCCTTTTTGATTCTTTATCCCTTTACCCTCATCCATTTGATTCTAACTTTCTATTCTCATGGAATCTCTCGACTCACGACGACTCGGGACGGTTGAAAAACTTCGATCAGTATCACAAATGTCAAGAATTCGTGTTGTTCGTGATGATCCATTAATTTTGCGTAGGGAAATGGAACGAGAAACCGGGTGACAAGGACCAAGTACTTCCTCCGATAATGGAAGTGCTAAATCGTCCAACCTAAGGTTATCCAAAGATCTAAACCCTCAATTGCTCCTAAGCCGCCTAAAATTGATCCTAAACTTTCACGATTTACGGTTAAAAGCAAACATGCGAATTTAGACCGGTGACTAGCAAGAATGACTTGCCTAATCTTCACGCTTCTCAAGAACCGTAACCGAGACCATAACGGAAGTGGTGGAAATTGCTAGCTTGATGCGTGCAAAACCGCCAAGGTTTTCACACAAGCCCGCCACTTGTGAATGGCGGATCAGAAGAACCTTAAAACAGTTTGAACACGAACTCAATGAAGATCCGAGGAGTATAGTGTTTCCGGTCGTTATGTCCCAAATGAGCTATGCAATGGATTATCGACGCTTTAGTGATCGGAGATTTGAACGGAAAAGGATTTGATGATTATTATAACTACGTGAAAAAGCCAACAAATAAAGACGGCTTAAATGCAAATTAAAGAAAATTAAAAAGATTAAAAATATTAAATAAACGCTATCACTATTTTTAAAATAATGTTTTTGTTGATTTTATAAAACAAAATGACTTAAATAAACTATTTTAACTAAAACTTAAACTTAAAATATCTAAAAACGTGGCCTAAAGTGAAAACGTACGTTATGTACGAAAATTACGCTGGAGCGCAAGATAAAACGTAAAATTTGTGAAATAAAAGTCCTATGAATGTAAAAATAATTTTTCCACGTACTACATGACAAAAGAAAATTTTAGGAAAAAGTCGGGTATTTTTTCGACTTTTATTTTATTTATTACGAATTAAAAACTACTTTAATCTAATTTAATTATAAAAAAATACTAAATGATTTTGGAAAAATCTGAAAATTGCACAGAAAATACTTTAAGTTAAACTGATTCTAAGAAAAATAAAAAAGTTGGGTACTACTTTACAAAATAAGCTGCTAAAAGCTTAAATAAGCTACTAAGCTTAAAACTGATAATGGTACTTTAAATATTAAAGGGTGCAATATGTAACCTGAAAAGACCCTAGGGCAGTTGGTTTGAGTGTGTGGTGTTGTGTGTTTGAGCAAGAGGTCAGGGGGTCGAATCCCACCCCTGCACCTTTTTGCAAACTATTTTTTTGAAATTTTCTTTTGCAACTTGTAAATAAGACCAAATCTAAACTTTTTGTAAAAACTTTTTATAAAACTTAGAATAGCAGCTTCTCAACCGCTTATGTCCAACAATTAGACAGAACCCAAAACAAACACCCTTTTGATGATTTAAGCTAAATGAACAACAAGATAAGCAATTTTGAAAGGCAATGAGTTAAGCAAATATTCGTGGATCATTAATAAGCTAAAGGTTACAGAAATAAGCAACAAAAAGGGAAGCATAAGCGCTTTGAGGAAGTCTTAAGCTAAAAGGAAATGAGCATCAATGGGACAATAAGCTATTCTATCAAGCTAAGTAAGCACTAATAAGCAAAAATATAAACTCACCTAACCTATGGGACCTAATAAGCACCTAAGCGCCTAAATAAGCTAATGGGGTTCTAAAATAAGCTAAAACTAAGAATCACTCTGAACATTAGATCGAATGTGTATCACGCTGGTTTTGAGCGATTTTGAGGCAATTTTAAGCTAACCTATACTATCCTAAGTGACAAATAAGTTATAGCTATGTTGAGAGTGGTATGTGAGATGCAAGAAAAGCAGTTTGGACCAAGTTTTGACTAAAATAAGTTGGGAAACGGGTGCAAACAAGAATGTGGTCATTGCTTGGAACAAAGGGCGTAAGCTTTGTGATTTTTTGTTTTCAAAACTCAACCAAACTTGCAAACTTTGTAAACTTAAGCTAAACTCAACTTTAAAAACTTGTTTGAACCTTAAACCACTTTGACTTTGAGAGTCAAAGTGGGTAAAAACAGTTTTTTGGACAAGAAATAAGCTTAAACCAAACACCCTTTCAAACTGATATGCAAACTAAAAATGAAACAAACACTGGACCAGATAGCACCAATGATCAAACTGAGCATGAAATGCCTAAATACAACTGGACAAACACATTTGAGCAACTTATAACCAAAGATACAAGTATGCATGAAAATGCAAAATTGAAATAAAACTGAAAATGAGAAAATAACTCACAAGAATCCAACTTGCTTGCAGGCCAATACCAAACCTATAACTACACTAATTTCTACAATTCCAACCCAAGTCCAAGTCTGCAACACCGTAAACAATTTCTAAACCCAAATCAAGCCCGTTTGACTTTTGTCAACCACGAGCCAAAAATACTTGAATCGATATGATAGCTTATGAAAAGCTATTAGAGTTGTAATAAACTAGATTAAGCTTAGAAATAAGCTAAAAGAAGATTAAACATAAGAAAATGAAACTGAACCTTTTAACAGTAAACTTGAATTTTTAAGACTCAAGTGAAAACTTAGTTTGATGATCAAAAGAACAATACAGTGATGTTTTACTTGAATGAGATACAAATAAGCTTAAATTACATTATTTGAACTAAACTAAAACTTTTTAACTAAAAAACGACATTAGGAAATATTAAAACTAAAATTCTTCTCTTTGCTTCCTTCCTTCTTCTTCTTTTTATAGCTCCCAACACCTTCTATCTACTTTCTGACCAAATCCCACTATACTTTTCAGCTTTTGGATGACTTAAAGCCATCTTGGCCACTCAATTAGTTTTGGCGGGAAAACTTGGTTCTCATATTGGAGACAGGGAAGAAGGTGTAATTAATGTGGTTTGAGTTGTTAGGTGAGGTGGGGGGAGACATTGAGTGAGGTAGGGTGGCAAAGGGGATGGAAAGAGGAGGGGGGTAGCAGACCAAGTTGTCGGGGAAGACAGTGTTTAGGGGGCGGGTGTGTTTGGTTTTGAAATGTGGGTTTGGGTTGGTCGGGTTGTGGGAAACGGATTGGGTAATCAGATTTGGGCCAGGGGGTTTAGTTGGGCTTGGGTAATTATTAGATCCGTTTGGTTTAGGATTAGACACAAGGACCATTTTGCAATTTCACAAAACCTAGGGACCAATACTGTAAATTATGAAAAGTAGTCAAAAGGGTTTGTTTTGCCAATGTTTAATAGTCCAAGGTCTAGTTTGAATTTTTTGAAAATTTCCAAGGACTAATATTGACCATTTTGGATTTTCGTGGACTAAATTGTAATTTCCTCAAAACTTTTAGATTTTCTACCAAAGGACTAAATATGACAATTTATGATTTTAAAAAGACCTTGGTGACTTTTCTTTGAAATTTTGACTCGTGGACCTGCTTTTGACAATTTTGAAACTTGGGGACTAAACCGCAATTTTGCAAATTTGATATGTTTTTCATCCGATTTTGATATTTTGTATTTAAAACACATAAAACACTGATTTGTGATATTTTGATCATTTTGATGTGTTTCTGAGTGTTTTCAGATGATTTTGCAGTTTATTTTGTACAAAAATGATGAGTATTTACACACTCATCATAGCTCTCAGAGCACACCACTTGTCCCACCTCCGGATTTTTCAAAATGTTCTTCGAGACTTGATAGTCATTCGGATCATCATGTTGGTTTTGTTGATTCTTTGAATAAACTGATTCCTTCTCATAACTTTCAAATGAAATCGTTTATTCCTTGTGTCGGTTGTGGTGAGCCTCTTTTGGTTCACCCTCGCCGTTGGTGTACGTGTGTACAATGTGGTAATGATATTCATAACGGAGTTGTTTGTTTTGTGGTTCGAGGAATTCATTTGATTATGTTTCTAATCCGAACTCATTTAACGACCCTCAAACTTTTCCAATTACCCACCACACCGACTTATCTTCGTGATAATCAACATAACTATCGTGAATTTTGTGGAGGTCCTCACCAAGGATTTGAGTGTCAATCCGAAACACGCTTGTCTATGAACAGCTTTTCGGTGATGCTCGAACTTTGGTTATGACCAATATCCATACAATTCACCATCCGCACTCAATAGTTTTATTGTTGTAGTACTTGTGAGGTCCCCACTTGAACTCGATTGTCAAATAGGAATCCATTTCCTTGTAACAATCATGACTCTCACAGTTTGACAATTTCCAACCTCCACAAAGACCATACGGTTCAAACTCCACCGAGTCGTTGTCTCAAGAAATCTCCCAAAATTTTGAAACCGCAATGAAAACACTTGATGATATGATTAGTAACTTTAAGAATCAAGTGAGTGGTGAAAAGACCATGGAGAATTGCTAGTCAAGAACGAGAGGCCCGCCAATCTAGGGAAGAATTATTAGTCCTAGAGCAAGCGGCTCTAAGGCGTTCCCAATTTCTTAAGGCAACTCTATATGATGATGACGAGGAGAGTTTTATCCTTTTAATAATATTTCTCAACTCCTCCGATCGGTTGATAATCCAAAGCTGAGATTCCATCTCAAACAATCGCTATCACACCCAAAGCTCCCACTCACTCTCCGAACATGGGGACGAGCATCTTGATACTGTTCACGAAAAGGAATCGGACGAATTCATAAAGTCTAGTGTTGAGAACCTTGTTCCAATCCCGAGAGAGTCACAGGAACTTCGATCATATGTGTGATTCTCTTCCCTCTCGAGTGTTCAAAGATCATTTTGAAACTTTCTCCGATTTTAGCGACGATTGTGCTTCCTATGGAAACATCGAGTATGTTGAGGCATCACTTCCACAATCTGATGCTGATCATCTTCTTGAGGAGTTCACCGATGAACTCACTCACATCAATCCACTTTCATCGGGAAGTGATGATGGTCTCCTTGATTTCGAAGCCGATCTGGGAGAGATTGAAAGTCTCCCTTATAATGATCGTTCACTCACTTCTTATCCCAACAGTCCAATAGAGAATATTAATCACTTTGTTCCTGAAGCATTCAAAACAACTCTCACTAATCCTCTATTTGAATTCGATTCTAAATTCACTTTAATTTATGAGAATCCACTCTTTGATACTCAGACCGAGGATAGTGATGAGCCCACAATGGAACAAGAGTTCACAATTTCACTTCATGTGAATGATTCTCTTCATGAAGAGTTCTCCGGTGAACTCTCTCATGACATATCTCCTCCGGAACATGATCATTTCTATTTTGATCTTGAGGATGATATTGGCTCGGAGGAAGGTGTACTCTATCATACGAGTTTTCCTATTAATGATACTACCCTCACCCTTCCTCCCGATATGTCTACATCTGAGGATGAGGAATGGATCCTGATTGTTATCAAAATCTTTCTTCCTTTCCTCAAATATCTTGTGATTTCTCTTCATCTTCACTCCTTCGGGAATGAAGACACTATTTTTGATCCCGGCATTTTCATTTATCATTTTTGAGCCGGTTCTATCTATATCTCATCGGAGTGGAACTTTCAACACATTCAATGTTTATACAAACATCTTGAATGAAAGTCCGATGGAGATTG
This sequence comes from Chrysanthemum lavandulifolium, assembly GCA_022545495.1. Taxonomy (NCBI): domain Eukaryota; kingdom Viridiplantae; phylum Streptophyta; class Magnoliopsida; order Asterales; family Asteraceae; genus Chrysanthemum; species Chrysanthemum lavandulifolium. The sequence goes on along the minus strand of CM040240.1, from coordinate 98,444,948 downwards.
TCTCTTCCACTTACTTCCCCATGAACAAATTAATTCGGGGTCGAGTCAAGCTAGCGACTCGGGAATCAAAAACAGTAGCATGCCATATGGGTTTTCACCCATATTTCTGAACTCTTTCTATCTTTCTACCACCCTAGTGTGGGGGGTTGCCCCACATGTTGTGTATATATATAAGTTTAAAAAAAAAAAAAAAAATCTTTCAAAATAATGGCCGTAGTATTTCCCTTTTACGTTGTCGGTTTCGGCATAACCGCTGGTACTTTGAATATTGAGGGCAATATTCATTTTTAGTGTGGGGGAATTCTCACGAATTTTATCATGTAATTATACCGCCCACTTCCCCATTTTTGGCCAATTTTTTTTTGAGTAAGTGTTCTACACTTACTCAACTTATGGTTATCGATCCGCCATGTCTAATAAACAAAAGGATTGGCTAATCCAGAGCAAACGGCTCTTGGTAAAGATATCTCAAATCCGTTGACGACTTGCAATTTGCCCAAAATTGTATGGTATTCATTTCACCATATCCTTAAAAGTGAAGAGTTGGCTAGCCCGCAAGTTTATGGCTTGTGGTAAAGGCGATGGAAAAACCATAATTGGTAATCACTCACCAAAGATAATATTGATAATTTATCTAAGAGTTGGCTAGTCCGAAGCAAACGGCTTCGTAAAGACAAATCAAATCATTGAAGTCGGTGGTTTGCTCAAAATCACATGGTTATCGGTGTACCATGGTTCTTACTTGAACTAAAACATTTGGCTACTCCGAGTAATGGCTTTTGGTAAAGAGATTCAAATCCATTAAGTTTTTTCAAAAGATTGCTAGGGACTAGCAATAGTTTAGTGTGGGGATTGATGAGTGTGTAAATACTCATCATTTTGGTCAATCTGAATTAAAACGTTTAAAAATGCTCGAAATGCATCAAAATGTCGAAAATATCTCAAAATTGCATTTTATAGGTTTCGGATGCAAAATGTTTAAAATCGATGAAAATGAGCTAAGTTTGCATAATTGGCGCTTTAGGTCCCAAGTTTCAAAATTGTCGAAATAGTCCCCGAGCACTTAATTTCAAAGAAAAATCACCAAAGGTCCTTTTAAAATCATAAGTTGTCAAAATTAGTCCTTTGGTGAAAAATATCAAAAGTTTTGAGAAATTACAAAATTGGTCCTTCAAGTTTAAAATTGGCAAAATGGCCCTTGGAAATTTGAAAATGTCAAGTTTGGTCCTTGTACTATTGGAGCTTGTCACTTTTAGTCCTTGGAGCAACTTTGCAGACGGCGCTTTGGTCCCTTGATTTTCGTAAAATACACAAAAGGCCCTTGTTTATTAACCTTTGCACCCATCGCCCTTGTCAAACACAATTGACCCCGCCATAACACCTTTTGGACCCCCTTCATTTGACCCCCTTTATATTAAACCACAACAAATATCCGTCAAACTAGCCCCTACCCGCCCTTTTTTCTTCATCCTCCCACTTGCTTCTTCTGTAAAACCCAGACACAACCCATCCCCCAGCTCACCTTATCCCCTCCTTATCACTCCACCTCCACCAAACTACAAAATACATTAAATGCCTCCCCCCTCATCTCACTCAACCTCTCCAACTGGTATATTAGTTTTTCCCGCCAAAAAGAAATGGAAGGCTGAGATCCACTCAACTCATCCAATGGTCCAAGAGGCTTGTGGGATTAGCTCAGAAGTCAAAGGGAAGCAATTTTGTATAAAAGAAAAGAGGAGAGAAGCAAGAAGGAGGAAGTAGTTAGTTTTTATTTTTCTTTGTATGTCGTTTTTTTTAAGTTATCTTAATTAGTGTTTTAAAATGTAATTTTAAGCTTTAATGTATTAAACTCAAGTCACTTTATCATTGTAATTTACTTTTAAGCTTCAATATCAAGGTTTTATATAAGTTCATGTTTTCAAGTTCACTGTTGCAATTTCAGTTTCAAATTCCTATGCCCAAGCTTTTAGTAGCTTATGTTTAAGCTCAAATAAGTTTGTTTAAGCTTATTATAGCTTTTGATAAGCTTGGGAAACAGTTTCAAGCATATTTGATTTTTGGTCAATGAAAGTCAACTGCTGAGATTGATTTGGATTTGATGATGATATGGGTTGATGCAGTGTTGGTTTTGGGTTGGAAATGGATTAGAATAGCAGTTATGGGTTTGGTTTAAGCTGCATAATAAGCTGGACAGTTGTGAGTATCTATCTCATTTTCATTTTTTTTAGTTTGAATATTGTGCTTATATATGTATCTGTGGTTTAGACTAGTGTTTACCTGTTGATTAAGTTGTATTTAGGTTAGATAGATTCAGTTTGATCAATTGCATTAGCTAGTTTAGCAGTTGGGTTAGTGTTAATTGCAAATCACTCATATTAAGGGTGTTTGGATTAGTTGGTTTATCCGTGGTTAAGGGTAGTGCGATGGTTAAGACCGTTGTTTCATGTTTGTTTAGCTCTAATATACTCATTCTTTGCCTTAATATTGCACCTACATTAGTCCAAAGTCAAAATCACACAAGTATCGTCTTAATAACTTAACTGTTGGATTTTTATAAAAGCAAAACTTGTTTTGTGTTTCAAATTCATAGATATAGCTTGAACTAAGTTTATTTCATCAATTAACATCAATCTCACCACCATTATGAATCAAACTTCAAAATAGTCAAACTTTCAATTCATCAAAAAGTCAAAACATGAAAATCCATTTTGAGCCCAACCTGGGTGATTTTCTTGGATTTATTTCTGAGCCAAATCAAAAGAAACTTTGGGTTTATAAACTTAAACTGGTCTAGATTCTTATTATGATTTTAGTAGATTTTTAGTAATTTTTTACAAGCCTCAAAAATGCTTGACAAAATGGGTATAAATGCCCTGTGCAACTGACTCAGTTAATACTGAGTCTGCACAGGGTGTGTGCAGAGCTTGCACAGAGCTCATTTTAGCTCATCATGGTCTGGTATTTGGTTTAGTAGTAGCTAGCTGTGTCTGATGAGGTTCCCATATCCGGTTTTTGAGTCTCAGCTTATTTGGTAGCTTATTCTTGGGCTGCAAGTAGGCCTCAAATCTGTTTTTATCACTTGGTCTCAAATCATCTTAATCATAGCAGTTTGCAATTCAGTAGTTTAAGATAGTTGTTATAAGTTGCTTTTGAGTTCTTTTAGCATAATTTAGTTTCTGTAATCTGTTGGTGGTCCTTGGTGTTCTTTTGGCTTATTTAGAGTGCTTATTTATAAGCAGTTGCATTGCAGTTTCAATTTTCTACACACAACCCCCTGTTTTTATATTTTTCCTAGATTCTAAATATTATTTTAGACTTTTATTGAATTTTTCAGATTTTTCCAAGTCAGTTTGCTATTTTTCTTGATTTAAAACAGTTTTTAAGTCTTTTTAATTAGCATTTAATACAATTAATTCAGAAAAGTTTCAAAAAAATAATTTTTCATTTTTCTTAAGTTAAGATAAATATAAAAAGTCAAAAAAATATTTTTCCAGATTTTTCTTAGTTAAATTTGTATTTTTAAGCAATTTAAGTAGTTTTAAATAGTTTTAAATTCATAGAAAATAGAAAAATAATCAGAAAATTATAAAAATAGTTTTGAAAATTCTATTTTGTTATTTTAGATTTTTCCAAGTCATAATTTTATTTTTCTAGCTTTATTTCATATTTTCTTGTATTTTAGGATATTATTAAATAGTTAAAAATAGTTTTTAATTAATAATAATTAGATAAATAGTTTTAAAAATAATTTTCTTATTCTAAAAATTTTCTTTTATCATTAGGATTGTAAAAATATCATTTTCATATTTTTAGGATTAATTTTGTTTTAGTTTCACATTTTCTTTTGTACGTCGCGTAGTTTCAAATTCAAGTTTTATAAAAACATAAAATCAAAAACATCATTTTGCAAATAGTGATAGCATTTATTTAATATATTTTATCTTTTTAATTCTTTTTAATTTGCATTTAAGCCCCTGTAATTTATCTCCTTTTTCTGTAGTTATAATAATTCAAATCCTCTTTTCCGTTCAAATCTCTCGATCACTATTCGTTTGGTGATTCATCGCATAGCTCGCTGGGACATAACGACCCGGGGAAACCCTATGCTCTCATGATCTTCATTGCATTCTGTGTTTGAACTGTTTTAAGTTTCTTACGGTTGGCCATTCACAAGTGGCCAGCTTGTGTGAGAAAACTTGACGGTTTAGCACGAACCATATACTGTCACGAATTATTCCATTACTGCTTCTCAATTTCATGGATTTGTCGATTGCATTGAAAGTTTCACAAGATCGTGTCAATGAGCTTGAAACCAAAAATTCGAAATTGCATTACAAAATCGAAAGGGATGATCATGATAACATGGTCAGGCATTTTTCTAAATTAGAAGTTGAATATCTTGATTTACAATTGTTGGGTTCAGTAAATACCCAAACCCCTTAATCTAGGATTTGAATAGAAAATATCCCAAGTGTTTAGTCCGTTAAACACTAACAGGTCACTGAGAGCATAGTCTCTCGTGAGCTAACTTCGTGATACTCGAAGAGGCAAAGAAGAAGTCTCCACCAAGAAGGCGGAACTTAAAGGGTGAAGATCGAGTCAAGAAGAAGATGGTGAATTCAGTGAGTGATGACAATAGCTCACCGAATCCCTAAGACTCTCTCCAACTACTTACATCAAGACAAACCAAGTAGAAGACGAAGGATATGAAGACCAAGAATGAGTGGGATAAGGCGGGATAAGTTTGAATCGATAAGACGAAGTCCTTATCAACCAAAGTCAACTTTCCACGAATGGCAAACGATCGTGCTCGGTGTCATCACGACCTTTGGAAAGAAATCTTGTCCCTTACCTAAAATAGTCTTTAGAATGAGACAAAATACATCGATATTTTGTCTTACAGATGATGTCGGTTGTCACTTAAGGAAAGTGTTAAAACTCATACTTGTATAAATAGCATAAGAGATGGAGTGAAAGATTAAGCTTGTGAATTGTAAAAACACACACACGTTAGCCATCTTTCACTCCTCCAACACAACTTAATCCCCGAGATAGCTCGGTGGTACTTGTAGTTGTGCTCGGACTTAGCTTTGAGCTTAGAGAGTCACCAACCTTTGTTTATTTCAATCCCAAGTCTTGTTTGCAAGTACTGGGTAATGTATTCTTGTTTTGATTTATATCTAATAAAGAATATTATGTTGAAAATTAATCGATGTGTTTTACTTATATCTTTTCACCATAGATTCACTATTAACTTGTTTTACATACTTAACTGTTTTTAAGATAGTGAATAGGAACAACAAGTGGTATCGAGCAAGGTGATTATAAAACCTTTAAGCCGCTCTAAAATGTTTTAAATCAGATCCTTATGGTCGAAATTGATGTACCCCAACTAGTCGATAAAAGGGTGGAGCTTATTCATTTGTTGCCCTTAGACTTGAAGTTGGTAAATTCAACAAATGGAAAAGCGTATGCTTTGCTATTTGATCGATGGAACCTTATTATATCAAGTGTATAAATGAAGGTCCATTTATCCCAATCTCATCAAGGTTTGCCTAAAACCAAGCTCGATGGACTCGTGGATGAGAGGAGAGTGGTCAACTAGGACCAAAGACTCAAAAGTATCATCATATCATGTCTTCCTGATGATATTATGGAGTCAGTTGTAAGCTGTAGTACAACTAAACAAACCTGGGATGACCTAGTTCATAGTCATGAAGGCCCATCTAATACCAAGGAAAACAGGATAATGGACCTTAAACTTGAGTATAACACCTTCAGGGCTAAGGACTCAGAAACTCTATCTCAAACTTACACCCGGTACAAAACTCTTTTAAATGAACTGTCAAATGATGGTGTTAAGTTGTCCAAACATGAAATCAATGTTGGTTTTGTCAATAGTCTCCGTGAGAAGTGGCTGAATTTCTCTTAGGGACTTAGAAATGCTAATCATATCCAGACCCTTGAACTTCCTGAAATTTATGGGAAATTTGTCTATGAGGAAAACCTCATCAATGCATTTATACCGACTTAAAGAAGTCTCGTGAAGTCAAGAAGTCCCCACCACCACTTCAACACCAATATCAACCGCCTTTTATTCTAACAAGGTTGTTCAAGATTTTCGGGATAATTCAGATGATGAGCCCGATGAGAGATCAAGTGAGGAGTACCTAAATGACCGAACACCGAATTTCGTGAAAGGGCACTCCTTGCTAACTCTCAAGATTTATAAAAGAAACAAAAGTTTTCAAATGATAAAGCAAATGAGGACACCGAATGCTTTAAGTGTCACAAAAGAGGTCATTTTGCAAAAGACTGCTTTTCAAAACAATTTCGAACCCTCGATAAACCATCGTGGTCAAATCGGTCCTCGTGCTTTAGCAAATTTCAACCAAAATCTATCGGTCTCATCAAAATCTTCAAAAAATCGATCAAAACAAAACTGCTGATTTTGAAGCCAAGTATAGGAAAGTCAAAGCTAAGCTTGCATTGCTTGAGGCCACCCTCGAAACAACAAAAGTGTTCAATGCATGCGGGTAAAACAAAGGCCTCGTTCTTTGAAACCTTCGACCGATGAAGAGCCGCCTCATCCGATGATGAAATGGTGCAAGTCGCTGCACCGATGGCCCTATCGAAGAGGACAAGCTTCTTTGTTGGGAAAAATCATGCCAGAATGGAGAATGGGTCAACATCACAATGAAGAAGGTAAATATTTTACTTTCTATGGATGATGACTCTGATTGGCAGTCCTATATGAACTATATCAGTGTTGACCTTAAGTTTGTAGAAGAGCAACGATTAAATCTTTTTTCAAAATATAACAAGCTAAGTTTTGAACTAAACAAGTGTAGGGAAGAACTACTACTTTTAAAACAAAATAAGCTTGAGGCTATCACCTTGCAAATTCAAAACACTGAATTAGTTAAAAGAAATCAGGCTCTTCAAGATGAACTTAAGAAAGAAAAGGATATTATTGCTAGTTGGATCGCTAAGAATCCAAGAGTCTTTGATGTTTGTGGGAGCCCCAGTAGCAAAAAGAGAGTCATAGGTGAAGATCATCTCCCGACTCTCACGACAAAGACCGCCTCCCAAACCATTTGTGTCGGTGGCATGATTACCAATGTGTTGACTATTCCTAAGCCCGGTGATTGGATTGAACGGGTTAATCCCGAGAGTAAGCTTCCAAATTTCAATTCTAGAAGAATTCTAGAGCACGAAAGTCAAGCTCTAAAGAGCATGCTTGGACTCCCGATGTGCCCAGTAGTCTCGAACACATCTCCGAGTCTCGGGCGTAATCTCAAGCACCACTTCCACCCTCGGAACCTCTTCGAGGCCGATCCTAGCTCGAGCTTACTCCATTACTGCTCAATCCACACTCACCAAAATAAAGGTCCGGACTTGGTAGAACCATCCTTAAAAGACCATCAAAACCAACTCAATAAGAATCTAACCCCACCGAGACTTCTACATCCTCTGTCCCCACCGAAGTCGACCAAATTCAAAGAATCGACTAAACTTGTGAGGAAGCTAATCAAAAATGGAATCCATTAAAGAAGTTCTGAATCAATCAAGGAGACAAAGTCGACTTCCTTTAGTTCCTCAAAGTCTAAGTCAAACACCAAACCCAAGCGTATGTGATCTATGCCATTATACCGGTCATACCATCGACAATCATATAGAATCCTTTTTGTATGATCCGCAAAAGGATGATCACGAACTTCGATCACTTACAATCAGTAAGTTCTCTCAATAAAGCAAACTATACCAAAGTTGGTCATCCGTATGCTTCAACCTCCAAATCGCTCAAAAGTCTAGAGCAAAACCCTTTCCTCCTTGCCCACATTGTGGCTTTAATGATCATCATCCGATGACTGCCTCATGAACACATGCCGTGAGATTTATGAATCCACTCATGAGACATCTCAAGATGACAATGTCATCCAAGCAAGGAGAAGTTCCAAGCAACCCGTAATCACCGAGTCATCCTCGCCTCCAAATGCAAAACACAGTGGTAGCACAATGCACTCAACCACCGACCATAAGTCAATTGCCAAATTCAAATGGACCTTTAGGCCCAAACCCACTAGTATGTGGGTCGCAAGAGAAACTAATCCGGTTTACTATTTGTGCAGAGACACGCCAGAGAGCCTATTTGGCATCTAGATAGTGGATGCTCAAGAAGCATGACCGGTGTTAAGGAGTATCTCGCACAAATATGTAAAGGAACCAGACCCAAGGTAGTATTTGGTGATAACTCATCATGTCCCATCAAGGTTATGGTTCAAGATATCGCAATGGAATAGTTTTCTCTAGAATAACTTATGTCAATGGTCTCAAATACAATCTCATCAGTATCAGTCAACTCTGTGATGCAAAGTATATTGTGCAATTCAATGACAAAAAAGGCACCATTTTCAATGCCAACAAAGAAGTTGTTTTGATAGCCCCTAGAAGAGATGATGTTTATGTCTTAAACATGTCAACACTCTCTTAAGATGGAACTTGTCTCTTTGCCAAAGCCACTGAAATTGTTAACTGGCTGAGGTATAAGAGACTCTCTCACTTAAACTTCAAAAACATCAACAACTTGGCAAAACAAAACAAGGTCCTTGGCTCACCATCACTGATTTTTGCAAAAGATAAACCATGCTCAGCCTATGAAAAAGGCAAACACCAAAGAGCATCTTTCAAAACAAAACAAAACTTCTCAATCAAAAGTCGCCTTCACCTCTTGATATGGATCTCTTTGGACCAACCATCCTAGATCAATCCATCATGAGAAGTATACACTTGTCATTGTTGATGAGTTTTCAAGATATACTTGGGTATACTTTCTTTCCAAAAGAGTCAGTAATGACACCATAATGTCATTCATCGTGAACATTGAAAACGTAATGACATTATTGTTAAACAAATCGAATCGACAATGGTACCGAGTTCGAAATGAAGAGCTTAAGAATTACTTGTGATGAAAGGAAAAAGAACTCTCATTGAGGTCGCTAGAACTATGTTAAATGGCTCACTCTATCAAAACATTTCGGATCAAGGTCAAAACAACTGTTACACTCAAAACAGTCAATCATTGTCAAAAGACATAACAAAACACCATATAAGATATTCAAAGGTAGACTTCACGATATCGACTACTTTCATGTGTTTGGATGTCCCGTGTTTATTCATAACCACAAGGATCATCTAGGAAAATTTGATGCAAAAGTCGATAATGGATACTTTCTAGGTTACTCACCGATCTCCAAAGCCTTGAGGTATTTAACACAAGGAGACAACAAGTTGAGGAAACCTTTCATGTCACCTTTGATGAGAGTTCGAAAGCAACAGTTCACCAACACCTCAATGGAGGAAATATGAATTGATAACTCATCAAGATATCCTCCTCGATGAGTATAACATCGAAATCAATTCCTCATACCAAGTCGATCTCGACATCTCATATTATGGCTTGCCTCACAACTGTCAAAACCAACTATCGGTGAATTCATTGATAGTCAATCGATCCCCGCCGGATAGGTAACATCGAACCAAATGTTCAGAACCTATGATTCAAGAACCCCAACTCGAACAAGACATCTCAACAGATGTTCTTAATGATTCTGTGGCTCTGCACCGAACTCACTCCCGAGTTTCCAGTGACCTCTTCAAGCTCGGATCCTAGACCACAGTATAAGTGGACAAAATCTCGTGATATTGAACTTGTAAACATCATTGGTGAACCCATCAAGGCATGCTCACTAGAAGCATGATCGCTAACTTAATCGACTTGACCAATGAATGTCTATATGCTGATTTCCTACAAGATATAGAACCTAAGAGTGTCATTGAGGCTCTAAAACATCCAAGCTGGGTTCAGGCTATGCAAGAAGAACTTCAACAGTTTGATAAAAACAAGGTCATGACCTTGATCAAATGTCCTCAGGATGTCATTGTCATAGGAATGAAGTGGGCTTTTTGAAACAAAACTGATGAAAACGACACTGTCATTAAAAACAAAGCCAGACTTGTAGCCAAAGGTTACAGTCAACAAGAAGGCATTGACTATGATGAAACATTTGCCCCTGTTGCAAGAATGGAAGCCATAAGGATATTCCTTGCATTTGCTACCTACATGAACTTAAAAGTTTACCAAATGGATGTAAAAAGTGCATTCCTGAATGGTGAACTCAAGGAAGATGTGTATGTTCAGCAACCTCCTGGCTTTGAGAGTAGTGAATTTCCTGACTATGTCTACAAGCTTGATAAAAGCCCTTTATGGACTAAAACAAGCTCCCAGAGTATGGTATGAAACTCTCTCAGCCTTCCTGATTCAAAACAAGTTTGTCAGAGGAAAGTTAGACAACACATTGTTTATCTATAGGACAAAACAAGATATGATATTAGTCCAAGTATATGTTGATGACATCATCTTTGGCTCAACAAACTACACTCTCTGCAAATAGTTTGAAAAACTAATGACAAAGAAGTTTGAAATGAGCATGATGGGTGAAATCACATACTTCCTTTGACTACAAATCAGGAAAACTGACAAAGGAATCTCCATCAATCAAGAGAAGTACACCAGAAATCTCTTGAAGAAATATGAGATATCTCGATCGCCTCGGTGAAGACACCAATGGTCCCTCCTAATAACCTTGGACTTGATCTCACCGGCAAATCACCAACCAAACTCATTTCGGAGGGATTGTTGGCTCACCGATGTATCTAATCGCTTCCGCACTGGACATACAATTCTCGGTCGTCTAATAGCAAGATATCGTGCCAATCCCAAAGAATCCCACCTCACCGCAGCCCAAAAGAATACTTAGATACCAAGGGAACTCAAGCCTTGGACTCTACTATCCAAAGTGCTCGTGGTTTGACCTCAAAGGGTATTCGATTCGGATTATCTTGGTCCGCAACATGGACGGAAAAAGTACCTCGGGGTCTGTCAATTTCTTGGAGGAAAACCGGTTTGTTGGAGTGCCAAAAGCAACAACCGTTGGCTATATCTTCGACTAAAGTCGAGTATGTTGTCAGCCGCAGGATGTTGTGCCAATGTCTTATGGATGAAAAGTCAACTCGGTGACTATGACATCCATTACAAAATGGTACCCATCTTCTCGTCACAACACCGAGGCTATTGCAATCTCCAACAACCCCGTCCTTCACCAAAGAACCAAACACATTGATATCGATATCATTTCATCGGGGACCACATAATGAAAGGAGACATAGAGCTTCATTTCATCCCTCATCAATATCAACTTGCGATATCTTCACCAAACCCTTAGATGAACCTACCTTCGAGAGACGAAAGTCGAATTGGGAATGCTAGACATTGAAAGTCAAGAACTCGAAACCAATCCCAATCTCAGTAAGTTTTCACTGAAATGGTTCATCCTCCCTGAACAAATCCCAACTCAATCCTCTCGCTGAATGAGTAAGACTCATTCAGGGACCTTGACTCTAGATATTGAGCATTGAATGAGTAACTAAATGCATCTAAGTATTAGTTACTTAAATGTCCTAGGTTGGAAGTCACACCAATTAAATATAGGAATATATGTCTTTGTATCTTACTGTCAGGGGTCCCTAATACTTACCTCATTCCACTTGGCATTAAATGCCTCCTCTCACATAAAATATCCTGTGGATATTTTATTACCGCAAAAGTGCACTTTTACCGACATCGCAATCGCTTCCTTGAAAACGGATTTTAGTGCGGGTGGTGGAGTGGTGGCATTAAATGTGGAAATTCAAAACGTTTTCAAAAATCGACTTTACAAATCCACTTTAGTGCACAAACCACCCCTCTCATCACTCTATAAATACCCCTCACGAAATCCTTAAAACATACACAAAGTATTTCTGCTAACAAAACTCTATCAAAATCTCTTTCAAACCCAGAAATCTTTGTGTTCTTCAAATCTTTTTCTGAAAAACCTTCTCTGTAAACCTTTACAAAAGTTTTTCATCACAACTTGAGAGATTCAAAACCATTTTAATTGTTCTTGTCAAGATATTTTTCTCAAAACCCTACAACTTTTTAATGGAAATGGCAAGGACACAATCTCTTCAGTTTGCATCACAGTGGGTAGGTGATCTTAGCAATGTTGAATTTAAAACAAATAATGTCATAGGAAATTTTGAATACCCTCAAACTGTCCCAACCTATAAGGACATTATGAAATTTTTATTTAACTACCCACTGAAAATGGCCTTTGTTCAGTGTCCCTCAATTGTATACCAAAATCTCCTCAGGGAGTTTAGGGCTACTGCAGTGGCCTATGACCCGACACCCTCAACTAATGAGACATACCTACGACCACTCAGGGAGTATCTTATTAAGTTCAGTCTGTTTAATGGAGAAAGACCAGTCACCCTGGATTACAAAACTTTTTGCACCTCAACAGGGTTAGACTACAATAAAGGTGTTTATGTCGCCCATCCTGAACCCTCCACAGTGAAGGATGGGTTAAAACAAATCGTTTTGGATCCACAATTTTTGGACAAGACCCCAGTCACCAAAAGTTCATTTCCCGTGGCTTGGAGGATCCTATTCACTTTTGTGATTCAGGTCCTCGGCGGGAACCACTGATAACGCTACACGCATCGTTCGGGGTGAAAGGAACTTCCTTTTCGTCGAGCAAGTTTTTCAACACCCTAGGAAGTGAACCTAATTGTTGTAGTGTAGTATTAGGGTAAGCCACGGTATTGATATCGTTCTCTAGGGAATAGGAATGCTAGTGAGAAGTTACTACGCTAAGGTTGGGGTTGAGGAAGATTATTTTTATCTTTTATATTTTTAAGGAAAGGAAAGGTACGAATCTCGGGGTTTGGATTTGGGGTTGGTATTGCTACCGATTACTCTACTTATCTAATTATCTAATCTAAGGTGTATGTAGTCTATGTCTAATTATTGTGTGCTCGTATAATAGTTTAAAGATGTGTTTACTTAGGTTTTACTACCCTTAATTATCTCCTATTGGTGGTTGAATTGTCACGTCCTTATTCTTAGTTGCGTTGTGTGTCTAAGGTTGCGGTGGTATGCGTTTCTCCCAACTCTTTGAACTTACCAAAGGGTCTCGCCTACAAAACCCACTAGGATAATAAACTCCTACTCTAAGGCACTCTTTGGATGGTTTAGCTTACAACTACTCAAGGAGTTATATTCTAAGGTTCACAAAGATTTAATCAAGCATTAAGTACACAACGAATGACCTATCGCATTACTAGATCATTAATCAACTAAGATAAGAGACAACCAATCAATATTCAATAATTAAGTTTCATATTCACGATGAGTGTCTAAATACTCATCATTTTTGTTCCTTCTACACCGCAAAAAACAAATAAAAACACTTTGAAAAGTCTTGAAAAGATGAAAAAATATTTAGATCAGATTTTATGTATAAATTGTCAAATCTAGTCCCTGGTTATTCAAAACAAGTTAATTTTTTTATAAAAGGCCCTCAGGGATTTTCAAATTGTCAAAATTAGTCTTATAAAGTCAGTTTTGCAAAATGGCAGCTTTGGTCCCTGAAGTTTCAAAGATTGACAGAAATTACCCCGGGACATTTTTAATTTGAAAATTGTTATTTTTGGTCCTTGGGAAAATTAAACTTGTCATAAATGGTCCTTATAATAAATTTTGGATAATTACAATTTCTGTCCCTCAAGTTTGGATGAATTGCAAGAATGGTCCTTGTGTTAATAGCCAAATCCAAACCGGACCCTAGCCAAAACCCCTTGAACCCAGGCCAAAACAACCCGTGACCCCCCTTTTGTGAACCCTTTGCCTATTAATAACACCCAGTCAAACTGGGTTTGACTTAGTCATATCCCGCCCACAACGTTTCCCTCCTTCCTTCTTCACCAACTCTGCAAACCAACCCCATTTTCCATACTTCCAGCTCACACCCCACTCCCTATCACCCTCCATCTCACCTAACAGCCAAGAAACAATTAATGCTTCCTCCTCCTGCGCACTCAACCCTCCCCAGTTGGCAAAATCCATTTTGGCGCCAAAATTCATCAAATGGCTAAAAATGATTCTAACAATCCAACGGTCCAGAAAAGAAGTGGGAAATGCTCAGGAGGCACGTGGGAAACTTTTTGTTCATAAAAGGAGGGAGAAGAAGCACAAATGGGAGTAGTTTTTTTTTAGTTCTTATTTTTCTTTCATGTCGACTTTAATCTCAATGTCTTAAATTTGTTCTAAATGTGTAATTTCCTTCTGTATTGTACTAAGCTAAACCTGTTTTATCAGTTGTAATTTAATTTCAAGTGTTAATTTGAAGTTTGAACCAAAATCTTGTTTTTATGTTCCCTGTTTTAAAATCAGTGCAAATGTTCTTAAGTCCAGGTTTCAATTAGCCTATTTCTAATTCAAATAAGCTTACTTAAGCTTCTGATAGCTTTTAAGTAGGCTTATTTAGCAGTTTCCCGCCCACAACGTTTCCCTCCTTCCTTCTTCACCAACTCTGCAAACCAACCCCATTTTCCATACTTCCAGCTCACACCCCACTCCCTATCACCCTCCATCTCACCTAACAGCCAAGAAACAATTAATGCTTCCTCCTCCTGCGCACTCAACCCTCCCCAGTTGGCAAAATCCATTTTGGCGCCAAAATTCATCAAATGGCTAAAAATGATTCTAACAATCCAACGGTCCGAAAAAGAAGTGGAAATGCTCGGAGGCACGGGAAACTTTTGTTCATAAAAGGAGGAGAAGAAGCACAAATGGGAGTAGTTTTTTTAGTTCTTATTTTTCTTTCATGTCGACTTTAATCTCAATGTCTTAAATTAGTTCTAAATGTGTAATTTCCTACAGATTGTACTAAGCTAAACTGTTTTATCGCTTGTAATTTAATTTCAAGTGTTAATTTGAAGTTTGAACCAAAATCTTGTTTTTATGTTCCCTGTTTTAAAATCAGTGCAAATGTTCTTAAGTCCAGGTTTCAATTAGCCTATTTCTAATTCAAATAAGCTTACTTAAGCTTCTGATAGCTTTTAAGTAGGCTTATTTAGCAGTTTCAAGCAAATTTGGAACTTGGTCAACAAAAGTCAAAAGAGGAGGGAAATTGGATCTTGGATATGCAGCAGACCTGGAAATGGTTCTGTGAAACTTTTGAACTTGTTTGGATCACTTTCAAATAGAAGTTAAGATTTTTGGCTTGTTTCTTTAAGTTTTAATTTCTTTAGTGTAAAATTAGCTTAATTTAATTCTGTAGATTATTGTTGTTATAATCTGTTTAAGTTTGTTGAAATCTACTTTAATATAGATACTTTGAGTTTATAAGTTGATTGAAAGCCCAGAAATACCCTATTGCTTAGTAAAATTTCAATTTGGCCATTTTAAAGGGGTGTTTGGTTGATGCTTATTTGTGGGAATTTTATCAAAATTTCCAACTGTATTTAAGTATTTTGGGTTATAAAGTTGTTTGTGAAGCCTTATTTGCCAACATTTCAAGTTTTCTAGTCAAAATAGTCAGTTTCTTCATGTTTGTAAAAATCAGTTTTCAAGTAGAATTTCTTTTCCAAGTCATTTTTATCAAAATTCATTAGCAATTTTAATCAATTTCATTGGTCAATAAAATTTGTAAAAATTAAAAATAGTGATTTCATCAGCTTGTTTCACTTTTTCCAAAAGGAAAAAAATCAGTAAAATCATTTACTATGGCTGCGACTGTCTTGAAGATGAGGATTTGGTACATTTTCTGTTATATATCAGTTGGTTAAATTGGCTTGCATCTGCTTCTCCTCTTGTGTATATGGTTAGATCTTTGTTATACCTCATAGCTTATTGTTTATATTTGATCTTTGATGCCTGTTAGATCCCTTTAGAAGCTTGTAGCATTAGTTTTTTAGGCCTGCTTATGATCATTTAACTGTTCTGCATCAGCTTGCATTGTCCCATTCACCTTTTAGTTTTGATTTTTAATTCACTCAATTTAGGGCCAAATTAGCTGAAATTCTGGATATAAGCTCTTTGGTTGGTTGTCTACTGCCTGATCATTTTAGTTAATTTTGTGATTTTTCTTGCTAGCTTAATGTAGGCTTAAAGTAGATGCGTAAGGTAGTTTGGCATAAGTTGGATAGAACTGTTTTATAGCTATAACGCTTCTAGCCTGTGCTTTTAGGGTCCCATTTAGTTGCATTAGCATAATTTAGGTTAGATTCAGGCTAAGGTAGCTTATGGTAGCTTATGGTTAGATTTTAGCTTATTTACATGTGCTTATTTCATTAGTTGTGCGCCCAAATCATTGTTCTTGTACTCCAAAATAGTTTCTGTTATTTTTCCTGGGTTCTTAGTATTATTTTATAATTGACTGGAAGTGTTCATAATTTTCCAAGCTTATTTGCTATTTTTCTACATTTAATTTCATTTTTTAGGCTTTTTAATTAGCTTTTAATACAAATAAATTAGAAAAGATCGAGAAAATGCAATTTCAATTTTATTAGTTTTATAAAATATAAAAAGCCAAAAAATATTTTTCCATAATTTTCTTAGCTTAAATAGTATTTTCTAGCATTTCAATTAGTTTTAAATAGTATTAAATTCATAATAAATAGAGAAAAAGTCAAAAAAATGTGATTCCAGTTTTGAAAAATCTTTTTAGTTAAATTTGATTTTTGAAAAATAGTTTTGTAATTTTCTTGCATCTTTTCCTAATTTTTAGTATTTTAAGTCTATTTTAAATTAGTTTTTAATTCAAATTAAATCACGAAAAATCCAAAAAAATTAGTTTTAAATTTCCAATAATTTTCTTGCATCATTAGGATTGTAAAAATGTATTTTCCATATCCGTAGGTATTTTACTTCTTTATTTTCATGTTTTATTTCGTACGTTCACGTAATTTTATTTAAACGTACGTTTTAGGTTTTAATCGTTAAACGATTTTAAATATAGAATTAAAATGACTTCAAAGTCTTTTATAGATTTAATTTCCTTAGTTTAATCACTCACTCACTCATATTCCTTTTTCGTCCAAATCACCCGATCACAAACCCGTGTTTTGAGTACCATCACGGCCTCGTTGGGAAGAACGACCCGGTTTGCGCTTTCTTCGCAATACTTTGGAACACACACTATACTACATTTGATTAGACGCCTCAAAAAGGTCATCAAATTGGCGCTCACTGGTGTGAACATGGGTAATCAAAGACAAATGGTTGGAGTTAATGCGAACCCAGGGATATCTTCTTGGATTTCGCATGGGTAATCAAGCGGTTCGAATCGGGGTGTCGGTTGGGTCGAATGTTGGGAATAGAGCGTTGGGTAACCGTAATAGGAATGTTGCGACTCAGGTCATTGGGAATTATGGAAATGTGAATCGGGTAATCAAAGTTACGTGTTATAACCACAAGGATTGGGTCACATGGCAAGGAATTGTCCAACTAAGCCGAAAAAGAAGGATCTTGCGTATCTTGTAAAGCTATAATGTTGGTACAAAAGGAACAACTGGACTTCAATTGAGTCTTTGAGAAACATGACTTCATGGCTATTATGGATGATTTGGAAGACCTCGAGGAACTCAATGCAAACCGCATCTTCATGGCAAATCTTGAGGAGACTAAGTACGACATCGATTCGACGCACCTCCACGCCTATGACGCCAACGCAGATGTCGAGGTACCAATCATTGATCCATGCTATAACAATGTCATATTTGATGTGTTTACTCATGACGAACAAAGATTCGTGACATCAAGGCACCTACTTATGATACATACCTAGACAATCCAAGTTGTAGCAATACTAACTCAAACTCGGATGTGGATCCTAGTGGAGACCGTGTGGCACAAAATACCGAGGCCGATGAGGAAACACGTGCTTATTTTGAATCATTAATCAATAAGCGTGGCATTGAAATCGAAAAAGTCAAAAGGTCAATCGCGAAGTTAAGGCCGCGAATGCTAAATTGACCACGAGCTTGAGAGTTACAAGGAGAACGCAAAAGCCTTTGAATTTCGGAAAAAGAAAGAATCGAATTAGAAATTGGTTATCGAAATTTGGTTTCTAAAGAACAACTTTTGCAAATCAAGTATAACACACTTGATGTAGATTTGAACTTAAAAATTAAATCTTTAAACAAGGAAATTTCGATTTAAATAACCAACTTTCTAAACAAAAGAAATGTTTTCTAATCTTGAAAAGAGAAGAAGCGCTTGATTCTCGATTTTTCAAAGCGAGAAGATTCTCTTCTTGATGAAATTCTTGATAAAATGAAAAAATCCAAACTTTGGAAAATTTGCTTCTTAAAACGGGTCATTCTGCTCAAACAATCAAGATGCTTTCTAATCAAGTAAATCCGCGTTTTCATACTAATAATAGAGTGGCACTTGGTAACGACCCTTCCTCGTTCCTCAAGAAAGCTCAGAAATCTCAGAATGTGTTAAACAATGGTAATGTTTTGCATGAACCCATTATTGTTCGTGATTCTCTTGAAATGTTAGAACTATCTGAGGAGAGTAGAGAAAGAATGAAACAAAAACATCCGGAAATCAAACCAATTGATTATAACAAATGGAACAAAATTAACGGAATCACTTTTGTTAATCAAAAAGAAAAGTTAAAGTTTTCCATCACACCAAGTGTTTCAAACAAAGAGTCAACACTGCTTCAAAATCATTTTCAAAACCGCTTGTTGTCTCAAATTCTCTTCGAACATTGAACAAATGTCTTCAAACAATCCTTTTAACACAAGTGATGCGAGAAGTATTTTAGAAAATGTTAAAACTAGAATTGTGGATCTTCAAGACATCATTAAAACTAAAACCAATATTACAACAAACATCCGGTTTAATAGTTTTGATAATGAAAATAAAAAGTATTTTGAAACTCAAATTGCCCCTCACCGAATGCCATCGGTGCAAGGGTAATTCATTTTGAACAAGCGTTTTGAAAGAAACAATGACTTTGTCAAGGACCATAAATCCTGTAAAGCAAGCTAATGACCGTGTTGAACAAATCAAAGTTTTGGAAAATTTAAATGACTCTCTCTTGAAGATGTTCGACTACCGATATTATGTCTATCATTTTACAAACATATTCTGTTGAAGATCATGAAAGACTCGATCTGAGACCTCCAAAATTGTTTCAAAATATGAAAAGCACTTGAGAAACTTGAAAAGAAAATGTCTCATATTTTAAACAACTTGATCGAAAACCGAGGAATGCAAGTATGACAAATTGTCGATGAGCGTGCCTACAATGACATGAAAGCGAAAAATGATCTTTTGAGGGCTCACCGGAATGTCAAAAAGGAAAGGTAGTGGATACTAAGATTACAAAACCATTGACGGAGGAGAAAGCAAAAGTTCCAAACCAATTTTAAAACCAAAATGTCTGCTTCTATGCCTCCTCCAAAAGTCAATGAGAAAATGTTTCATCAAACCACCACTCCACCGCCTTGCCTAAACAAAATGTTGATAAAGGAAAAGCGGTTATCGAGAAACCAAAAGTTTTAGCTCCCGGCCTTTTAAGATGAGTACCACTAATGCGTGCGCCTCCACATCTAAAACATATGGAACAAACGACATAAGTTTAGAAAAGCACTCTAAAGAGACTAGGAAAGTGAAACCACTTCTCTAGAAAAATGTGAATCCTAATGAGTGTGCCTTACCTTCTACAGACTAGGAAGCACCTCTAGAGCAGCAGACTAAAGCCTAAGAGCAATACAAGGAACAATAGAGTCTCGCTTGCCTCTAAGAGTAGTCGCTTGAATAAAGAGAAGAAAGTAGAAGAACACCCTAGGAATTTACCGCTTTGTAATAAGAAAGACATTTCATCTGAATGTAATGAACCTATGAAACTTGCTAAGTCTAATGAATGTGTTGAATCTCTTTGTTTAACTTGCAAGAAATCTTTAACTAATGTTCATGACGATTGTGTTTCTAAGAATGAGATTGTTAAGCCTGTTAAGATGAATGTTCCCAAAAGAACTTATACTAAACGAATAGGAAGACTAGTTGCGAGACTTAGGCTTTACACTACTGATAGGGAGCATAATGTTTACTTTAGGGATGACATTTGGAAACCAACGGGTAGAACTTTCACACTCGAGAATGGTAGAATGAGTGATGCACCTGTCTTACATATAGACAACTTCTATGAGTGTGATCGATTTTACCTCTAACCCAAAGGAACCAAAATCAAAACGGTTTCCAAAATCTTCTTCTTACGTGATTGGCGAGTTATCGAAATATGTCTTTGGATCGTTGACTCGGGTTGCTCCAAGCACATGACCGGAATCTGAAGGCTGATCAATTTCGTCTGAAATTCATGGGAACCGTGACGTTTGAAAATGATCATGTAGCAACTATCATGGGTTATGGAGATCTACCTTTTGGAAATTATTTAATCACTCAGTTTACTATGTCCAAGGGTTGGGACACAATTTGTTCTCGGTCGGGCAAGTCCGTGATGCGATTTAGAGGTTGCTTTTAGGAAAATGCTTGCTTCGTTAGAAACTTGGATGACACCGATCTCTTAACGGGAATCGTGATACAAACTTGTATGCTATCGACATCAATCAAATGGCCTCTTCATCACCAATATGTCTTATGACACGAGCATCCGGAACACGGTCCCGGTTGTGGCACGAGACGGTTATCCCATCTTAATTTTGACACCATCAACAATCTTGCCAAAGACAACATCGTCAACGGACTTCCAAAGTTCAAATACACCAAGGATCACTTATGTCCATCATGCGAACAAGGAAAAGCAAAAAGCATCATATAAACCCAAACCAGTACCTAGTTCGGAAGCAAAGTTGCATATGTTGCACATGGACTTATGTGGCCCAATGAGAGTTGAAAGCATTAACGGAAAAAGTATATTCTTGTTATCGCCGATGATTATTCGAGATATACATGGGTTAAGTTTACGAGATCAAAAGACGAAGCACCAAGCATCATCATCACCTTCCGAAGCGTATTCAAGTACTTCTTCAAGCTCCAAGAAGAGTTGTAAGAACGAAACCGCACGTAATTCACTAATCGAGTTAAGAGCTTATTTTGAAGATGTTGGAATTACTCATCGACATCACCGTTAGAACTCCACATCGAATGGGGTAGTTGAAAGAAGAAATCGTACTCTTGTGGAAGCCGCCGCACAATGCTAATCTATTCTCGCACCGTTATTTCTATGGGTCGATCTTTGTTGCTCTTGCTTGTTTCACTCGAGAACCGATCCCTAATCCATCCTAGATTCAATAAAACCTCGTATGAGCTTGTGAACAACGAAAACCCGATATCTCTTACTTTCGTGTTTGGCGCTTTGTGCTATCCGACGAACGACAAAGAAGATCTAGGTAAATTGAAAGCTAAAGGTGATATTGGAATCTTCATTGGATATTCGAGATAACTCGAGGGAATTCGGGGTGTATAACGGAAGAACTAGGAGGATCATGGAGACGATGAATGTGAAATTTGATGAACTTTACATATGGCTTCGAGAGACTCGCTCTAGAACCCGCACTAAACCCGCACTTCGAACACATCGATTCGGGACTCGTACCTCATAGAGCTCAATCAACTTCGTTTGACAATCCTAAAGAACAAGAATGGGAGAATTTCTTGAGTTAATGTTCGATGAATACTATGGTGGAACTTCGACAAATGCATCAAACCATCATTCATTGCACTACTCAAAATCATCCTCCACCACCAATGAAGATGCATCTACAACAATGAAACCAATGCACCAACTCCATCAACATCATCTACATCTACTCAAGTTCTTGCACCGCTCTACCAGCAGTTGATGAGCAAAACCAAAACCGAACGATGCAACGTTAGATGACGACTTATTTGAAAACCCGTTTGCTACGGAATCACCGAATCATCTTCAAGCTTACGAGAACCATCTAACTCGCATCGTATAACCAACGGTATCCTTCTACTCAAGTGGACAAAAGACCACCCAATTGAACAAGTTATTGGTGAACCTTCAAGGCCAATTCGGACGAGGCGTCAACTTGCCATCGATTGCGACTTATGCATTTACCTTTGCTCAATTAGCAATATAGAGCCAAAGAACATTCGCGAGGCAATGGCGTAACCCGCATGGATAGAAGCGATGCAGGGAGGAACTTCTCCAATACCGCCTTCATGACTCTTGGGAAATGGTTCCAAGACCAATTGACATTCGAGTCATTGATCTCAAATGGTTATGGAAGAACAAAGGGAAAAGAGATGATCATGTCACAACAAAGCTCGTCTTGTGGCCAAAGGATACGAGACAAGAGGAAGGGATAGACTTTGAAGAGTCATTCACGCGGTAGCTAGACTAGAAGCGATCAGATATTCTTAGCCTATGCGACTCACAAAACATCACGGTTTATCGATTGACATTAAGACCGCGTTCTTGAATGGAACTACGAAAGAAGAAGTGTCGTGAGTCGACCGTAAGGCTTCATCGACTTGGAACATCCGGACTCGTCTACAAACTCAAAAGGCAATCTATGGTTTGAAACAAGCTCAAGGCGTGGTATGATGAACTGTCCTCTTCCTTATCCAAAACAATTTCACCAAAGGCACATTGATCCTACCTTGTTTACACAAAATGCAAAAGACATTTTGATTGTTCGATTCGTGGGCGACATCATCTTTGGGTCCACTAATCCGAATCTTTCAAAACATTTTGAAAATCTCATGAAAAGTAAATTTGAAATGTCCATGATGGGGAACTAAAATTCTTTCTCGGTTTACAAATACATCAGTCCCTCGTGGAATTTTTATTAATCAAGCTAAATATACAACCGAGATTTTGAAAAATCATGGTATGGATAATTTTGACTCGGTTGAACACCAATGGTAACTTCACCAAAAATTGGAGCCGATTTGTTTGGGAAACCTATTGATCCGAAGAAATATCGAGCATGATTGGTTCTCTCATGTATCTTCTCGCTAGTCGACCCGATATTCATTTCTTTGTTTGCTTATTAGCACGGTTCGAGCTAAGCCTACCGAATCGCACCTCAAAGAGGTTAAACGGATCTTCGGTACTGAAGACATCCATTCACATGGGACTTTGGTATCCGAAGGATTCGGATTTGATCTAATTGCCTTTTCGGATGCGGACCACGCAGTGATCAAGTTACGACAAAAGTACATCGGGAGGAGCACAATTTTGGGTGAAAAGTTAGTCGGTTGGTCTTCAAAGAAACAAGATTGCCTTTGCACTTTCAACCGTGAAGGCGAGTATGTGTCTCTATCTGCGTGTTGTGCTCACGTTCTATGGATGAGAACACAACTCACGATTATGGCTTTACTTTCGATAAAATACCTATGTATTGTGACTCGAAAAGTGCCATAGCCATATCATGCAATCTGCTCATCACTCAAAGACTAAGCATATCGAGTCCGCTACCACTTCATCAAAGAGTACGTTGAAAATGGTATTGTTGAATTATTTTTCGTGAAGATCGATTACCAACTCACGATCTATTAACTAAAGCCCTTCCAAAACAAAGGTTTGACTATTTAGTTCGACGAATTGGAATGCGAAGCCTAACCCCGAGGATTTAGAACGTCTTCTCGAATCTTCGTGAAAATGATTTTTCCAAAGCTTCATGGTAAATATTTTTGAAAACAAAATACTAAATTTGAAAAACCAACAAAAGCAAAATATAAAAATATAAAACTTTCAAAAATACAAAACAATAGAAAATCAAAACCCAAAATATTCTTCTCACGACATGTCTCTTGTATAATCGATATTACATGCGTTTCTAGAAATGTCATTCAACAATGATACGGGCATGTACGGATGCTTGAGCGAGAGTTCTTTAAATGTTTTCCAAAACATGTCGTTTCTAAAATTTCTTCAAAAATGGCTTTCAGATACTTGATCGAAACCCGGACCAAAATGATGACTTTTGATTATTTACAAATCAAAACTCGTGCTTTTAATGAAAATCACTAGTGTACGCTTGAAAGGCACTACATTTAAAAATGGTGAGAAATCATCATCATCTTGAGCACCTTTTCAAGATTGTTCAAAAGATTTTCAAAATCTTTCAAAATATTTTGTGCTCAAGATAACTCCTCTAAAACCCTTTAATTGATTATGCTTTATTAAAGGGGAGTATAAAACAAAATGTTCCAAATTCATGCTTAAATCAAATCCGTTTGTCTCCCAAAGATTCTAAAATGTTGTTTAATCCGTTGATATAAAAATATCACGAATATGCTATTTTTAAGGGGAGGAGACGTGATTAAAATGTGATCAAAAGTTTAATGATCGTGGTTTAATTCTCAAAAGAGCTCGACTCGGATGTAACCAATGAATTGACGAGGAAAATGTACCATCTCGAAACTTTCTATGGACTTGACCA
This sequence comes from Chrysanthemum lavandulifolium, assembly GCA_022545495.1. Taxonomy (NCBI): domain Eukaryota; kingdom Viridiplantae; phylum Streptophyta; class Magnoliopsida; order Asterales; family Asteraceae; genus Chrysanthemum; species Chrysanthemum lavandulifolium. The sequence goes on along the minus strand of CM040240.1, from coordinate 98,420,606 downwards.
GACGGGTAATAATTTCAAGCTAGTTCTCTAGTGATGTAAACGTGTCTCGAATCGGTCTAGTTCATTTAAAGTCACTCAATTCAAAAGTGCGAACTCTACCCTCTGTGCGATTTACAAAAACTTAAAAGCACATGTGAAGGGGAGTGTTTACGAAAATATAACAACTCTCGGAGTGTCTCAAACATGTTTTCTATCATAAACACTCGAGAGATTTTCAAGAAAAATGGTTTATGGCAACAATAGGACGATCATGGAGTTATAAGGTGACTAAGGATGGAAATCCGTCCTATGATCCACCGAGTCGGAGGATCTACCCAAGGACATCGCAAATAGTTAGTATTAGAAGTCCTTAGGAATGATTGAAAAAAGGAGGAATGTGAGAAAGGAGAAAGAAGGGTTGAAGAATTAAAAGAAAAGTAAAAGAAATGGTGAAAAGAAATAGCCCTCCATATTCAACCTTAGGGCGGACACGGGTTCAACTCATCACTCTTGGTTGTCACTAGATGACACCGGTATTGAAGACAAAGACGTCATGGACCCGGTGACGCATCGCACTAAACCTTCTAGCCACTCAATTCCTCTCAAAGGTTTGTTTCATTCTCACCGGGAACCCTACATAATCTATCGACTTTCTCTTAGAGATCGTTGGTATTGAAGAAGACCCTCTCCTAGTCTCCGCTCGGAAAACCAAAATGCACTATTGAGTCTAGAGCCACGAGATTCATCAAAAGATCTCATAGGAACACTTGACATGACATCGCTTCTTTGTCATCATTAAGGGCACAAGTGATATATTCTAGAGTCCCACGCGAGATCTTAGCAATCTGCGTAACATTTATGAGAGGTTCACAACCGTGATCGTCGGTGATTGAATGGAAACTCTGCCGGGGTCAACATCAAGCGACCGACAGCAGTCACTGTAAATCCTCGTGGATTACGCTTAGTGTGTCTCAAGCGGTCTACAATCATGGGGTGATGCTTGGTGTACCTCAACGACTCATCCGAGCTGTAGGTGTACTTGATATATCGTGTTATCTCACTTGTGGGACTCCAGTTCGAGAACGGCCCTTGTGAGAATTAGAGACGTGTTTTCACACTATCTTGTTAACACCCTCGAAATTCAAACTTGTAAGTGTCGGAATCCGCTTATTACTAACTGCTTTATGTTTTCTTCTTATGGAAGCTCCGGAGCGGATTGATCGTGCAGATTCTCCACATGCTCATACCAAAAACACATGAAAGTTCTCATCATAATCAAAGGCTACACAAAGTTAAAGATGATTCTTCGTCAATGTCAAAGAATCTACAAAGTTTAAAGACTCGAGAACTACATCATTGGTAACCAAAAGACAAATAGAAGTGTGAGCATGGTGAAGAAAGATGTGGAGACACCAAACCAACGAAGTTGACAACGGCAGACAACCACATTAATAGATCACAAAGCATGAATGAACAAAGAATCAATACTATTCTATATCTACACGCAAAGTTCAAGCTCGAGAAAAGTAAAGACCTATTCAAGTGGAGCATCTTTTGAATGACCACCCCTTAGGGGGAGATTGTTAGCCTTAATAGTTTTATTAGAAGTGATGGTCATTCACATTTAGGAACTTTATATCGTGTGTTAGATATCGTGATAGAATAGTCAATGGGCTCGTGGATTGGACTAAGCTAAATGGGTATTAGTTTAGTTAAGCTTGTCTTATAACCAATCCAACCCATGTCCAAGCCCACGAAAGCCCATGGAAAGCCTTTTAGGGCATCATGTATTCCAACTATAAATACCCCTCAAATGGTCATTTGAGGGGTGTGCTTGAGTGTGTATGTGTGTGTGTTTTCTTTGGAATATACAACTTATTGTGTTCATCTTTTCTCCTCTCACATACACGGTTTTAACATCAAGTCACCATCTTTCTCACCTTATTTCTACGCTTTGTTTGTGTTTGTGGTTAATGTGTTTCTATGCGTATAGTGGTAACGTGTTGGGTTTGTGATAAGGTTGATAAAAGTAAGGTCCTACACACCCTAACCTTAAGTGGAACCAAAACTCAAGCACACCCCAAAGCTCATCTAGTCCACCTAATAGGTTCAATTCTCTAAACACCGGAAACCCCACTAATCTTGAGGCAATTGCATCTAGATTCATGTCATCTCAAGAGACTCGATTGACTAAGCTTGAAGCCAATTTTAAGCAAAGACAAGGCGAGATGACAAACAAGCTTGATGCCCTCTTTAAAGCCTTTAATGAGCGGAAATTGGAGCACTCCCAAGTGATACTATAAAGAACCCAAAGTGAATTCGATTTAAATCGACTTCATGTTCTTGTTCACCATGGGAAAGTGCACATCCATGTCCCTCACACCTAACGGTTCACTCGGTAAATGCTATCAACAAGGGTTCCGAGCCATCCAAAATGAGGTACCAAGGCCTGCACCATTGGTAGAACCTACTCTTGAGAAACCCATCAACCAAGAACCCAAGCCTAATCTAGAGGAGGAGTACAAGGAACTCCATCAAGAAAAACCGGTTCTTGAAGTCTTAGCTCATGCACCTTATTATAATGCTTTAAAATAAAAATATGAGTTAGAACTTAAACTTGGAAAACATAGGTCCGCTTTTGTGCGAAATAATGTACCTAAGAAGTTAGACGATCCCGGGCTATTTACTCTTCCGTGTAGGCTTGGAAATTCCAAACCTCTTGATGCTCTAGCCGACTTAGGATCATGCATGTTAGGATTTACTAAATCCATGTATTAAAGAGTCGGTCACCTCAAGTATATGTAATCGTTAGAAAGCTCGTAGTCGTAGATTATTATAAGTTAAGTAGTATTTAGTTTAAGTAACACCGTGGAGGACTGGACGAGTCTTTACCTCTCTGTATGCACGATCCACGGCCCGATAGGTGGCGATTTATGTAATGACTATAAATACTCTCTACCTCCCAAGGTAGAGAGTTGGAGCTCATAATAAGATTTTTCTTTCTCTTACTAAAGTTCCCAAACCTCTAACTTTCTCTCTAAAACTCATTATACGCCTATTTGATCTTATGGTTTAGTGTGTTTGTGAAATCAATATGTTACAAATGGTATCAAGAGCCATGGTTTGATCATCTCTTACATATCTTTGGATTTCTAGTGACTTTTAGGTGGTTTTAGAGTTTGAAAAAGTTTAGTGGTTTTGCATCATTGGATCATTTCTAGTGTTAAAGTTTGAATCTTGGGTGTAGTTTTGTGTTTAGAATCATTGTATGTGCTTGGGTTTTGATTTGGTAAGCTTGAATCATCATGGTTGGGTTGTTTTGGATTGAAAAGTGGTGTTTGTTTGATTTTCTAGCTAGCGACTTGAGCTACGGATAATTTATCTTGGTAGCGACTTGCTTTGTAAGTTGGTAGCGAGTTGTAGTAAGTTGGTAGCGAGTTGAGCTTAGCGACTTGTCTATTGAGACAAGCCGACAAACAAGACACTTAGTGGATTCTCCACTACGGGTGCGACTTAGTGAAAGTTAGCGACTTGTACTTAAGTTTGTTAGCGACTTGGTATTAGCGATTTGGTGCTTAGCGAGTTGCTATTTAGCGACTTGACATCTTAGCGACTTGGTGCTTAGCGAGTTGCTATTTAGCGACTTGACATATTAGCGACTTGGTGCTTAGCGACTTCTTTGTCAAAATTTGCTAGCGACTTGGTGCGGGGTTTCTTAGCGACTTGGTTGATTACGTATGTGTCTGGTTTTCTCTTGATTTAGTAAAATCCGTGAAAGAATCTATTTCCGGTTTAATCATAGAGTTATAAAATCCCGTTTAATCTGCTAACATGTCTACCAACGTTCCTACAATCATCTCCACTGCTGCCGAGGATGTTCAAGCACCGGTTCGAGATACTCGTCCACCCATGCTTGATGTAATCGACTACGACTCTTGGGCTCAACGAATCGATTGTCTTGTCTTGGAAAGGAAAATGAGGTCAACATTCTCAAATCCATTGATGAAGGACCGTATCGGGTTGAGACTACTAGAGACATAATTGATACAATTGCAGATGGAACAATGATCTATGGAATAGATGGACCAAAGACATATGATGAGCTCGATGATAAGGAGAAAAGAGATTTGATCTTGATATCGGGGCTTCTAACATCGTACTTCAAGGTCTTCCAAAAGATATCTACAAGTCGATCAATCACAACACGAAGCCAAGGCGTGTGGGATAATGTCAAGATGCTTCTCTCGGTTACGAATTAACTATGGAAGATGAGAATCATAACTCTATGATGAATTTGAACACTTCAAGATGAAACCGGATGAAAGTGTCTATGAGTATTACGTGAGATTCCACAAGCTTGTTAATGATATGAGGAACATCGAATGACTATGCCAAACATTCACCGAACTCAAAGTTTTGAACAACATGAATCCCGAATGGCACAAGTTTGTCACCTCGTGAAGCTAACCAAAGGATTGAAGAATACAAACTATGAGCAACTCTATGCCTTCCTTCTTTAGAATGAGAGGCATGCTATGTTTGAAAAACGGATTCTTGATCAGTTCAAAACCAACCAGGGAGAAACAAGTCCATCAAATGATTCAACAGCATTTTACACCAATGATGGAACCACTACCAAAGCATCTCAAGTCATTCAAGATCCATATTTCAAATAACCTGATGCCAATGCAGTCATGGAACACTTTATCAATAAACTGGCTCTTATGGTTAAACAAAACTTAACCTTCTCTCCACATACCAACATACTTCACTAACAATGAAATCGGATCGCATCTAATCTACACAACCATGCTTTGGTCGAGATGGAAAGGTTACAGTACAACCACTCAAGGAAGACAATATGAACAAAGAAGAGGTGGAGTAGGAGGAGGGTATGTGGAAAATCGAGAATAGGGAAGGAATGGAAATCAAGGACAAGTAAAGCCGATCGGGTGTTACAAGCGTGGTGGTGAGGACACATTGCAAGGAACCGCACATCGCCAAAACGCCTCGAATGCGAGTACTTGAGGATAAGATGTTGCTTGTGGAAGCTCGGGATAATGGTGCGGCTTGGATGAAGAGGAGTTGTTGTTTTGGTGAGGAAATGCTAAGACATATGATGCGAGATGTGGATGAGCAACCAATTCGGGAGATAGGCCATAATCATCGAATGCCTTTCAAGTAGGCGATTGTGATGCATACGACTCGATGTTGATGAAGAACCTACTGCACAAACCATTTTTATGGCTAGCATTTCTCCAATGGTCTCTCCTAAAGTCTCTTCATCACCACAAGCTGGTCCATCCAAAGACAAAATCATTTCTGAGGTATTAAAATTATATGATGAAGTTGATGAGCAAAAGATACATAACGAAGTACAATCAACTATAATTATTGAGTCAGATATTGAAAATATGGGTAATATCAATGTTGTCCCATATGATCAATATGTGAAACAAAGTGAAAGTGAGATTGTACCAAGTGATGTATCTTATGCAGTCAATGATGACTATGCTTTTGACGAAAACACCGCACGTGCCTCGATGATTCTCATTATTTCTAAACTTAATGCTTATAAAGAGCGTGTTGCTATTTATGAACAACGAGCTAAGTTTGAATTAACCACCCGTGAGCAGAAATGGATGACCAAATGCATACAACTATTAGAAAAAGTAGGTTTAGAGAAGAAGTATTAAAACAAGAGTTAAACTCCTTACAAGAAAAGCTTTCTAAAGCTGCTAAGCAAAAACAAGAACTTCAAGAAAATGTTAAAATTCTTAAGCAAGAATTCAGGTGCTAAGGAATCAAAACTTTTGAATTATTTTTCTAATCTAAAAACCTTGAAAAACAAGCTTGAAAATAAGTTGTGCGTACAAGGAAATACCATTCGATCGCTTCACTTAATCACTAAGCACGAGTTTTGAGTGATAAGCATAGTACTCCTTGTTGAGGAACCAAATCCAGAGGTTGTTAAAAGGCTAGAGCTGCCCATAAGGTTATTTATGATGGCAATGAGATTCTTAAACCTAGACAGAAACCTAGTTACTGAAAGTGCACTAAGGAAGATAAGAAATCGATGAAGTCACTAGGAAAAGATGAACAAGAAACTAGATGATCCTAAATGTAAAGAGGAGAAAATAAATATCACACCCCATGATTACAAGAAGGAGAATTGGATTTCCTTGAACAAGTTTAAGCCTCGAGACATTGTTAATACCCGAACAAGTGTTACGGAAAAGGATTTAGATAAGCAAAAGCGAGAATCTTGTTGTAACAACCCCCTTTAGAAAAATGCCTTGACATGTATCCTCCCAATACACCAATGCATTTAGTTCCTAGGACTATTGACACTAAAAGCAAGACCTTAATCGGTCAATATGTTATCTTTCAACTATTTGTTGATTTTGAGAAAACTTGTAAGAAAAGGATCACACCCACCGGTATAATCGAAGGGAAAGGGTTTGAGCAAACGAAAGAATGTTATTTAACGAAGTCATGCCTTTCTTTAAACAACTAAAAGATCATTTTGACAGTCTTAAAAAGGGAATGAATTTAGACATTAAAGAAATGGAAAAGGAATTTGATGCAATGATCGTTGAGGTTGGTAACTATGAGCGAGAATTAAAATATAATGAGATTGAGAGGAAGAATCTGATTTCTGAATGTATTGCTCAAGATGTGTTTTTCACTACTACAAACTGTTCCATTAATGCTTCTCAATTTCATGAATTATCTGTTGCTCTGAAAGTCTCCCATGATCATGTCATTGAGCTTGAAAAAATTAATTCTAAACTAAATGAGAAAATTGATCTGGATGATCACGATAATTTGGTAAAACACTTTTCTAAACTAGTAGTTGATCATTTTAATCTACAACTAAAATATCAACATCTTAAAGAAAATGTCAAAACCTCAAATATCAAGACATCCTCGGATGCTCGAGTTTGATGCGTTTTCAAATAAACAAACGTGACTAATGATTCAAGCTCATTGTAACACAATCGAAAGTTGAAAGCCCAAATCTCTCAATTAAAGGGTGAAAAGAACAATGTGATGGCTCCCAAATGCCTCCTCCTTTAGATTCTCAAGATTCTCAAACGTTTCATCTTCAAAACTTAGTAAATGCATTACAAAAGAAAGCGAGAATTTTCTAGAAGAAAATGAAAAGGTTAAACGTCACTTCAATGAGTTATTTGAATCAATAAAGGTCACTCGTAACAAAATAACGAACAAATAGCTTCATTGCAAAAGGAAATTGAGAATCAAGAGCCGGTAAAAGGAAAATGCCAATGACCAATGGGGAGAATGATGGATCAAAGGTACCTGTTTGTAATAAATATGCTTTGTCTGTGAAATATGTTCCTCCTCATCTTAGGAATATTAAACTTGCAATTCAAACATATTTCTCATCTCTTAAGGATTGTCTAGAATGTCTCCGTGAGATTGTTGAAGAGGATAAGTTAGAGAAACCACTTGATAATGCAATTGGGCATGCATGCTTATATGCCAAACGATCTCAAGAACTTCTAGAATGCTTAATCACAATATGCCCTAAGTCCTTAGGTGAGAGAGTTAATCCTTTGATTCCGTGTTCTATGCCTAGTGCCAAGTATGAAATCCATTCGATGCCCAATGTTATGAATGTGAGCTGTAGTATACCTTCAAGTAGTTCGGATCCCAACACCTTTAGTGTCAAAAGGTGAACTTCAATGAGCCTTCAATTAGTTCACATCCCAAAGACATCTAAGCGGAAAATGAAAAAGTAGCAAAACCAACTAATGTTCCCATTCCCTACAGAGTAATCGGTGACATTAAAGCGAGCGGTCAAAGTCTCAAGACAATACAAGGAATGATAGGATCTTGCAAGCTAAGAATGTGCATTGGAAGAGAGAAGACCAACCTAGGAACTTTAAGCTTGAGTTGAATAAAGCGAATCGTGTTGATTCTAGTATTAGCCATAGGCGTCTCGTAATTAATTGAATTCGATACTATTTGCAAACCTTGTAATGAAGTCTGCTTGAATTCGGTTACTAATCATGAATGTGGTGTGAATGCTTTGTCTAATCTCACAAATCCCAGTTAACATTGTCAATGCAAAATATCATGCTAAGAAGGCAAAAGGCAAAGGCGAAAGAAAGTTAGAAAGCAATGGAAGTCCACGGGAAGAAAATTTAGTAAGATAGGTTATCAATGGATACTGTTGGCCATAAGGTTAATCGGGCAATGCCCACTAGAAAATGGATGCCTCTTGGTAGAACTATTCCTTAAGAAGTGAACATACTTTGAATAGGGCAAATCTGAGATACTAATCTTGCATCTATTCATAATGATTCTATTGCCTCAATTTACGATATGAATGTTTCTATTTACGATGTGGGTGTTCCAATCATCACACTAACCAAATGGAACCCATTCTTGCATGGGGATCCCAATTATCCGATTATCCATTCTTATCTGTTTCAACTGCAGATCGTTCAAATCGTTCGTGGTACTGGACTCAGTTTGTTCCAAGCATATTTGGAGACCGGTCGCGACTCATGAACTTGTGAGTAAATTCATTGGGACGATTAGATTCGGGAGCGACCATTTTGGAGCTATTATGGGTTATGGAGATTATGTGGTTGGTAAAAGTGTAATTTCGGGGTATATTATGTGGAAGGTCTTGGTCATAATTTGTTCTCTGTTGGTCAATTCGTGATTCCGATCTAGAAGTGGCTTTTAGAAAACATACTTGCTTCGTTAGAGAACTTGATGGTGTAGAATTATTAAGAGGTACTCGAGGTTCTAACCTATACACCATCTCTATCGATGACATGATGAAGTCCTCTCCAATCGCTTCATCAAAGGCTTCTAAAACAAAGTCTTGGTTATGGCATCGTCGTCTCAATCACTTGAACTTGGCACCATAAACAACCTCTTGAGAAAGGATCTTGTCGAGGCTTACCCAGTTAAAATATGAAAAGATCATCTCTGCTCACTTGCCAATTAGGAAAAAGCACTAAATTTGCCCACAAACCAAAACCCACTAACTCTGTAATGGAAGTTCTTCATACCCTTCATATGGATCTGTGAAGTCCAATGAGAGTGCAAACCATCAATGGGAAGAGATATGTGTTAGTAGTGGTTGATGACTACTCCCGATTCACTTGGGTTAAGTTTTTGAGGTCAAAGGATGAAACTCCTGATGTCATCATTAAACTCATTAAACAACTTCAGATCCGACTCAACAAAACTGTTCGAATCGTCCGAATCGACAATGGGCCGAGTTTGTTAATAAAGTACTCAATGAATTTTATGAAAATATTGGAATCAGTCCTCAAAGAAGTGTTCCTCGAACTCCTCAACGAGCGGTGTAGTTGAAAGACGAAATCGAACTCTTGTAGAAGCTGCAAGAACAATGCTGATTTACTCAAAGGTTCCAATGTTTTTATGGGGTGAAGCTATTGCCACTGCTTGTTACACTCAAAGTAGATCTCTTATTCACACATCTCATGGAAAGACTCCATACGAACTTGTCCACAATCGAAAACCTGATCTATCATATCTTCATGTGTTTGGTGCTTTATGCTATCCAACGAATGACGGACAAGATTTAGGTAAATTGAAAGCTAAAGCGGATATTGGAGTATTTGTTGGATATGCACTGTCACACCCTCGCCGGAGGCGGAAATGCGAGGTGTAACTGAAAGGAACATAAGCACAAGATAATAGAACATACCAACGTTTAAGATTCAAAAGAAAGTAAACACCATTACAATACCAGTTTAGCCGACATCGGCAAATATAATACAAAGTTTAGATCCCAAAAGACTTCGATTTAATACATAATGATTAGTAATGACGTGTGAAAACTTCATTATGCAAAGACCTTGAAGAAAAGCTTACAAACGATCACCTGAAATGCATGAGAGAAAAACGGGTCAACTATGAAAATAGTTGGTGAGTATACACGTTTCGTAAAATAAGAAACTCGTAAGAGATATTCAAAGGTTTCGGTCATCGAAATAGTCCACAAAGCAAAGGCATTGTAAATCCACTCAGTTCCAAGTTCCGCCCATACAAAACTTGCAACCTGTGTGTTCACAACCCATTGCACAAAATATAGCGTATCAAGTAGTCAAGTATAAGTGGTCATAATAGTTCACAATATAGTACCACGTATATAATAATGTATGCCAGGCAAAGCCCCTAGAATAAATAATATGCGTCCCGTAACATAGTGGACGAGAGGTTGGCCGACCTCTAATAGCGCTATCCATACTACCTACTAATAGGAGACTAGCAATGCGAATGTACGAACAATACATCATACAACTATTATATACAATTAAGAACACTCCGAACATGGGAGAATTTTAATTGAAAATGCTCCGTTCCCATAGGGAGACATTCTGCTCCGGACCGGGGAGGCTTTAGGTTGCTCCGAACAAGGGAGACTTTGTACGCTCCACCAATAAAGTGAGACTTTTAGGGTCATAGCAAGTACGGTTCAATAAGTTCAAACAAGTCATAGGTTCGTAATTATGTTTAAGGATTTGATTCGAGTTCACAAGTTCTAGTCAAACAAGTTAATAAAAGTAGTAATCAATTTAGCTCAAGAATGGTTCATGCATTTCGCCTCAAAATATAGTAAAAACGGTAGAAAGGGGATGTGATTACTCACCTGTTGCAATAGTTATGATGACAGAGTGGATGCACAGAAATGAGACGCAACACTCTAACCGCGACCTATTATGAATGATATGCTCTAATATAAGTCATGAAACAATGTCGTGCATGCAAACTCATATGATATCCATACCACTTGTACACTTTTGAAATATAACGTTTATCGTCGAAAAATAATCTTATAACGTCTTGACAATTTATAAATTACTATACAAGTATTTACGTTGAAACGATATCCTACGATAGTCTTTTAGTGATTTATTATGAAATTATAGCTTTTCGTCGTAAAACAATGCCATTTGACAATTTCATGAAAGTGACTAAACGTCCTTGAAAAGCTAGTCGTAAAATGGTGCACATCGAGTGTTAGAAAACAAACTCAACGGTTTTGGGAAGCTTGTATCATTATCTCAAAGTTTTAGCATTTAAGTTTTCATCCTAGAGGTCTCGATCATGGAGAAAAACATAGGTAAAGTATGGTACTTGTATCCAAAATATTGTTTAAGGGTGGTTTTCGGCAAAGTTTAAGTGACCATATTTTATTCATTACAACTCCGCTTGACGAACGGTTGGACATTTTGGAAAATATGCTTGGCGAACTTACTTTTACTAGAAGACATCACGTTATAAAAAGTACTATATCAATGTTAAAAACGACCCTCAACATGGTCATTTGTGGCCGTAATATTTGTCTAATAGAAATATACTAGTTTTGCTTATTTAATATAGTTACGGCAACTTTATGTAAACACGTGTAATTTAATCGTTACAAGTCCGTTTTCTACGTTTTATATGTCCTTAGCTTTGTATCAAAGTATACTAATATATTTTTGATAAGTCGACACAATTTATAACGCTTAAGCCTTATTTTTAACTCGTAAAAAGTGGAAGTAACATGCTGAAATTTCTGAATTTTATAGTTTTCGTCGTCTAACTTGAAAATAGCATAACTTTTTCGTTATAGCTCCATTTTAACCCGTTCAAGCGGCCATGTTTTCGTTTTAAAGTATATTTTCTAAATATCTAGTCCAAGAATTTTTACTTACTGTCGAAAATTCCAGAATTCAAAAATATGGACAGACCCTTAAGTAAAACTTGTCGAAATGAGTTTTTCTCGCGCCAAACCTATTCCAACCAATTCAAACCAACTCCGAAGCTATTGTAAGCCTACCATACACCTTCTTAGGGTGTCATGGGTTCCTAGACATCACCAAAAGTGATATATTTCAAGGAGTAATTATAGGATGATAAATATATACTTATAACTCTTAAAAACAACAAAAAGTGGTATAAACATCAATATGACTTGCATGTTTTTATCAAGTATGATGAAATGAACATAAAATAAATATGAAAGATGAACATGAACATGAGATGCTTACTAGTAACTTGATGAGGTGAAGTGAACAAAGGTTAATCGTAACACCCTAGGTTTTTATTTCAAAACCTTAACTAAGAGTGTAACTAGATTGATATAAACTTGACTAGAAAATTTTTGGTGATCACCTTCTTGGTCTCTCTATATGGCCGGTTATGGTGAGAAGAGAGGAAAGGATGCTTTGAATTTTACACTTTGATATTAGATAACTATGTGTTGAAATTAGAGTATAAATGAATATAAGTATAATATAGGTAGATATTTTGCTTCCTAAGGTGTGACTCATTCACTTGGTCGACACACTTAATTAAAAAAAATGACTAGATGCTTTTTGTTGTAATTAAATATACACATGTAGAAGTAAAAGTGTTGTCATTTAAGAATAATTTAGTAACTTGTGTACATATTTAAGCATTTAGGGTAGCGTTAGCTAAAAATAAAATTTAACGGATCAAAATAAAATACATTGAAGTCATAAAAATTATAAAAATACATTTCTCGCAAGAATTGAGTGAAATAATAATTATCGTATAGTTTTTACGAAAACCGTCGTAATATAACAATTTATATACGAAATAAATTTAAAATACCGGGTAAACTAATAATATTATTTTTATAATCTTAATATGAGTATAAAAACATATCGGGATAATTTTTGGAAGTATCGGATCAAATGTTTAAAATAATTAATTACGCGATAGCGTTTATTTAATAAAATTTTTGCGTTTAATGAAAAATGCAAAACCATGCATGAACTAATATGATGATAATGATGCTAATGATATGTAGACTAAACATAGTCTATATGAAATGCCCTTGATGATTGTTCATGAATTCGCAGCTAAACCCCTAAGGTTACGCGAATTTGATACTTGTAAACCTAGTTTATGATAAACGATGAAATAGTAAATTGAGAAATGACCGAAAATTGAGAATTGTGATATTCTTCCCCGGTTAGAGGAATCACGTCCTCGTGATTCAATTATTGATACTATAGTCCGAACCGCGACAAGAGTTCTAAAAGTTCATGCTCGTACGAATAGTCTAAATGATCATGTCAATGCTCATGCATATGGGTTTCTCATCCAACTAAATACATGTCCGCGATTAGATTTGATGGGGTAAACTTACCCAACACCGAACGTATCCCTCAAAAGGCATTCTGATTAATAACTTGACTCTTAGCTTGATTTTCGCAACTCATCAAACAAGAACTGTCACTAGATCAAGCTAGGAAACAAGTTGTTAGTATGATAGGATTCAACATCCTTGAATGAAGTCTTTTGAAAGATCCGTTCGATCTTGGATTTGCTTACACAAATCAAATCAACAAAATAATTTACAACTAAAGTCAATATCGATAGGTCTCAAATTAATCAATGTCGTGAACGTGGTAAAAATTGGAAGGAAGTTATGCACTCAAAATCATGTTGTACAAAAATAAGGTGGTTGTACAAAAGAATGTACCCGTTACGCGTTGCGGGCTTCCTCGGTGCCCAGATAGAATGCTCGACCACGTGCGGGGGAAACATTAATGTTCTGATCTTGTGGGCCTTCTATTGCCAACGCCAGATTTTGACGATTACCTTCTTGGTTGGGAGTTCTTTTCAACTTTGGACAGGTATTCCGAAGGTGATCCAGACTTCCACACTCGTAACATGCTTTTCTCTGTCCTTGGTTCCCATTCCTGTTTGAGCAATTCCGCGAAGTGGCCCATCCGTCCACATTTGTCGCACCTTGGGCGATCTCACGAGTGGTGATAGTTACATCGAGTGCACATATGATGTGGACTGCGTATCTTTTGGGCCCTTGAGTTATTGCTCCGTAGTTTCGGTTATCTGCGCCTCTTGTTTCTTGGGTCCCGGTCTCGGCTACCACGGTGATCCTCCCGCCGCTTTCGTCCATTGTCGTTTGCTTTTGTTAGTCCTCCGGACTGATCACGTCATTTGTCAAGCGATCGCCATACCCACGTGACTTGCGAGTGGTTGGGTTTGATGAGGTGACATCCTCCCAATTTACGTATCAATCCCCATATATATCGGTCGATCAACTTCTCCACGGTGGAAACCATGTGAGGAACCATCCTAGTTAACTCGTGGAAGCGGATCGTGTACTTGTCGACTTCTACTCAAACCATCAAGTGATTCCAAAATTCTACTTCCACACGCACTTCATCTTTTCTGCGGTACTCATCATCAAGAGTTTCTTGAATGCTTCCCAAGATAACGCATTTGCGACCCCTCTTCCTCTAGTCTGCAGGTTGGTTGTTCCACCAAGTCAATGCTCGACCACAGTAGTAGACCAACAGAGAACTCAACCTTGCAACCGATGCCTTATGGTGCTTCTTCAACTCCGTACTCTCTAAGATCAACCAAAAGATGTTAAAACCGCCATGAATGAAGACACCGGTTCAATGCCATGCAAGAAGAAATTCATGAGTTTGATCGACTTGATGTATGGGAATTAGTACCGCTCCAGTTGTGCTATGATCATTACTCTAAAATGGATCTTCAAAGTGAAACTTGATGAGCATGGTGATGTCTTAAAGAACAAGGCTCGATTGGTTGCTAAAGGATACCGTTAAGGGAGGTATTGACTTTGAAGAATCATTTGCTCCTGTTGCTCGTATCGAGGCAATCGAATCTTCTAGGCTAATCTTTAAGTAAGAACATGGTAGTCTATCGGATGGATGTAAAGACGGCGTTTCTTAACGGAGATCTCAAAGAAGTCGTCACGTCGCCCAACCCAAGGCTTTGTGAATCGAGCATCCTACTCACGTTTATCGTTTGAAGAAGGCTCTTTACGGTTTAAAGCAAGCTCCAAGGGCATGGTATGATACGCTATCAAAGTTTCTTCTATCTACCGGTTTAAACAAAGGAGCAGTTGATCCTACATTGTTCACCGAAAGTCGGGCAAACATTTAATTCACATCCAAATTTATGTTGATGATATCATCTTTGCCTCGACCGACCCCAATGAGTGTGACCGTTTTCAAATGAAATGGGTTCTAAGTTTCAAATGTCAATGATGGGACAAATGTCATTTTCTTGGGATTACAAATTTCACAAAGTCACTGGAGGCATTTTCATAAATCAATCTAAATATGCAAATGAGATTTTAAAGAAATTTGGATTCGATTCTAGTGACCTGTTGACACTCCCATGATTGAGCGTACTAAACTAGATGAGGACCACTCGGGGATCATGGTAGATCAAACGAAATATCGTAGCATGATTGGATCCGATGTACCTCACAGCCTAGCGAGACTAGACATCTTGTTCATTTGTATGCATATGTGCTAGATATCGTGGCTAAGCCTACTAAAAGCACCTTGAAGTGGTTAAGCGGGTCTTCGGTATCTCCAAGGAACCATCAATATGGGACTATGGTACCGAAGGACACCGGTATGTCACTAACGACCTATGCGATGCCTTGATCATGCGGGATGTCAAGATACGTCGAAGTACATCGGGAGGTGCTCGGTTTTGGGTGATAAGCTTGTGAGTGGTCTTCAAAGAAGCAAATAAGTACTTCTATTTCCTCTACAGAGGTGAATACATAGCCATGTCATCTTGTTGTGCTCAAATCCTATGGATGAGATCCCAATTATCGACTATGGCTTTGAATTTAACAAAATCCCTCAGTATTGTGATAATAAAGTGCTATTGCTCTCTCATGCAACAACGTACAACACTCAAGAGCAAAGCACATCGACATTCGACATCATTTCATCGTGAGCAAGTTGAAAATGGTGTGGTGGAACTTTACTTTGTGAGGACCGAATACCACCAGCGACATCTTCACCAAAGCTCTTCCTAGAGAACGTTTTGAGTTTATTCTTCCACGACTGGGTCTTAAGAGCCTACAACCAGAAACTCTCAAACGTCTTCAAGAGGAAGAAGAGGAGTAAAAGGTTTCCTTCATCTATATCTTGTAAATATTTATTTGAATAATAAAATAGAAAAATATAAAACTTTCAAAATCCATAAAAAAATTGAAAAATTCGAAAAATCTTCAAATAAAAAAAAAAAAAAAAGAAAAAATTCTTTTTGTCATGTATTTCTCGATTCGATAATATCTACGGTCTTGATGCTGTCATTCAAAGAATGACACGGGACTTTAGATGTTGTTCGAATTTTTATATAAAAAAAAATCAAAAAATCAAAAAATATTTTTGGGAGAAAGAGAAAAAATGGTTTATTGTCATTTCAGGGAGTAACACGCTTTTCAAAGATAGAACAGAGCCATGCTTTATCTTGGTTTTCAAATTTCTTGCTCTGATTCTTTAAACTAATCCTTACTATCTACTGAAAACTAGTTGTTTTGAAAAATAACTTGGACTCTATTTTTGATAATCATCTGGACTTAAAAGTTTGTCAAAATATCTATCTCTCAATCAACAACTTATGTCATTGATTGAGGAGGGGGGGGGGGAATGATTTCAATTAAATTAAAAGGTTATTTTTTATTCAATTGTTTTCAAAAGATAATCATGCATGTTTAATTCAATTGAGTTTAAAGTCTGAAAATCCGATCCTTATCAGTTAAAACGTTTTCATAATCAAGTCACAATTCTCCATAAAAGCTTTCAAATTCAATTTACATCTACAGAGATCACAAATCTCAAATGATTTGATAATTGTGATCGGGGGAGAATTTGTGATTTAAATTGGATTTAAACTGATAATTCGGTAAATGGTTTTATATGGGTGTACAAGCTCTCCTTCCCACATGTGCCAAACGATTTCAAATTTTCCATGCACATGTTGAGGGGGAGCATTTATCTTAAACCACAAAGATTTGAAACTTGATCAATGTGCAGGTTCCTTCTTGTATGTGCAAAACTCTTTCATACCTCAAGGCACATATTGAAGGGGGAGCAAGCTTATGAAAACCTCATCCTTCCCTTATATGCTTTATCTACTTGTTTTGATCATGGAAGTGATGTTGATATTTTTTAGAAAATGGTAATCAAAGAAGTTAATTCTTTCTCTTGCCTCCGTGTGCAAAACGATTTCAAACACTTGATGCACATGTTGAGGGGAGCTCTTGTTCTAAAATATCAAAACAATTCAGTACAAAATGCTTTGATAATATATCATAAGTATACGGATTGATTTTCAAATGGTTTTCAATTGGTTCCAATGGCGGATGAACAATACCAAATAGACCGACCAACTTTACTTTATGTATGGTGATATAAGGATGATAAGGTTAGGTATTTGTTCCCATGATCCGCTGAGAACCGAGGGATCTACCCAGGACAATCCACTAGATAGTGTAGAAGTCCTTAGGTATATTGAAAAGGGAGAAAAATGAGATATGGGAAGAGTGCGGATGAGGCCGAGATAGTCTTGGAATAAACCCAACAAGGTTCTAGCTATGAAGTCTCGGTAAGCAATGAAGGGGTTGAAGAATGAAAATAATTGAATGAGAAAAGGGTGAAAACAAATAGCCCTCAATTATTCAACCTTAGGGCGATACGGGTTCAATTCATATGCTCTGGTGGTTACCAAGGTAACATCGGTATTGAAGACAAGGCGTCATGGACCCAAAGGACGCACCGCACTTCAACTTCCCAAACCACTCAAGTTCCTTTTAAAGGGCTTGTTTCATTCTCACGGGAACCGACATTATCTATCGACTTTCTCTTAGAGATTGTTGATATTGAAAAGGAGACCCTCTCCTAGTCTCCGATATAGGATCCAAATATGCACAAATTGAGTCTAGAGCCACGAGATCATCAATAAATCTCATTAGGACACGTTCAATGAAGACTCTACATTTCACACAATGTGGAAGAGATTATATCTTGAGTCCTCGCATTATCCTTGTAGTATTGCGGAACATCCGAGTGATATGTAAACATATTCACAATGAAGATGGAAAGCCTTGGAGCCAACATCAAACAAGCTCTGGTAGGTGGCATGTGAGATCTATTCATTAGATCAACCATGTGACAACCGAATGAGAAACAATGGGGCGATTCAATCTTTTGAATCAATCACAGTTCGAGTTATGGATTGACGGATACCTCGAAAACCGGTCTTTGTGCTTAAAAACTCTTTTCTTTAGCACTTGACCGTGTACAAATATTTCAAATCAAAAGGTGTTTATGATTGATAATTGATTTTCATTAAAACCTTCGTTGTATTGCAAAAACAATTTCTATTGTGCGATACGATTGTTTTTCAAATATCTTTTCATCAATCGGTGAATCTCTATTCACGGTTCACTCACTCCGTGTTGTCTTCTTTGAGGCGTTACGGTTTGAGAACGCCTAGAGCGACTCTGAAACCCCGTCAAGGAAGTTCTTGAATTTTACACGATCACAGGCGGTACTTGTCTCGATCAATGAGAACCGTGGGCGTGTACCTCAATTCAACGAAAGTGATCAAAGACATTTTCGTGCGATTTATTGCTAATCGTTGTATGCGGTCGCCCCACGTTTGCGGTGATCGAATGAAGCGGTCAATCCATAGCCGCATGCTCACTCAACACATTCATCTCTAAAGAAATCATGATTAGTGCATCAATGACTCTGATATTTTTACTCCATGCTTCTGCTACGCTGCTGCCAATATCATGAATCAATAAAATCTTCCGCTACTCTGATGAGAATATATCATGATCCAGAATGTGAGCATGTCGGTCCATAAGTCACAACACAACAATGGAAGAGTTAGAGATGTATTATTGCTGATGATCTCAAAGCTAGCTCAAAACTCATCATCATGTGGATCAGATTAAGACCTCCACTTGGGTTATCCAAACATGCATCAATTAAGAATCAATGACTACGGGCTTCAGAGCAAAGAACAATAACAAGAATGCAAGAACAATCTTTATGTAAAATCTATTTGTATTCAATGTATGTTTGAGGTGATCTTGAGGTGACCTCCCTTAGGGGGAGATTGTTAGGATTTACTAAATCCATGTATTAAAGAGTCGGTCACCTCAAGTATATGTAATCGTTAGAAAGCTCATAGTCGTAGATTATTATAAGTTAAGTAGTATTTAGTTTAAGTAACACCATGGAGGACGGACGGGTCTTTACCCACTGTATGCCTGATCCACAACCCGATAGGTGGCGATTTATGTAATGACTATAAATACTCTCTACCTCCCAAGGTAGAGAGTTGGAGCTCATAATAAGATTTTTCTTTCTCTCACTAAAGTTCCCAAACCTCTAACTTTCTCTCTCTAAAACTCATTATACGCCTATTTGATCTTATGGTTTAGTGTGTTTGTGAAATCCAATATGTTACAATGCATCAATCTTGTTCCATTTTCCCTCCATAGAAGCCTTAACTTAGGTAAAATAGAACCAACAGAAACCATCTTAGGTCTAGCGGACGGTAGTGTTGCATATCCGGTAGGGATAATAAAAGACATGGTAGTACACGTGGGAGAGTTGACTCTTTTGGCCGACTTCCATGTGCTAGACATGAATAAGGACCCGACATGCCCATTACTAGTAGGAAGAGGATTCTTAGCTACCGCTAGTGCCATCATCGATTGTAAGATGTCCAAGATAGTGGTAGGAGAGGGGAGTGCTAGGTCAATTTACGATGTCAAAAAGCATACGTACTACAAAGAAAAGGAAATCCCACATGAGATTAGGTTGGATAGAAGGCCTTCTAGATATGGACCTTGGATAGATAAGAACCTCATAAGTCCCCAACGACCTTTCTACCTAGATGAAGCCTTTACTAGTAAAGCAACTTTCCAAGAAAAAGAAATGGCTAGGGACATGGAAGTGAACCCGTTCGAGGACGCCTTAGTATTTAGGAAGATGACCGAGTTCCTAGGAAGTTTGCCCGTCAACCTTGTCATGAATAAGTGGAAAATTGAGAAGCCTAAACATAAGTGGAATTGGGATAGACCGCCTAGTGATGGTAATGGAGAGTGGCACATTAGGATAACGATCTATGATCCCGATGGAGAGAAGTTTGAAAAGGCATATCGGACCGAACGTAATACTAGGAACTTAAATGATAAGTTTGATCCTTATGACATTGTTAAGGATGGGATTACTTATATCGGTACGTAGGGGCACGACTACGAGTCTAGCTACAAGACTCATAAATAAAGAAAAGCGCTTCGTGGGAGGCAACCCATGCTTAATTGTTTGCTTGTTAGTGTCGTATATCTTTTATTGATTGCTTATTCTCATGTTTAAATTTGTAAAAATGCTTTATTTTGTTTTTAACCTCGTCTTAATTGCATATAAAGGTATTTTACATAAAGGATAAGTGTAGGGAGGATTACACACGTTTTCAAAAGAAACGTGAACATGAGAATACCAATTAATTAAAAGATATATATGTGTGTTTGTTCGAGTCAAATGCTTGTATCGAGTCATAATGGATGTTTTGCAGAAATTTTTCCAGATTCTAAAGATGTAAATTTTCCGTAATTTTTCCAAAAATCGCACCGCTTTTGTCGATAACTTTGGCGTCGAGATCGCAACTGACGGCATCGTGAAGGAGTAAAACAACATATTACTTTTTCTCGTTTTACGAGCTACTTATAAAGTTTTGGAACTTTTCGTGTCTTAATTTTCCGAAGTGCAGCAAACATCCATTCCACAAGCATTATATCCTAGTTTAATAGAGTCTTATATATATTATTACCGCGATTTTATGCGAAGGTTTCGTTGTTTTCTTCAAGTGTGCGGTTTAATTTATTAAGAAGAAGATACAAAATATTGGAAGGAGCTTTTCACGCATACATTTTTCTTGAAAATAATTTAACCACCACTTTACACGGATCCTACCGAGCTAATCGGGGAGTATTAGTTTCTTCGTTTTTATTACCTTCTATTATCATAACTTTGATACTTTCGGGAACATTGGGGACAATGTTCGGTTTAAGTGTAGGAGGAAAATAAAGCGGTAACTTTGAAACTATGATTATCCTTGATTATTTGCTTTGTCCAATTGTATTTGTGTAATAAACCATGAGAAAATGTCGGTTAGGGTAATTTTGGCACCAAATTTAAAATTTTTCATGACATATAGGAGTGGGCCATTAGTCTTAACAAAGGCGTCTCACGGATAGGAAGTTTCATGACTAGCACAAAAAACCCTTTACCACCTAAATTCCACCCAAAATGTGAGGATCACCCTTAGATTAGTAGGAATTAAAGCATTCATCTTTAATGCTTAGAGTGTGAACCGGTAGTATAATATATTCTAGAACTTGTTTTGTGATGCATCCCGAGATCGCTAGTAAGACTACACTTGTGTAGTTAGGAATAACTAAATGATAAGAGGCATTAGGATAACCCTTGTTTGATACCCGTAATTTAATTACTTCTTCCACATCGGTTAAGTAATTCCCCCACACCTTTACGTTGTACTCATCTTTAGTACACGATACCCCTAGTTAACCCCTCAGATCCTATCCTTTTCGCGGTTCTCGTGATGTTTTGGATTTCCGGAATATCAATGAAGAGCATTGTTTACACCCCACCCCCAAATGTACACCCAAATCGCCTTAGCCTACCTTGTATGCACTCACTTTTAGTGCATTATTGTTATCACCCTAAACCATTAGTTCAATTATCTAGTTGCTTGCATGAGTTGCTAAGTCGAGTTATATCCTTTGTATACAGTTTTGGGACGATTGGGACTCATGGGAAAAGTTAAAGTTTATGAAATGACTGGAAGGGAACGTTAAACTCCCTTATTTGCGTAATAATGTACTCCAAGTGTTTTGATCTTTTCAATTCGGGTCAAATTAGTGTTAGAATAATAAAAACTCAAGTGTAGGGATGTGCCTATAAATCCCTATCATTTTGATGTTACCGTAGAGGATGGTAGAGTAAAAGTGTATGAAAAAAAAATAGAAAAAGAAAAAAGAAAAAAAAATAAAGTGTTCAAAAAAAAAACATACGGGCTACCATCCTACATCTATCCTTTAAATTTATGTTTGTTTGTTTCAGTTAGCTAGAGTTTAGAGTGTCGAGTCTTGGCTTAGCAACGCCATTCTTCATATGCTTGTAACATAAAGATTTTTGACTTGCCACCACTAAATAGCCTATCCCACCAAACCCTTTGTTTCCCTACCGTATGCCTAACATTACAACCCTTTAAAGACCTCTTTGATAGTCTTTCCTAGGTGCTTACGCCAAAGCGATGGAGGTTTGATCTATTCTCAAGCCTATGGTAATCTATGTACTAGGACCGGTTAATGAGTGTTTATCTTCCATTTCCAACTTGTTATATTTCATATACAACCGAGAGATGTGAGTACCCAAACACCCCATGTGAGGTGCTAGTATGTAATTTCCATGGTTGTTATGACTTTTGCGGGGCTTATATGTGTTGTGGATTGTTCTAAACCAATGCTTCATGACCCCTAACTTATAAATTAATTGGCTAAAAGCGCATTTGCTTGAGGACAAGCAAATACCAAGTGTAGGGATATTTGATAAGGTTTTAAAATGTACCTTTTTGAGGGGTCGTTTAAGCCTTTATTTGATCATTTTTGTATCCGTTATTAATTAATATCGTTCCTTTTCACTTTTAGGTCTCTTGAAGGCAAATTCTTTGGAATGGCACTTATTTGGACGAAAAGGCGTGGATATCTGAATAAAATGGCCAAAGTCAAGAATCGAGACACTCAAGTCTTTGAAATACAAGGGGCGGAGTCGGTGTTAATTATACGCCGTCGAGCACTTCAATGACTCGGTAGCCAAATTTCTTATTTTCAAGTGACGGTGTCGGGCTTTAAAGAGTAGGCCGTCACAACTCGACGGCCTAGATTTGATCCAGACGGCGTCAGAGACTGAAGGGGTCGGCGTCACAAGAATTAGGTGACGCCGTCGCAAGACTAACGTGGCCAAGATGAAACCCTAATGACGGCGACCCGACGGCGTTACAAATCATAAGGTGACGCCGTCGCGATTGTAATCTTATATATAGAATCCGAATTTTTCAGTTTTAGTGTGTAGTCTTTTGAGTAAAAACCTAAACCGAACCAAGGCTGTCTTGTACAGTATTTTAGGGTTCCAAACCCTATCTTACCACAAGATAAGTACTTTACTTCATTAATTCAATTATGTCTTCAATTACTTGTGTGTTTGCTTAGGGAATATGAAACTTAATTATTGAATATTGATTGGTTGTCTCTTATCTTAATTGTTAATGATCTAGTAATGCGATAGGTCATTCGTTGTGTAGTTAATTCTTGATTAATCTTTGTGAACCTTATACTATAACACCTAGAGTAGTTGTAGGCTAAACCATCCAAAGAGTACCTTAGAGTTAGAGTTTATAATTCCTAGAGATTTTGTAGACGAGACCCTTTGGTAGTTTCAAAGAGTTAGGGACAAATGCATACCCTACGACTTTAGACACACAATGCGATTAAGAATAAGGACGTGGCAATTCAACCATCAATAGGAGATAATTAAGGAGTAATAAAACCTAAGTGAACACATCTTTAAACTATCATACGTGCACACAATAATTAGACATAGACTACATACACCTTAGATTAGATAATTAGATAAGTAGAGTAATCGGTGAAATACCAACCCCAAATCCAAACCCGAGATTCGTACCTTTCCATTTTCTAAAAATATAAAAAGATAAAAATAATCTTCCTCAACCCCAACCTTAGCGTAGTAACTTCTCACTAGCATTCCTATTCCCCAGAGAACGATATCAATACCCGTGGCTTACCCTAATACTACACTACAACGATTAGGTTACGCCTGGGTGTTATAAACTTGCTCGAAGAAAAGGAAGTTCCTTTGACCCCGAACGACGCGTGTGGCGTTATCGAGATTTATCAGCCTTTAAGGGTGAAGCGGCTCGGACTCCTCGGTGCCACCTACAACTCTTGCCCTCACCGCGCTTCTGGCAGCGGTTGAGAGGAGAATATTGTTGAAGAAACTCCTTCTCACACTGAGGGGGAGCCAACACCACCCGTTTCAGCAACACCCATCTCATCAATCCCACCAACAACAACACTGACTGTTACACCTATCATGACAACAACACCACCCCTGGTAACATCATCTTCCTCAGGCCAGGATAAAGGAAAAGGCATA
This sequence comes from Chrysanthemum lavandulifolium, assembly GCA_022545495.1. Lineage (NCBI taxonomy): Eukaryota > Viridiplantae > Streptophyta > Magnoliopsida > Asterales > Asteraceae > Chrysanthemum > Chrysanthemum lavandulifolium. The sequence continues at coordinate 98,396,517 of CM040240.1, read as the reverse complement.
ATGAAAACTCCTGAGCCTGAGAGATTCCCTACATGATTGGAAACACTGAGTACCTGCTTTCACCACAACAGCTAAGTAACTACCCTTCTAAGGAAGAGAGGAGAAAGAAACTTGCTGAAGAAGAAAGAAAGAGCAGAGAAGCACTAGTACAAGTCGTTGCTGAGGAAGCTAAGAACTTGGGAATTGATCCAAAGAAGCTTCAGAAGGGTCAGGCAGGACAAAAGTTTAAGGATGCTCAGGCTGCTAAGATGGCTGAAATGAGAAAACAGCTGGAAGAAAAGAACAAGAAATCTGCAGCCATCAGGAAAGCAAGAATTGATCATTACAACTGGACAATGACAAGCAGAAGGCTGCCTGAGAAGATCATCGATGTCGAATCATCCCAAGTCTAAACCACGGCAATGAGCGTCTGGGGGATGATAAAGGCACTTCGAGGTTCATGATCCCTAAAATTCACCGACTTTGGGATCATGAACTCGATGAACTTGGTCCATTAATTGAAAAGAAGCGAAATCGCGGTGGTTAAGGAGTCGATGAAGATGCTCGATAAAGGTATGAAAGACCGAGGATGCACCGAACAACTGGGATTCACCGCTTTAATCGCACCACAAGGATCTCAACCTCGGTCATCACGGGCAAAAGAAAGAGGGTTGAGTTCCACTGAGATCAAAGTGCACGGACTAGAATGCAACAGGAGCTGCTGAAGGTGTAAAGTTCGTGAACTGTCGGTGATTGAAAAGCATGAAAGAGGGCTATTTTTCATTGATGTCTATGGAAACCCAGCATTCCAAAGGTGGAGTGATATTGATCAAGCAGGAGTGGCTACAATGCTGAGCTACATACCAGTGGCCTATCAAATTCAGACTCTTGAAAATGTCAAGTTCTGTGCTGACTTAAACGCCAAGATAAAAGAGCATCCTGTTGTGTAGTTAATGCTTGATTAATCTTTGTGAACCTTATACTATAACACCTAGAGTAGTTGTAGGCTAAACCATCCAAAGAGTACCTTAGAGTTAGAGTTTATAATTGCTAGAGATTTTGTAGACGAGACCCTTTGGTAGTTTCAAAGAGTTAGGGACAAATGCATACCCTACGACTTTAGACACACAATGCGATTAAGAATAAGGACGTGGCAATTCAACCATCAATAGGAGATAATTAAGGAGTAATAAAACCTAAGTGAACACATCTTTAAACTATCATACGTGCACACAATAATTAGACATAGACTACATACACCTTAGATTAGATAATTAGATAAGTAGAGTAATCGGTAGAAATACCAACCCCCAAATCCAAACCCCGAGATTCGTACCTTTCCATTTTCTAAAAAATATAAAAAAGATAAAAAATAATCTTCCTCAACCCCAACCTTAGCGTAGTAACTTCTCACTAGCATTCCTATTCCCCTAGAGAACGATATCAATACCCGTGGCTTACCCTAATACTACACTACAACGATTAGGTTCACTGCCTAGGGTGTTATAAAACTTGCTCGAAGAAAAGGAAGTTCCTTTGACCCCGAACGACGCGTGTAGCGTTATCAGAGATTTATCAGGCCTTTAAGGGTCAAGCAGCTCAGACTCCCTCAGTGCCACCTACAACTCTTGCCCTCACTGACGCTACGGCAACAGTTGAGAGGGAGAATATTGCTGAAGAAACTCCTTCTCACACTGAGGGGGAGCCAACACCACCCGTTTCAGCAACACCCATCTCATCAATCCCACCAACAACAACACTGACTGTTACACCTATCATGACAACAACACCACCCCTGGTAACATCATCTTCCTCAGGCCAGGATAAAGGAAAAGGCATAATGAAAACTCCTGAGCCTGAGAAGATTCCCTACATGATTGGAAACACTGAGTACCTGCTTTCACCACAACAGCTAAGTAACTACCCTTTTAAGGAAGAGAGGAGAAAGAAACTTACTGAAGAAGAAGGAAAGAGCAGAGAAGCACTAGTACAAGTTGTTGCTGAGGAAGCTAAGAACTTGGGAATTGATCCAAAGAAGCTTGAGAAGGGTCAGGCAGGACAAAAGTTTAAGGATGCTCAGTCGCTAAGATGGTGAAATGAGAAAACAATGGAAAAAGAACAAGAAATCAGAGCCATCGGAAAGCAAGAATTGATCATTACAATCGGACAATGACAAGCGAAGGCTGCTCGAGAAGATCATCGATGTCGAATCATCCCAAGTCTAAACCACCGCAATGAGCGTCTCTGGGGGATGATAAAAGGCACTTCGAGGTTCATGATCCCCAAAATTCACCGACTTTGGGATCATGAACTCGATGAACTTGGTCCATTAATTGAAAAGAAGCGAGAATCGCGGTGGTTAAGGAGGCGATGAAGATGCTCGATAAAAGGTATGAAAGACGAGGATGCACCGAACAACTGGGATTCACCTGCCTTAATCGCACCACAAGGATCTCAACCTCGGTCATCACAGGCAAAAAAAGAGGGTTGAGTTCCACTGAGATCAAAGTGCAGGACCGGAATGCAACAGGAGCTGCTGAAGGTGTAAAGTGGAGTGATATTGATGTCTATGGAAACCCGGCATTCCAAAGGTGGAGTGATATTGATCAAGCGGAGTGGCTACAATCTTGAGCTACATACCATGGCCTATCAAATTCGAGACTCTGCAAATGTCAAGTTCTGTCTTGACTTAAATGCCAAGATAAAAGAGCATCTGACGAAACACTCATCACCAAGAAAGTCAAGCTTGAAGCACGGGAATCCATACGGGTGACATCATTTTATCTTTTGTACTAGTGATAGGAACCATGTAATGTGATGAATAAAAGATGTATGTTTTGATAAAATACTCGGTGTTCCTTATTGTATTCATTAGTACATTCGGTGTAAAAAGAAGCCTCTTCGCTCACTTACACCGATCAAACACTTAGGCTATTTGTATATCCAAATAGGGGAGACTGTTGGGTTCGATAAATACCCAAACCCCTTAATCTAGGATTTGAATAGAAAATATCCCAAGTGTTTAGTCCGTTAAACACTAATAGGTCACCGAGAGCATAGTCTCTCGGTGAGCTATCTTCGAGATACTCGATGCGAGGCAAAGAAGAAGTCTATCCACTCGAAGGCGGAACTTAAAGGGTGAAGATCGAGTCAAGAAGAAGATGGTGGATTCGGTGAGTGATGACAATAGCTCACTGAATCCCTAAGACTCTCTCCAACTACTTAAATCAAGACAAACTGAAGTAGAAGATCAAGGATATGAAGATCAAGAATGAGCGGGATAAGGCGGGATAAGTTTGAATCGAGATAAGGCGAACTCCTTATCAACCAAAGTCAACTTTCCACGAATGGCAAGCGATCGGGCTCGGTGTCATCACCGACCTTTGGAAAGCAATCTTGTCCCTTACCTAAAATAGTCTTTGTATGCAGACAAAATACATCGATATTTTGTCTTACGTATGATGTCGGTTGTCACTTAGGAAAGAGTTAAAACTCATACTTGTATAAATAGCATAAGAGATGGAGTGAAAGATTAAGCTTGTGAATTGTAAAACACACACACACGCAAGCCATCTTTCACTCCTCCAAATACAACAATCCCGAGATAACTCGGTGGGTACTTGTAGTTGTGCTCGGACTTAGCCCGAGCTTAGAGAGGAGTCACCAACCTTTGTCATTTCAATCCCAGATACTACTCCGCAAGTACTTGGGTAATGTATTCTTGTTTTGATTTATATCTAATAAAGAATATTATGTTGAAAATTAATCAGTGTGTTTATTTATATCTTTTCAGTCATATATTCACTATTAACTTGTTTTACATACTTAACTGTTTTTTAAGATAGTGAATAGGGAACAACAACAATTAAAATATCAACATCTTGAAGAAAGAATTAAAACTTCAAATGACAAGACATCTTCGGATGCTCCTGAGTTTGATGCATATTTTGAAATAAACTCTTGTGATGAATGGATTCAAGCTCACTGCAACACGATCCGAAAATTGAAAGCCCAAAGTTCCCAATTAAAGGGTAATTTGAGTGAAGTGACTGGCTCCCACATACCTCCTCCTTTAGATTCTCAAAATTTCCATCTTCAAAACCTCATTGATGTATTACAACATGAAAATGAGTGTTTTCTAGCGGAAAATGAAAAGGTTAAACTGTATTTCAAAGAGTTATATGAATCAATTAAGGTCACTCGTGACAAGAACAATGAAAATATAACGTCTTTTCAAAAAGAAATTGAGAATCTGAAGAGTCAGGTAAAAGGGAAAAATCCAATCACTAGTGGTGATAATTTTGCACCAAAGGTGCCTGCTTGTATAAAATATGCTGTGAATGTGAAGTATATTCCTGCTCATCTTAGGAATAATGATTTTTCATTTCAAACATATCTTTCGTACCTTAAGGATAGTCTAGAGAGTCTCCGTGAGATTGTAGAAGAGGATAAGATAGAGAAACCACTTGATAATGCGGTTGGGCATGCATGCTTATATGCCAAACGATCTTAGGAACTCTTAGAATGTATAATTGCAACATGTCCTAAATCCGGTACTAGGCAAGATAGAATAGTTATGCCCAGTTTTATGCCTAAAGTCAAGCATGTGACCTTTGATGTGCCTCCTAAAGTCTCAGATCCCAGCACTTCTAGATTAGAAATGCAAAAAGTAGTAAAACCAACTAATATTCACATCGTTCCGTCTATAGGAGTAAACAGTGACACTAAGGCTAGCGGGTCAAAGCCTTCAGGCAATACAAAGCAAGATTGGACCGTGCGAGCTAAGAGTGATCAAGAGAAGAAAGTAGAAGACCACCCTAGGAATAATAAATTTAAGTTGCATAAGATGAATCGTGTCGATTCTAGTATTAGCTATAAGCGTACTATCATTAATTCAAATTCTGCTACTATTTGCAAAACATGTAATGAATGTTTGGTTTCTGGTAATCACTATGAATTTGTTATGAATGATTTGAGAAATGTTGTTAGATCTCCAGTTAAATATGTCAGAAATGCTAAACAGGTTAAGGAAGTTTGGAAGCCTACAGGAAAAAGGTTTAGTAATTATTGGAAGCCTACAGGGAGAAAATTTAGTAATGTATGTTATCAATGGAAACCTACTGGCCGTAAATTCAAAGTTAATGAATTTTGTCCTAAGTTGTCTAGATATATGCCCGCTAAGAAATGGAAGCCTACTTGTAGAATCATACCTTTAAGAAGTGGTCACACTTCAAATAGGTCCACTGCCACTACTAGTCTTGCTCGCACCACTAATGATGTCATAGCTTCTAGAAATGCTGTATGTAAAACAATTGCATGTACTAACCAATCGGAGCCCATTTTCTCATGAGGATCCAAAGCTTCCAGTTATCCACACTTGTCTGTGTTCAAATGCAAGTCGTACAAATCGTCCTTTGGTATTTGGACTCAGGCTGCTCAAAACATATGACTAGAGATCGCTCACGGCTCAAGAACTTCGTGAATAAGTTCATCGGGACTGTTAGATTTGGGAATGACCACTTTGGGCAATTATGGGTTATAGAGATTATGTGTTTGGAGATAGTGTGATCTCCCGGGTATATTATGTGGAAGGTCTTGGTCATAATTTGTTCTCTGTTGGTCAATTCTGCGACTCTGATCTTGAAGTGGCCTTCAGAAAGCACTCTTGCTTCGTTAGGGAATTAGATGGTGTTGAACTCTTAAAGGGAACCCATGGCTTCAATTTGTACACTATCTCTATCGAAGATATGATGAAGTCTTCTCCAATTTTCTTGTTGTCTAAGGCATCAAAGAACAAGTCATGGTTATGGCACCGTCATCTCAATCACTTAAACTTCGACACCATCAATGATCTTTCTAGAAAGGACCTCGTAAGAGGCTTGCCCAGGTTGAAATATGAAAAATATCGTCTTTGTTCAGCATGTCAATTGGGCAAAAGCACGAAGTATTCCCATAAACCCAAACCTGCCAATTCCAATATGGAAGTTCTTCATACCCTTCACATGGATTTGTGCGGACCCATGAGAGTACAAAGTATAAATGGGAAGAAGTATGTGCTAGTTGTTGTTGATGAATACTCTCAGTTTACTTGGGTTAAGTTTTGAGATCAAAGGATGAAACTCCAGACGTCATCATTAAACTCATTAAACAATTGCTGGTTCGGCTCAACAAAACATGTAGAATCGTCCGAACAATCAATGGAACTGAATTTGTGAACAAAGAACTTAGTCAGTTCTATGAAAGCATTGGAATCATCCATCAAAGAAGTGTTCCACGTACTCCTCAACAGAACTGTGTAGCTGAAAGGCGAAATTGAACTCTTGTGGAAGCTGCAAGGACTATGCTAATATATTCAAAGGGTTCAATGTTTCTCTGGGCGGAAGCCATTGCCACTGCATGTTACACCCAAAACCGTTCCCTAATACACACAACTCATGGAAAAACTCCATACGAATTAGTTCACAACAGAAAACCGGATCTTTCGTTTCTTCGTGTGTTTGGAGCTTTGTGTTATCCAACTAATGATGGTCAAGATTTGGGAAAGTTGAGAGCTAAGGCTGATATCGGATTTTTCGTTGGTTATGCACCTAATCGGAAGGGTTACATAATCTACAACAAAAGAACCTGAGACATTATGGAAACTATTCATGTTACATTTGATGAGCTGACTGAGCAAATGGCTCATGGACAATCCAGTTCTGGACCCGCATCTCAACTTTTGTCACCTGGACCCATTAGTTCAGGTCTTGTACATAATACTTCTCCTGCAGTTCCGTATGTACCTCCATCAGAAGAAGATTTGAAGAAATTGTTCGATCCGATGTTTGATGAATACTATGAGCCTCCAGCTGATGTTAATTCTGCACCACCAACTGAAGCTGCTCATGTTCCAACCAATACAAATGGTCCAACTATTTTAGTGTCTTTATCTCAAGAAGCGCCATTTGCCGATCATTCATCATCATCTTCGAATCCTCAATCATCTTCTGTGAATCATGGAAATACAACTGCTAATTCTTTTGAAGATAACCCCTTTGTAACTCCCGAAGATGCTCCGTTTGAAAACATATTTTCCCTTGAACCCACTCCTGAACATCTTCACCAGGGGATCCTAACTCTGCTACATCAGTTTCTTACCAACAACCACATGAACATCTCAGAAAATGGACACATGATCATCCATTGGATAATATCATTGGGAATCCTTCTCATCCGGTATCCACTAGAAAACAACTTGCCACTGATGCCTTATGGTGCTTCTTCAACTCTGTATTATCAAAGATCGAACCTAAAGATGTCAAAACAGCAATGTCTGAGGACAGCTGGTTTAGTGCTATGCAAGATGGAAAACATGAGTTCGATCGTCTTGATGTATGAGAATTGGTGCCTCCTCCAGATTGTGCTATGATTATTGCTCTCAAGTGGATCTTCAAAGTAAAACTTGATGAGCACGATGATGTTCTGAATAATAAGGCGAGGCTTGTGGCTAAAGGATATCGACAAGAGGAGGGTATTGACTTTGAGGAATCATTTGCTCCGGTTGCATGAATTGAGGCTACAGAATCTTCCTGGCTAATGCTGCTAGCAAGAATATGGTTGTTTATCAGATGGATGTAAAGACTACTTTTCTTAATGGAGATCTCAAAGAAGTGGTCTATGTTAGTCAACCCGAAGGTTTTTTGGATCCGGAACATCCTACTCATGTCTACCGCTTGAAGAAGGCCCTATTCGGCTTAAAGCATGCTCCTAGGGCATGGTACGATACTTTGTCAAAGTTCCTTTTGGCAAATGGATTCTACAAAGGAGCTATTGATCCTACATTGTTCACCAGAAAGTCAGGCAAACATTTAATTCATGTTCAAATATATGTTGATGATATTATATTTGCCTCGACCGACCCTAATGAATCTGACCGATTTTCAAAAGAGATGGGCTCTAAATTTCAAATGTCAATGATGGGACAAATGTCATTTTTCTTGGGATTACAAATTTCACAAAGCCCCGGAGGCATTTTCATTAATCAATCTAAATATGCAAATGAAATTTTAAAGAAATTTGGATTTGATTCTTGTGACCCTGTTGACACTCCCATGGTGGAACGTAAAAAACTGGATGAGGACCACTCGGGGGTCCCGGTTGATCAAACGAAATATCGTAGTATGATTGGATCCTTGATGTACCTCACGGCGATGACCCGGATATTACATTCGTTGTATGCATGTGTGCTAGATACCGTGCTAAGCCTACCAAAAGCACCTTGAAGCGGTTAAACGGGTCTTTCAAGACCTCCAAGGAACCATTAACATGGGTCTTTGGTATCCGAAGGACACCGGTATGTCACTAACGACCTATGCATCTTGACCATGCGGGTGTCAAGATACTCGTCGAAGTACATCAGGAGGTGCTCAGTTTTTGGGTGATAAGTTAGTGAGCTGGTCTTCAAAGAAGCAAATGAGTACTTCCATATCCTCTACAGAGGATGAATACATAGCCATGTCATCATGTTGTGCTCAAATCTTATGGATGAGATCCCAATTATCTGACTATGGCTTTGTATTCAAAAAAGTTCCTCTGTATTGTGATAACATAGTTCCTATACTTTGTAAATATCTTATAAAAAAAAACAAAAAACAAAAAACAAAAAACAAAAAACAAAAAACAAAAAAAAAAACAAAAAAAAAAACAAAAAAGACAAAGAAAACCAAAAATATTGTTTTTCTCAAGACATTTCTTATGGTATCGATAACATCTACGGTCTTAGAAATGTCATTCAACAATGGCACGAGACTTTAGATGAAGTTCGAACAGAAGGTGTAAATATTTTTCTAAAAACATGTCTCAATACAATGGCTTACTGTCATTTCAGGCAGTAACCCGAGCTTAAAATTATGGCTTGAAGATATTTCAGACTATAACCCGCTTCTAAAGAAAGGACAGAGCTATGCTAAATCAATTTTAAAATCTCAAGCTCTGTTCCTAAAAACAAATGTTCATAAGGAACATTTGTCGCCAAAAGGACAAATGTTTTCTCACAAATGTTTTTCCTTCTAAAGATTCTTCTGAAAAATATTTGTCTCCAAATGAAAACAAAATTGCTTTGAAAATAACTCGGACTTAATTTTGAAAATCATCTGGACTTCATTTTTGTCAAAATCTCTATCAATCAATCAACAACTTTGGTCATTGATTGAGAGGGAGAATATTTTCAAATATTTCAAAAAGGATATTTTCAAACAATTGAAATCAAAAGGATCATGTTCTATATTTTTGAATCAAAAAGAATGTTTTGTCTACAATTGGATCAAGACCATCCTAACTTTAAGTTTTCATTTCATATGGTACAAAATTGGAACATCTTACGAATGGTACATGAGCATGTTAGATTAAGGCAGATCTATATTTTAAAATCTGATCCTTATCAGTCAAGTGTTTTAAAACTAAGTCACATCTCTCCTCAAAAAGCTTTAGAAAATAATTTAAATCAATTGAGATCACAAATCTCAAAGGGTTTGAAAATTGTGATCGGTGGAGAATTTGTGATTTAAATCAGAAATAAACTGATAATTTGATAAGTGTTTTTAGTGATACAATAAAAGACACTCCTTCCTAGATGTGCCAAACGATTTCAAATTTTCCATGCACATGTTAAGGGGGAACATTTATCTAAAAACAAAAAGGATTAAATGTGATTGATTTTGACTCAAAGCGCAGGCTCTCTCTAATATGTGCAAAACTCTTTCAAATCTCGATGCACATATTAAGGGGGAGCAAGTATAAGAAAACCACATCCTTTCCCAAAACGTTTTATCTAAAGTACTTAAAGACTAGATTTGAACAGGGAAGGGATGATGATCATTTTAGAAAACGTTATCAAGAATTGGAGCTTTCAATCTAACGTTTTCATTGGATCCTTCCTCCATGGGCCAAAATGATTTCAAATTCTCGATGCACATGTTGAGGGGGAGCATTTCTAAAAGATAAAAAACAATTGAGGTACTAAATGCTTTGATTTTATATCACAAGTACCTTGATTGATTTTCAAATGGTTTTCATTTGGTTTCGAGGCAGAAAGAACTTTACCAAAAAGACCGACCATTTTACTTTATGCATTGGAGATATAAGGATGATAAGGTTAGGTATTAGTTCCCACGATCCCGCCAGAACCGGAGGGATCTACCCAGGGACAATCCACTAGTTAGTGTAGAAGTCCTTAGGTATGATGAAAAAAAAGAAAAAAAGTGAGAATAAGGGAAGAGTGCCGACTGAGATAGAGCTAGAACTGGAATAAACCCAACAAGGTTCTAGTAATGAAGTCTCGGTAAGCACTGAAGGGGTTGAAGAATGAAAAAGAAGTGAATGTGAAAAGGGTGAAAAGAAATAGCCCTCCAATAATTCAACCTTAGGGCAGAAACCGGGTTCAATACATATGTTACTGGTGGTTACCAAGGTAACGCCGGTATTGAAGACAAGACGTCATGGACTCAGTGACGCACTACACTAAACTTCCCTAGCTACTCAAGTTCTCTTAAAAGAAATTGTTTCATTCTCACGGGGAACCTACATAATCTATCAACTTTCTCTTAAAGATTATTGATATTGAAAATTAGACCCTCTCCCTAGTCTCCGACATAGGAAACCAAAAGTGCACAATTGAGTCTAGAGCCAAGAGATCATCCATTACTCTCATTAGGACACACAATTCATGAAGACTTTCTGTTTCACACAATGTGGAAAGTAAGAATATATATTGAGAGTCCTACGCATTATCCTTGTGGTAATTGCCAGAACATCCGAGTGATATGTTAAATATTCACGATGAAGATGGAAATCCTTCTAGAGCCAACATCAAACAAGCTCTTGGTGGGTGACATGTGAGATCTTTTCAAAAGATCAAACTTGTGACAACTAGATAGAAACGATGGGGCGATTCACTATTGAATCAACCTTGGTCCAGGAAATGGATTGACGGATACCTTTGAAAAACCATTCGACGTGCTCAACAATTCTTTTCTCTAGCGCATCGAGTGTGATTTAATTTTCCAAAATTAAAGGGGTATTTATGATTGAAACTTGATTTTTCCTCTAAAACCTTCGTCGTAGTGCAAAACTCTTTCTCTTAAGCAATACGCGATTGCTTTTCAAATCATTTTTCATCAATCAGTGAATCTCAATTCACTGGTTCACTCACTCCGTGTTGTCTACTTTGGGACGCTCCGGTTTGAGAACGGCTAGATCAAGCTGCGAAACCCTGTCAAGGAGATTCTTAGGAATTCTACCTGATCACAGGCAATATTTATACTAATCAACGGGGAACCATGGTTCTTGCAACCGTATTCAACGAAAGTGAACAAATGCACTTTCGTGTGTTTTATTGCTAACTGTTGTTTGCAGGAACATTGGACGGTTGCAGCTGATCAGAATTGAGTAGTCAATCCATAACCGCATGCTCACACATCACACTCACGTTCTAAGAAATCATGACAAGTGCTCGTATACACTCTTTTGCTTTGATATCATCATGAAACGTTTGCTTTCACTCTGATACCATCATGCTATGCTTCCGCTACGCTAATGCAAATATCATGATCCAAAGAAGCTTCCGCAACTCTGATGGAAAGATGTCATGATCCAATAATGTGAGCATGTCGGTCCAACGTCACAAACATCACATGAAGGCAACACAAAGGATGAGTCAAGAGATTTACTGTGGCTGATGATCTCTAAGAAGGCTCAAAGAACAAACAATCCGTGGATCAGTTAAAGACCTCCACTTGAAGTACAAAACATGCGGATTATGAAGAATCAAAGATTACGAGCTACAAAACAAAAAACTTAATCAAGAATCCAAGAACACACAAAATGTAATATCTGTTTGTAATTGAGGTGACCTCCCTTAGGGGGAGATTATTGGGATTTAGAAAAATCTGATAGTTAAAGACTCGGTCACCTCAAGTATATGTATTCGTTAGAAAGCTCGTAGTCGTAGTCGTTTAGATATAGTTAGTAGTTAGATAAGTAACACAGTGGAGGACGGACGAGTCTTTACCCACTGTATGCCTGCTCCACAGCCCGTAGGTGGCGTATATTGTAAGACACTATAAATACCCTTTGCCTAGCAAGGCAAAGGGTTGGAGCTTCATAATATACCTTTTCTTTCTCTTACTAGAAGTTCCCATTAATATTCACTTTCTCTCTCTAGAAAAACCTCATTCGAATCCTTGTGTTATGATTGTGTGTTTATAAAAACCAATATGTTACATTTATGTTTCGTAGGTTTTTTACGTTTTCGTCATTTTTTTGCGTTTTCGTCCGTTGTTTTACGTTTTCGTTTGTTTTTTAGGTTTTCGCCTGCTTTTTTTTGTTTACTTTTTTGTTTTTGTACGTTTTCATCCTTGTTTTACATTTTCGTCTATTTTTTTTACGTTTTTGTGTGTTTTTTACGTTTTCGTCCGATATTTTACGTTTTTGTCTGTTTTTTTAAGTTTTTGTCTGTATTTTTACGTTTTTGTCTGTTGTTTTACATTTTCGTCTGTTTTTTACGTTTTCATCCATTATTTTACGTTTTCTTCCGTTTTTTTTTCGTTTCGTATGTTTTTTACGTTTTTGTTCGTTGTTTTACGTTTCGTCTGTTTTTTTTACATTTTCGTCATTTTATTTACGTTTTCCTCTGTTATTTTACGTTTTCGTTTGTTGTTTTACGTTTTCGTCTATTGTTTTACGTTTTCGTCTGTTGTTTTATGTTTTCGTCTATTTTTTTATGTTTTCTTCTGTTTTTTACGTTTTCATCCGTTGTTTTACGTTTTTGTCTGTTTTTTTACGTTCCGTCTGTCTTTTTACGTTTTCTTCAGTTTTTTATGTTTTCGTCCATCTTTTTACGTAAAAAACGGATGAAAACGTAAAAAAAGAGTAAAACGTAAAAAAAGACGAAAACGTAAAAAAAGAGTAAAACTTAAAAAAAAATGGACGAAAACGTTAAAAAAACGAAGTAAAACGTAAAAAAATGGACGAAAACATAAAAACTGGACCAAAACATTAAAAAAAGACAGAAGAATGTAAAAAAATAGACGAAAACGTCAAAAAACAGGCGAAAACATAAAAAGCAGGCGAAAACGTTAAAAAGACAAAAATGTACGAAAACGAAAAAAGTAGACGAAAACGTAAAAAAGACAAAAATGTACGTAAAACTTAAAAAACGAAAGAAAACGTAAAACAACGAATGAAAAAGTAAAAAAGCAAACGAAAACGTAAAACAACTGACAAAATCGTAAGAAAACATACGGAAACATAAAAAAAGATGAAAACAAAAAAGAACGGACAAAAACATAAAAAAATAAACGAAAACGTAAAAAAACAGTCGAAAACGTAAAACAACGAACTAAAACGTAAAAAAGCAGACGAAAACGTAAAAATACATACGAAAACGTTAAAAATGGAGTAAAACGTAAAAAATTATACGAAAACGTAAAAATACGTACAAAAACTTAAAAGACGGAGTAAATCGTAAAAAAATGGACGAAAACGTAAAAAAACGGATGGAAACGTAAAAAATAAACGAAAACGTAAAAAAATGGACGAAACGCAAAAAAAAAATAGACGAAAACATAAAAAAAACAGACGAAATCGTATAAAAACGTATAAAAAAGTAAGATAATGGAATTTTAAGTTATTTACTAACGGTCGTTAGTATAAAGGACTAACGATGCCAAAGTGGATACACACAATTGCACGAATTCAAAATGTTGGTGTCAAGTTGAGAAAAAAAAAGTACGAAACATAAAATGACAAAAAGTGACAAGTATAATGCCTTTTTATGCAAATAACCCTTAATAATAAAAGAAAGAGAGATGGAGAGCAAACAATTTTGTTTGCTACAACTAGTTTTAAGCATGCAAATGAATAGAGAGCAAACAATTTTGCTTGTTACATCTAGTTTTAAGCATGCAAATAAGGTGGAAAGCAAACAATTTTGCTTGCTACATCTAGTTTTGAAGCATACAAATGAGATAGATAGCCAGCAAATGAGGATAAAGAGCAAACAATTTTGCTCGCTATATCCATTTTTATAACCCGAACATCAGTGATCAAAATTTATAAAGCACTTCTCAAAAGGTTTATTATTGAAATTAAAAAAGAAAAAAAAAGAAGTTACTATAATGTATCGGAAAATTGCACCGACTATTATTGTTTTTTGAGTTCTCACTTACATTTAAATCTACTTTCATCAATTAAATAACTAGTAATGTTAATTTATTAATTTCTGGCACTCGCCACATGCCATTAAACTATAAACTTGATATTTAAAACCGATGTATGCTATAAATCCGTTCCAAAAAAAAAGAAGATACATCTATACAAATAACTTATGTGCAAGGACGGAATTAGGGAGTGTTTTGCGGTGTTCCAAGAAGCGATAGAATTATGTCCGTAGTGTTTATTTTTTTTTGAAAACACTGATTTTTTTTAATTGCACCTTGTCAAAAAAAATGTGTTAGCCTTTTTGTAGTTACTCTATTATAAGGTGAAAAGTATTAGAATCTATGATTAAAGTGTAAAGTTTATTTGTGCTCAAGTCTCTTGGTGCAACATGAAATTGTTGTCAAATTGCGATCTTGATCGTAAAATCGTACGATCCTACGATCTTATACACAAAAAGCGATCAGGATCTTAACAGGATTGTAAGATCACTTAGGATTGGATCCTATTATTAACTTTTTTTTTTTTTTTTTTTTTTTTTTTTTGCTATATTAACTTATTAAGCATAAGCCCATGTTTTATAGCCCAAATGACTAAGAATTCTTCATGAAAGCTATTATTTTTGTGTTGTTAATTGATTGTCTTCTACAAGATTAATGAGTGTCAAATCATTATGTTTTTATAGAATATTATCAGAATATCCTAATTTAATTTATTTGGCCATCAAGAAAAAGAAAATTGTGGGAAATATTTTACCGTTGCTGGCGTGTGGGAGCGCCAGCGACGCACCAGAGACCCGAGACTATTTTTTTTCTTCTGGTTTTTGCCTTTAACTACCCGACCTTGCTAAACTACCAATTGTATTTCACACTTTGACCTTCCATTATTTATCCTCAAGGTCAACAAACTCAAATAGCCATTTGGTAAAAATCATTTGTGAAGTAATTATGTAAAACCAATTATCAAAGAGAGAAAGATAGAAGGGATAACCAGATAGGGTAGTTTGGGTATTCCTCACATGAAATGGATAAGAGAGAAAGAATATGTGTTGGGAATTAAATGTAGCAGTACTAACGGCTATAGTTACTGCCAGCCAGTTACCCCTGGTAACATATTATTACTCCAAAAAACAATTATAGAACAAAGGGTGTGGGTGAATCCCACAGCTCAGCCCCAACAAAAGGCAAAGCAAACACATCTACAGTGCTTAAGACCTAAACTAGCATAAGAAAGACAAGCCAATCTTATGATCAAACACTATAAATACATAAGAATAAAACTAACATTTACTCTGACCACAAAGATTTATATCTATTGAGTCACAAAACGCGAGTTATTCTGGATTTAAACCTTGAGGGTCATAAGTGTCATATAGATCAAAATCTTCATCCTCATGTAAACTAGCATTATACGAACCTCCATTGGACATAAAATGAGAAGTCTCATCATAAGCATCTTCAACTTCATCATCATTATCACTATCCTAAAGAACCACATTCCCAACCTTAGAAAACGGATTACCTACCTTTTTTCCCTCATTAGCCATAACAGGTTTACGATTAGCCTCCTTTTGCATAGGAAGCGGCTTCCTATCATCACCTAGAAACATAAGCTTCCCCTCAACAATTTGACTTTCAAGCTTATTAATCTTTTCAACAAGAGGTGTATTACTTGGACTGTCAAATGCATCAATGGTAACACTTGCATGTTTACTAACAACAAGATCCTCATCCAAATCACCAAGGCATCAAAAGCATTAGCCGTAGAGGTGTAACCCATTACTTATGGTTATGCCATAACTTAGTAGATCCTATAAAAGCAAGCCTTAATTTTGTATTTTTAACATCATTCACTCCACACAGAAGTTGAAGAACGACTAAGGTTGCATCAAGGACGATTTCCAGCAGATCCAAAAGGCTTTCCAAGGGAGAATTCATACCATTCCATTCATAGCTTTAGCCTTTCATCAAGTATTTGTATCGAACCCAAGGTTTACTCATTATTTGATTATGAACATTATTAATTCTATACTTTTTAGAATGAAAGGCTAAACACTTTATGTGTTAACCTAGTTATGAAATTATCTAAACCTTGATTCATGTTCCTTGTTTATTATCGCTTTATGTGGATATCTCGTCGCCTATCATTGAAACCCCATGTTTCGGTAGTATTGAAGCTAGGGTAGAATCTAAAATGCTAGTTAGTAAATGACCATTTGAATTCTACCTTATTAGGTTACTTGAAGTGTGACTATCATCATTATGTGGGAATTGACCATATGACCACCTGCACTAAAATAGATACTTAAGAAGTGTAGGTAAACCTTAAGTGGACTAAACGAGCGTTTAAGTGTCAAATGACACTAGCTAGGTCTTAGATATAGTTGGTGCTTAATGACTAAGAACTTGAAACTCGACCACTTTGACCATCGGGGTTAGAATCTAGGGACTATAGGTTAGGTCACGATGACCATTCGGGCCTAATGACTTAGATCCACTACATATGGCGAGACATAGATATTTCACATATGAACTAAATCATCGCATGATAATGTAGTAACTAGGTTAACATATTCTTCTCCAATTGATTGTCTTCACATTTCATTTAAGTTTATTAATTAGTTAATCAATCCCAAAATCATTTCCGTGACATTTAGAACTTAAATTAGCTTCCTCCTATAGCTCTTGGGATGACCTCGGTTTTACCATTTACTAAAATACATACAACCGGGTACACTGCCCGTTAGTGCAATTGTAGATCATAGGTAAACGGTCATTGTAAATTTAAAACTTGATCTATAAAATAAGCACCAAGTTTTTGGCGCCATTTTCGGGGAACTAAATAGGATTTTAGTTTAAGTTTTTGGAATTTTTGTTTTATTAGTTTGTGTTACTTGTTTAATTTCCGTTCTTTAATTTTTCATAATTTTCAGGATTTCAATGGGAGACATCTACATCAACACACTCACACTCTAAGAGTGCCTTGCTTTGACTCAAGGAGATCAAGGACCGAGGGTTGTAAGACAGAAAATTGGCAACAATGTTTAGTTCAAAATCAAGAGCCAATTCATGGGGGAGTTAAGGGAAACATCCTTTTCTGGAAACAAGACCGACGATGCTCATGAGCATGTGGACAAGGTTTTCTACATTGTGAGTCTTTTCAATACTCCTAATATCTCTCATGATGCTTGATGAGTGTCTAAATACTCATCATTTTTATACTATTAGAATGCCAAAAACATCTGAAAACACTCAGAAACACATCAAAATGATAAAAATATCACAAACAAGTGTTTTATATGTTTTAAATGCAAAAACATCAAAATCTGATGACAAACGTATTAAGTTTGCATAATTGGCGCTTTAGTCCCCAAGTTACAAAAGTTGTCAAAATTAGTCCCTGGTAATTCAAAAACTTGTAAAATGTCATTTAAGGTCCATGAGATTCAAAAGTTGTCAAAACAAACCCTTTAAAATTTAAAAATCACAAAATGACAACTTTAGTCCCTCAAGTTTGGAAAATGTCAAATATAGTCCTTGGTTAATTTAAAAAGTGAAAATTATCAAAAATAAACCTTGTACTATTAATAAATGACAAAATTGATCCTTATGATAAACTTTTGGGAAATTACACTTTTAGTCCCTCAAAATCCAAAAATGACAATTAAGGTCCTTTTAAAGTTTTAAATGTTAAATTTATCAACCAAGGTCCTTGTACTATTCATTTATGGCATGTTTAGTCCTTATGATAAGATTGGAAAAGTTTCAGGTTCAATCCCTCAACTTTGGCAGAATTACACTTTTGGTCCTTATGTTTAATACAAACCAAACGGACACCCTATATTATCTAAACCCAAAACCAACCCAACCCTTTTATTATTACCCAAAGCCCAAAACCAAACCCGGCCCAATTTTTAAAAAACCAAATACCGCCCTCACTGTTTATCCCTCTCCCCCACCCCTGCAAACCAAAACCACTGGTTTCACCACTTGCTTTCCACCTCTTCACCTTTACACCTTATCCATACAGCTGGTTACCTCCCCCCTCCACCTCTACATACAACCAAACTTCAATTAATGTAAAGAACCTGCCCAAGACTTTTTTGGCGCCAAAAGCAAAATCAAAGGCTAGGATTTGTTTCAGAGATCCAATGGTGGTGGGATTTACTCAGAAGCATGTGGAAAATCTAAAAAGTCTATAAAGAAGAAGAAAGAAGCAGAAGAGAAGAACAAGTAGTGTAGCTTAGTTTTAGTTTATGTCGTTTTAATAAATTTTTAAATTCCAGTGTAATTTTAATCTTCCAAGTACTGTTTTAATCAAACTTAATGTATTGTGAATCTTTTTTGATAAGCAATTTCAAGTTTTCAGTTTTATTTCAGTTTGTGCATTTTCAAATTTCAAGTTCAAATCTCAAAAGTTGTTAATGGTTGTTGTAGTGGACTCAAAAGCTCATATAAGCTTTATCTAAAGCTCTTATAAGCTATTAGAAACCTTCAAATTCAGTTTAGAGTTTAAAAAGAAAAATTCCCAAAAATTCCAAAAAATAGATTAAAAATAAAAATCAAGAAAGATTATGCCGAAGTTGAAGCGAGTGATATATGGATTATTCGGGTTTAGAGGCTTTATGGAAAGCTATTAGGAGTGATTTCAATCACTGGTTCTTAATCTTTGGCTGGAAAACATTTGTGAGTTCTTTATAAGCATTTTAGCATTTCACTATTTAAGTTGTTCATTAGCTCAAATCTTTGTATATTTATGTTTGTGAGTTATAGTTAATTAAAAATAAGCATTAAAACAGTTAGCTTATTCCTTTTAATTTGTAGTTGCTATAAATTTTATTTTAAACAGTTATTATAGCTTAAGTGTTAATTTTTAGTTATATGTTATTATTATTGTTATTTACTGTTTCATTAGTCTAATTAAATGATATTATAAAATTTGTTATCAGTTGTATGGTTTTAATCTTTGAAACACTTTGAAAAGCTTCAATTCAGTCCTAATAATCAGTGTTTGGATTTGCTGAATTAAAACTGCTAAAGGCCAGTAGAGTTGATGTTCATTATTGTTCTAAGTCATAATAAGTCATATTAGCTCAGACAAGTCATAAAACATAGTCCTTACTTGAGTAAAAGTCAAAATTAGTTTAAATCTTACCATTTTAGTTAATCATAAGAGTTTGGAATGCATATCTCATCACATTAGCTTAAAACTTAATCCTCTAGCTTAAATCAACTTTAGTATAGCTTATTATAACATATTCAGTCCATAAGATCAATTACATATTCATATTAGTCAAACTGCATGTTCTTGTAAAAAAGTCAAATTTCTCAAATACCCGTTTTTGAATAAACTTAGGAATTTTAGTGTAAGCTCAATATTAGGATTTAGCTTAAATGCTTTTGAGATAGTAAACTTTAGTTGCTCTAGAAAATTAGAAAAATAATAGCTTATACTCAATCAGCTTATTAAGTCCTTAAAAATCAGCTTCTTTTGAGCACCCATTTCTGAATCATGTTCTGTGCAGCTGATATGCACCACAACAGTGGGCTTCCCCACCACTTTGGTGGGTCCCACAGGCCACACCAGTGGACCCCACTGGTGGTTCTTGGTTCCTTTCCACTCACTACCCAGCTGACTAGCCATTTCAGTAAAGGTTTTGAGCTTAATCAGTGTGGACCCCACTCCTAGATAAGCCTTAATGTTGTCCCATTTTTGAGTAAAAACTAGTTTCACTTTGCTCAATTCTTGGCTTAATCTGCTTTTCAGAAGTTTAGGATAGTTGGAATAGGTTATTAATTAGTTAATATAGCATACCCTAGCTTATGTGTTAATTTGGTGGTCATTTATGGCTTTTAGCTTATTTTGATTTGCTTATTTATAAGCAGTTTCACAACAGTTGCTTTTTCCTCAACATAAGCATATGTTTTTATATTTTTTATAAAATTAGAATAATATTTTAGCATTTTCCTGAATTTTTCATATTTTTCCTACACTGTTTAGTATTTTTCTTTATTTAAATTAGTTTTTAATCCTTGTTAAATAGCTTTTAATACAAATAAATCAGAAAAAGCTTAAAAAAATATGTTTTCAATTTTCCTAGATTAAGATAAATATAAAAGTCATAAAAAGTATTTTTCCATAATTTTCTTGGTTTAAATAGTATTTTTTAGCATTTTAATTAATTTTAAATAGTATTAAATTAATAATAAATACATAAAAAGTGTAAAAAATATATTTTCAGTTTTAAAATAAGTTTTATCATATTTTAGATTTTTCTAACTTATAATTTCATTTTTCTAGGTTAATCTTGTATTTTCTTGTATTTTAGTGTATTTTAATTTCTTAATAAATAGTTTTTAATTAATAATAATTAAATAAATAGTTTTAAAAATAATTTTCTTTTTCTAATAATTTTCTTTTATTATTAGGATTGTAAAAATGTCATTTTCATATTTGTAGGCCTTTTATTTCTTAAAACTCACGTTTTATTTTGTACGTTTACGTAATTTTATTTAAACGTACGTTTTAGGTTTTAAACGTTCATCACTTTAAAAATAGTGATAGCGTTTATTTAATATATTTTAACTTTTTAATTTCTTTTAATTTGCATTTAAGTCGCTTTAATTTACAGATCTTTTCTTTAGGTAATTATCCATCGAAATCCTTACTGATCACTATCCTTAGTGATCATTCTATCATCTGAAGTTGTTTAAACACCAATTCATCCTCCGTGGGACTTAACGACCCAGGAATCCACTATATTCCTCTGATCTTAATTGTATTTGTGTTTTAAGCGCTTTAAATCTCTTCTGATTAGCCATTCATGTGGCTAGCTTGTGTGATTAGACTTGACCGGTTCACCACAGATCAAATTTTGGCGCACACGGGAGGTCAGAAGCGTGTTTTAAGCATTTCCGACCTGCACTTGCACATATTCCACCGCTTGTAAATGTGTTTTTGTAAAGTTATCAAAATTCAAAAGTTCATTAACACTTTTCCTAAAGTGTTGATAACACCAAAAATATTTTCATTCTTTGTTTTATGACATGTTTTTCAAAAATCCAAAATATTCATCTTTACCCTCTTACCCTTTTGATTCTTTATCCCTTTACCCTCATCCATTTGATTCTAAACTTCTTCTATTCTCATGGAATCTCTCGACTCACGACGAACTGAACGGTTGAAAAACTTCCTATTTTATCACAAATGTCAAGAATTCGTGTAGTTCATGATGATCCATTGATTCTGCGTAGGAAATGGAACGAGAAACCGGGTGACAAAGGACCGTGCACGTCCATCCGATAATGGAGGTGCTAATACGTCCAACCTACGGTTATCCAAAGATCTAATCCTCAATTGCTCCTAAGCCGCCTAAAATTGATCCTACACTTTCACGATTTACGGTTAAAAGCAAACATGCGAATTTAGACCGGTGACTAGAAAGAATGACTTGCCTAATCTTCACGCTTCTCAAGAACCGTAACCGAGACCATAACGGAAGTGGTGGAAATTGCTAGCTCGTGAGCACACCACTTGTCCCACCTCCGGATTTTTCAAAATGTTCTTTGAGTCTAAATAGTCATTCGAGATCACCATGTTGATTTTGTTGATTCTTTGAATGAACGGATTCCTTCTCATAACTCTCAAATAGAATCGCTTATTCCTTGTGTCGGTTGTGGTGAGCCTCTCTTGGTTCACCATGTCGCTGTGTACGTGTGTACAAAGGTGGTAATGATATTCGAACGGAGTTGTTTGTTTTGTGGTTCGAGGAATTCATTTGATTATGATTCTAATCCGAACTCATTTAACAACCCTCAAAATTTTCTAATTACCCACCACACCGACTTATCTTCATATAATCAACAATACTGTGAATTTTGTGGAGGTCCTCACCAAGGATTTGAGTGTCAATCCGGAAACACGATTGTCTATGAACAGCTTTCCGGTGATGCTCGAAACTTTGGTTATGACCAATATCCATATGATTCACCAATCCGAGCTCAACAGCTTCTCATTGTGAGAACTGTGGAGGTCCCCATTTCACTCGATTGTCAAACAGGAATCCATTTCCTTGTAACAATTATGACTATCCATATCTCGACCAATCTCCACGGTGCCAAATGACTCAAACTCCTCAAGAAGCCCAACAAGACACTTATCTAGAGCTTCGGAATCGGTGAAAAGAACCGAGGAGTTGAGTAAGACAAGATTTCATAATGTTCCCGCTTTTCTTGTGAATATTGTGGGGTCCTCATGATGATTATCAATGTCAACCTTCGGTTTTGACAAATCTCCACTCCCACAATGTCCCGTCATTCAAAATTCACATGAGAAATCCATGGAAGAATTGCTAGTCAAGAGCGTGTCGCTAAAATAAATTCCCAAATTGCTTTTGAAAAGTCTATTAGGAATTAATTGCAAAAGAAAAGCAACGGATCTAGCTCTCAATTTCATTTTATTCCCGATGATAGTGATGATGAAGATACACTTGAAGATTCATCAAATTCATCGCTTGATATCCCAGATTGAGATTCATTCTCAAGCAACCGCCATCACACCCGAGGTTCACACTCACTCTCCGAACATGGGGATGAGCTTCTTGACACTTGTTCTCGAAAAGGAATCGGACGAATTCATAAAGTCTAGTGTCGAGAACCTTGTCCCAATCCCAAGAGAGTCACAGGAATTCTCGAGCATTTGTGTGATATCCCTACCCTCTTGTCTTCCAAAATGATCATATTGAGATGTTCTCGATTCGATGAGGACTATTCTTTATCTTGTGGAGACATAAGTTATGTGGGGAATTACCTTCCGAGCTTTTCACAGGAGAAGAGAATGAAGAAGAATAATCAAGACGAAGCTCTTCGTCTTACATTATTGAATGTTAATCTTCTCATTTCTAGAATCGAGGCTTTTAATGAAAAGCCTACTTCATATCCTATCCCTTTGAGGATAGTGAACTTTTGTTCAATGATTCTATTCCCGAATTGCAAACGCTCCATTTTGATCATATGGGAGAGAAGATTAGTGGTATTACCACTTCTCATTCTCATAATTCTCTCCCGATTATGAATCATTTACTTTTGATGAGTTCCCAGCTGAACTCGGTCAAATCAATCTCGAATATGAATCATTTTCCTTTGAGGAGTTCTCCGTGAACTCACTCATATCATATCTCCACCGAGTATGATAACTCTACTTTGATCTAGACACACCCGGGATATGTCTAGACCAATTGAGCTTAAAAGATGAAATTCATGCTATCATGAATTCCCTTTCTGATGATGATGAGTTAGTCAAGATTATTATCATGACTTTCTTTCTCTTCTTCACCTATCCCGTAGCTTCTCCTGTTCTTCACTCCTTCGGGAATGAAGACATTATTTTTGACCCCGACATTTTCATTTCTCATTTGTAAGCTAGTTCTATGTATATCTCATCGGTGTGGAACTTTCACGTATTTCAATGTTTATACAAACATCTTTAACGAAAGTCCGATGGAGATTGTCTCTTCCACTTGCTTCCCCATGAACAAATTAATTCGGGGTCGAGTCAAGCTAGCGACTCGGAAATCAAAAACAGTAGCTAAACATGGGTTTTCACCCGTGTGTACCACCTTAGTGTGGGGGAGATGCCCCACATGTTGTATATAGATCTTAAAAATGAATGAAAATTGTAAATATTAAAAAAGAGAATAATTGTTGTGTTTCTACACTTAGCTAGTAATGTTATCTTTTACGTTCTAAGTTTCGCATAACAATGGTACTTTGAATATTGAGGACAATATTCATTTCTAAGTGTGGGGAAATTCGCTAATTTGATCATAAATGTACCCTTTAGTCCCTTTTTCCCCAAAATGGCCAAATTTAAAATTTTTTATTTAGTGGAAGTACTATGTACTAAACACAACAAATGGTAATCATCCGCCATGTCTAACCCACATAAGGATTGGCTAATCCAGAGCAAACGGCTCTTGGTAAAGATATCTCAAACCGCTTATGGCTTGCAATTTGCCCAAAATTGTATGGTATTCAACTCACCATATCTTTAATTAGTGAAGAGTTGGCTAGCCCGCAAGTTTATGGCTTGTGGTAAAGGCGCTTGAAAATCCATAATTGGTAATCGGCTCACCAAAGATAATATTTATAATTTATCTAAGAGTTATAGTCCGTAGCAAACGGCTTCGTAAAGACAAATCAAACCGCTCACAACTTATGATTTGCTCAAAATCATTTGGTTATCGTTGTGCCAAGGTTCTTACTTGAACTCGAAACAATTGGCTACTCCGTAGTAATGGCTTTTGGTAAAGAGATAAAATCCATTAAATTTTCTCAAATCATTGCTAGGGACTAGCAATATCTTAGTGTGGGGATTGATGAGTGTCAAATACTCATCATTTTATACTATTAGAATGCCAAAACATCCGAAACACTCGAAACACATCAAAATGATAAAATATCACAAACAAGTGTTTTATATGTTTTAAATGCAAAACATCAAAATCGATGAAAAACGATCAAGTTTGCATAATTGGCGCTTTAGTCCCCAAGTTACAAAAGTTGTCAAAATTAGTCCTCGTAATTCAAAAACTTGTAAAATGTCATTTAAGGTCCATGAGATTCAAAAGTTG
The DNA here is from genome assembly GCA_022545495.1 of Chrysanthemum lavandulifolium. Taxonomy (NCBI): domain Eukaryota; kingdom Viridiplantae; phylum Streptophyta; class Magnoliopsida; order Asterales; family Asteraceae; genus Chrysanthemum; species Chrysanthemum lavandulifolium. Next base: position 98,371,715 of record CM040240.1, on the reverse strand, counting down.
TCAAAACAAACCCTTTAAAATTTAAAAATCACAAAATGACAACTTTAGTCCTCAAGTTTGGAAAATGTCAAATATAGTCCTTGGTTAATTTAAAAGTGAAAATTATCAAAAATAAACCTTGTACTATTAATAAATGACAAAATTGATCCTTATGATAAACTTTTGGGAAATTACACTTTAGTCCTCAAAATCCAAAATGACAATTAAGGTCCTTTAAAGTTTTAAATGTTAAATTTATCAACCAAGGTCCTTGTACTATTCATTTATGGCATGTTTAGTCCTTATGATAAGATTGGAAAAGTTTCAGGTTCAATCCCTCAACTTTGGCAGAATTACACTTTTGGTCCTTATGTTTAATACAAACCAAACGGACACCCTATATTATCTAAACCCAAAACCAACCCAACCCTTTTATTATTACCCAAAGCCCAAAACCAAACCCGCCTAATTTTTAAAAACCAAATACCGCCTCATGCTTATCCTCTCCCCCCCCCCGCAAACCAAAACCACTGGTTTCACCACTGCTTCCACCTCTTCACCTTTACACCTTATCCATACAATTGTTACCTCCCTCCACCTCTACATACAACCAAACTTCAATTAATGCAAAGAACCTGCCCAAGACTTTTTTGGCGCCAAAAGCAAAATCAAAGGCTAGGATTTGTTTCAGAGATCCAATGGTGGTGGGATTTACTCAGAAGCATGTGGAAAATCTAAAAAGTCTATAAAGAAGAAGAAAGAAGCAGAAGAGAAGAACAAGTAGTGTAGCTTAGTTTTAGTTTATGTCGTTTTAATAAATTTTTAAATTCCAGTATAATTTTAATCTTCCAAGTAATCGTGTTGGGATATGAAAGTGTCAAGATAGTAAAGCATCAAGATATGAAAGTACCGTAAGTCGCAAAGCATCGGAAGAAGTCAAATAGTCAAAGCATCGCTAAAGACAAAGTCAAAGTACCGCAAGATAAAGTCAGCATCGCTAGAATGTAAGATCTGTTATATTCGCTTATGGAAAGTATTGTATTCCATGTTTAGATTACTTGTCGCATAAGGTTATCAATTGTAAACCGACTAGGATATCCTTGAGTCTATAAAAGGACTCCTAGATTGGCATTAGAGGTACGATTTCGTAAAAAGAGTTTTAGAGTTTACGAATTAAGAGTTTAGAGAAAAGTTCAATATCTTAGAATTGTATTAGAGTATCCGATAATAAGCGATTTAGAGTTTTATTAATAAAGTTTTCTTCTTAGCTTTGTTAAGTAAATTCCGCACTTGATAAAGATTGCTCGGTGTTTCTTTGTTAATAACTTAGGATTTATCCGAGGTTATTAAACCTTAACAAGCTAGTTTAGTTTGATTAAAGTATATCGATCCAACAAGTGGTATCGAGCTTGTGTGGAAACTCGACTAGGAAGAAACCCTACAAAATTCAAGATGACGATCAAGTCGCTCCACCACCCTCAATCACCTCACTCGTAATTCCAACATTAAGAAGGAGAATATGATCTCGTGCATGAAGATGAGGCAAGATATTGCCATTACGCACCATGCTCGTGGAATGTAATTGTCAATGGAATGAAGTTGTTCCAACCTGCTCAAGTTCCCGGACAACCTTTGGCACCAAAAGCGCTTTACCACAAGCAACCCTAAGGAATCAAGAGAAGGCTCTTAACATTCTCCTGTCGCCATTCCGTATGGTCATCTTCTTAAATTTCACGATGCTAAAGATGCTAAGCACTGGGTCGCTCTCAAGACCAGATTGGAGGAATGAAGCCTCTAAGAAGATGCACGTAAACTTGTCAAACAAAGAGCTTGAAACATTCACAGAGGAGAAAGAGAGAGTCTTGATGTCGATATGATAGGTTTCAAAATCTCCTCAACATGTTGGAGTTATACAAGGCGTAAGTATCACTGAGGATGCTAATTTGAAGTTTCTATGAGTTTGCCATCTACATGGCATGTGATTGCTACTATGATCGAGGACAACAAGGACCTGAGGTTATGGACTTTGATGATCTCTATCATCAATCAAGGTGTATGAACATGAGATGAGTGGTCAATCAAATTCAAAATCTCACAAGATTGCTTTTCTATCTTCTCGAAAGAAGAGCAAGATTTCAAAAGTATCGCTTCTCCTCAAAGTATCGCTTCTCAAAGCACCATTGCTTACAATCCCCATCATATACTCAAGAGCCCCACCATCAACCACGTTGAACTCGATGAAGTTGTGTGCTCCTTCTTTGCACAACAAGCAAGCTTACCCGCCACTTATGAAGAGGATCTAGCATGATCAAGAAGATGCACTTGAGGAAATTGATATCGTGGCAAGTTGCTTTGATCACCGCAAGAATCAAAAAGTACATGAAGAAGACAGCAAAAATATTGATTTCAAACCAAAACAAGGAATAACTTTTGACAAATCTAAAATTGAATGCTTCAATTGTCAAAAGACCGGTCACTTTGCAAGGAGTGCAGTTTGCTAAGTATCAAGCAAATGTAACATCCGAGAAGCCTAAACTTGAGCTCAAGGAAATTCCAATAATCAAACAAAGGCTTTGGTTGCTCAAGAGAATTTATCGAGGTTGACCGGAGTGAAGAGTTTGATGATGAACCGTGACTTCATCAGTATGGTAGCAAGGGAAGATGCAATTGAAGACACAAGGAAGCATTGACCGAGCATTGCTTTTGATGAAGAATCAACATGCCGCTTTGGAATCGATGATGGCTTTGGAGGATTTGATTGGAGCAAAGAAAGTGAAGATGATCCTGTTCTTCTTGCTATGGTGGCTACTTCACCAACTCGCCTCCTATCTCGAGGTATGCTCAAACTGTTATGAATTCTATCAAAATTACTTAACAGCTTATGTGATTGAAAGAGATAATTGTATTAGGGCTAGGTCCGAGGTAGCAGTTATCAAATCACTTTAGAGTCTATAGAAGCTAAAATCATAACACATGAAAATAATGAAATGGCTTAATGAAAAGTATGAACAATGTGATTATCGCTAAAACTTAGTGAATGGAAACTAAACCGTAAAATTGTCAAAATTGAGAAGTTAACTAAGGAAAGAGATGATTTGGTAGCTAAGTTTGTCGCTTGAAAGAGTCCGCTTGTCCCAAGTTGCTTATGTTGAAAAATGCAGGCGGCTTACATTAGAACAAAGCTTAGGATTTGGAATGGACTTTAGTATCAGAAGAAAATCAACCTAGTGATCGTGATGATGGTGATTTTGAGGATATAACTACTAGTGATGATGAGCTCATTAACTATTTAGATTCATCTAGTAATGAAGGCTCGCAAGTGAACCACCTCCTAAGAAAGACAATGGTTATCATGTCGCTCCTCATCCCATTAGTCATCACCCTCTAGGCCCGATGTTTCTCGTTATGGAGTAGATAGTCTAGAGTTTAGGAATAAGCTAATTGCTAAATCTAGATCCGAGAAACCCAAAGAAACTGTTGAAAACAATGTTCAAAATCCAAAGAAGATTTTAAATCAAAGTATCGCTCAACAAGCAAGACTTTCAGAAAACCTTTTCAAAACAAGATCGCTAAACCTTTTGGGATAATTTTGGTCAAAACAAATTTTATCACCCTCAAGAAGGCAAAACAATTTTGGGCATAGACATAGAAGAAATCACTTTGGACATATGGGTCAAAACTGTGTTTTGTGTGTTATAGTCCTACTCACTTAATCAAAGATTGTGATGTACACTCGTAATATCTAAGCAAGTTTCCAAGGAATAAGTCTAACAATCGAGACCTAGAGAGCACAAACCAGCTTTGGACTAATTCTAATAGGGTTAATCACGTAAACTTCACACCGCACTATAGATACCCACATCAAAGAAGAACTTCAGATCTCACAAGATTTTCCAAAGTACCGCCGAGACAAGGTAATCGAAACCATACTTGGGATAGAAATTCTAGGAGACCTCATTATCAACCTAGAAGTTATCACAGCTCATATAGGGATCTAGATCACAAGAACCTCCTGTTAAAACGAATGGGTTAAAAGGAAAGAACCGCTGGAGACATACAAGACGCTCAACACAAAGTGAATCGATGTTTTGTGTTAAAAGAAAAGGCTAATAACTGTGAAAGAAATTTATGTTGAAAAATCAATAGTTTTGAAAATCCACATGCTAAACATCAAAAGATAATTTTGGATCATAATCTAGAGATAGTGAGAATTACATACTCAAAGAATTTGAGTTTGTGATTTCTCAAGGGAACACAAGTCAAGAATGGCTTGGGTTCCTAAAAGTTTCTAACTCGCTTTTTTGTGTGCGTGGCAACCCGTAAGAGGAGCTTAAAGATCATCTTATTGTGGATAGTGGTTGCTCGAAGTATGACAGTGATAAAGAGATCCCGTCTCGATTTTAGAAGTATTAGTGGAGGAAAAGTTGCATTTGGGAATGATCCCAATGGAGGAAGGATTACAGGAAAGGAACAATTAAAGCCGAGAATTGATTTTGAGAATGTCGATATGTGAAGGAGTCAAGTTCAACTTGTTGTCGGCCTCTCGATTTGTGATAAAAGCATCCTGTGTTATTCACCGACACGTAATGTCTTATCCTTTCTTCCGACTTCAAACCCGTTGATGATGACTTGGTAGTACTTAGGGTACCAAGGACAAACGATGTGTATAGTTTAGACATGAAGAGTCTACATTCTTATGGAAGAGCCACATGTTTGGTGGCTAAAGCAACATCTCAAGAGGCACATCAATGGCATAGGAGATTGGGCCATGTGAATTTCAAGAACATCAACAAATTGGTCAAAGGAAATTTAGTTAGAGGTTTACCTTCAAAGACTTACAAGAATGATCAATCATGTTTGGCATGCAAGAAGGGTAACAACACAAAGCTTCCTCGCAAGAAGCTTGATGAAAGAAATATCGAGAACCATTGGAGCTATTACACATGGATTTATTTGGACCGTCTCGTGGCAAGTTTAAATAAGAAGAAGTACCGCTTGGTTGTTACCGATGATTGTAGTAGATTCATTGGGTTTTCTTTTGGGCTTTAAGGATGATACCTTTGATGCTATTCAAACTCTTATAATAGCACTTGAAACCAATTAAGACTCAAGGTTAGAGGTATTAGATGTGACAATGGAACCGAATTCAAGAACAAGCCTATGGATGACTTTTGTGCAAATAAAGGCATAAAAGGGAGTTTAGTATTGCTAGAACACCACAAAGAAATGGTGTTGCAGAGAGGAAAATAGAACCTTGATTGAAGTCGCAAGGACTATGTTAGCCGATTCTCATCTCCTATTCAATTTTGGGCGTGTCGTAGCATCGCATGTTATGTACTCAACAGGTTTCACACAAAACCACGTATGAAGACACCATATGAATCACGATGGGCAATAAACCCAACATTCGCTTTATGAAGCCTTTTGGATGCCCTCTTACTATTTTAAACACTATTGATAATTTGGGAAGTTTGATGGCAAGTCCAAGAAGGTTACTTATTGGGATATTGCACTAACAAGAAGGATTCGAGTCTACAACAGAGTTACTAAGAAGATTCAAGATTGTCTTCATGTTGAGTTTTTAGAGGATCAAGACAATGAGAAAGGAAGGGTCCCGATTGGATGTTTGATCTTGAGATTTTATCTCCTTCCATGAATTATGTACCGTTAGAGAAGAAAATCAACCTTTGCATAATGAAGAAGATATTCAAGATGTTGTTCATGATATTCATCTTAGACCGATGCTATTCCCGATAAAGATTCTATGAGTCCAAAACAAAGTATCGATGTTCCTAAGCAAAGCATCGATTCGCCAAAACAAAGCATCGTTGTTCCACAATCCTCATTATCTCACGAGGATCAATCTATTCAAGAGGAACTTAATCGATGCTTCTTCAAGATGTATTAGCACATTCTTACACGATGAACAAAGGAGAGCTTATGAAGAGGCAAAGAAGAAGAACAAGATCGCAGAGTTCTCTTACAAGATTTTGACAAGATTTTCAACCAAAGTATCGATGCACCTATTGACAAGATTTTAGATGATTTGGATGATCCTACCATGCCCGAGCTAGAAGAAACCGATGATGAGCTTGAAGATGAAGGTATTTTCACAAATTCCAATGAAGGTGCCGATTATACTAACTTAGATGATACATATGAAGTTCCACGCCTCCAATCTTACGAATTCATAAGAATCATCCAATGATCAAATCATTGGTCCTTCTACTGGAGTAATGACAAGACACAAAGCTAAGGGTTTCACAAAACCTCATAATGCTTTACTTAGCTTTGTGTATAAACAAAACAAAGAAATCATAAGGATCATCAAACCCGCTTATTCACCTGTTTCATCTCTCAAGAGGAACCCAAGAACATTGCTCAAGCTTTGACTAAAGAAAGTCGGGTGAAGCTATGCAGAAGAACTTCTTCAATTTAAACTTCAAGAGGTTTGGTTTTATGTGATCTTCCGATGGGAAGAAAGTTATTGGAACCGATGGGTTTTAGAGTCAAAAGAGATGAAAGAGGCAATGTTATCAAGAACAAGGCAAGGTTAGTTGCTCGTGGTTATAGACAAGAAGAAGGGTAGATTATGATGAGGTTTTTGCTCTGTGGCAAGGATTGAAGCAATTCAATCTTTCTTGCTTTTGCTTCTTATATGGGTTTTCGTGTATACCGATGGATGTCAAGAGTGCCTTTCAGATGGCACTATTACGGAGGAGGTGTATGTGAAACAACCTCCGTGTTTTGAAGATCCTAAGCATCCTAACAAAGTTTATAAGGTGGTGAAGGCTTTATATGGTCTTCATCAGCACCTAGAGCTTGGTATGAGAGGCTCTCTACATTCTTATTACAACATGGATACGTAGGGAGCCATTGACAAGACTTTGTTTATCAAAAGAGACAAGAAGGATATCATGTTAGTACAGTGTATGTTGATGATATTATCTTTGGGGCTACCAAACACCCATGGTTAAGGAGTTTGAGCAAATGATGCGTATGAATTTCAAATGAGTTCAATGGGAGAGTTAACATTCTTTTAGGACTTCGTGTTAAGCACCCAAGGAAGGAATTTTATTAGCCAAGACAAGTATGTTACGTATATACTTAAGAAGTTTAATTTTGATGATATGAAGGTCACATTACACCAATTAAATCTATCAATTCATTGGGAAAAGATGAAGATGGACACCTGTTGAAGTCAAGTTATACAGATCTATGATTGGCTCTCTTATGTATCTTATCGCATCAAGGCCCGATATCATGTTTGCAGATGTTTATGTGCCGATATCAAGTTTCACCAAAGATCTCTCACTTGAATGTCACAAGAGAATATTCTCATTATTTGAAACAACAACCTAAGTTGGGGTTGTGGTATCCTAAAGAGTCACCTTTTCACTTAGAAGCTTTTTCGACAAAGGACTATGCAGAGATAACTATGATAGAAGATCCACAACCGGTGGATGCCAATATCTTGGAAGAAGGTTAGTCTCATGGCAAGGTAAGAAATGACAATTGCAAAGAACATCATCTATCAAGTCAATATGTAGTCACGTAAGTTGTTGTGGTCAAGTTTTATGGATGCAAAATCAACTCTTGGATTATGGGTTCAACTTTAAGAATACTCCTATCAACATTGATAATGAGAGTACTATTTGTATTGTGAAGAATCTCGTATCATTCCAAGACAAAGCATATTCGATTAGGCATCATTTTATCGAGATTGTTATGAGCATAGGCTCATTAATGTGGTTAAAGTCCACACGATGATAATGTAGTCGATCTACTCACCAAAGGTTTTGATGTGTCACGATTCAATCACTTGGTCGTGAGCATTGGAATGATTAACTACTAAGCTATGTTTAAGGGAGGACTATAAGATGTTTGATATAGTCCTGTATTGCTTGAGGGAGGATGTTAGTGTATACTTAGATTATTTGAAGATTTTGGCAAAGTATCGTATTTTCCGAAAGTACCGCTTGGGAAAGTACCGCTTAGGAAAGTATCGCTTATGTGGAAAGTATCGTTTGTCGATTAAAGCATCGCTCCAACGGTAATATTGAAGGGTAATTGGTAGTAACGGTAACTTTGTTATTTAGGTCGTGATTTTTCAAATCTCACCTATAAATAACTTCTTCCGATTTTCCTCTCATATTATTACTTCACATCTTTTCCATATTTATCTCCCAATTACCATCTCTTTAATATTCGATACAATCTTTCTATTGTGCTTATTCTTTCAACAATGGTGAATCGCTTAACTGCTTCAAGCACAATATGGTGGCTAATTTGGACAAGACCGAGGCGAACGTGGCTTTCTATGATATTATTGATTATCTAGTTGGGTCGCTTATTAGCTATGCTCTTTAGTTGAGCCGGATGTTATTGAACCATGGATTCGTGAATTTTGGGCTAATGCTAGAGACAATATGGAGGAGGATGAATACTATATTAGATCAATCGCTGTCGGTCGCACTATTAAGATTATGTAGCATCTATTCGAAATGATTTATTATTTGAAGATGAAGATGGGGCTATTAGATTTGACAAGCAACCGATTTGGGATACTTTTAGCAATCTGGGTTATGAAGGTTCTTTGACCGAACAAACTTTTAAGAAGGCCTTATTCTCGTCCTCAATGGAAGTTTTTGATCCATGTTTTGCTCCACCGCATAAGTTCTAAAAGCACTTCGGGAGCAGCTTTGGTTCAAATATTGCATCCGCAGTGGTTGGTTTAGCAACGGATGAGTATTTAACTTTTCACGGCTTATTTTGGATGGAATGCTCTCATATATCATCCGGGGCTACTTGGTTGATGTATCCAAGGTTTATACAGTTTTTCTTGAACAAGCAATTGGTCGATGTTCCCAAACCCATCGCTTTACTACCGTTATTGTGCAACAAGCCAAAATCTTTACATTCATGGCTAAAAGAAGTAACTTGTTTCGGGTGAAGATATTCCTTTAACAACATCAATGATGGAAATTGTGCAAGTCGCTCGTAATGCAACCGCAGAGGATGAAGAAACCAAGGTACTAATGTCGATCAAGGTACCGCTCACATAGTATCGCTTCAACCAAGATCGCTTCACAAAGTCGCTTCACAAGGTACCGCAAATCGCAAGTACCGCTTCGTGAAGATACTGCTTGCTTACAAGGTGATGTTTCTTCGTGTCCCGAGGTTCAAGAAGAAATAGAGAAAACACCTATTCCATCTCCACAATTGCTCGCTTCACAGAACATTCTCCAATTCAAGGTGCCGCTCGCAATTCCAAGAGAAGAGTTACCTATGGATAATTCGCTTTGACAATGGCAATAGCTCGGTTGACCAAAACTGCTGCACGCCAAGCTCGAACTATTAGAAAATTGAAGAAAATTATTTCGGTTATGAAATTTTGTTAAACCCTATATTCAAGGTTTTAACTTATGGGTTAAGGAGGAGAATAAACGTCGAAAAGCACTTCGTAAGGAATTACAACGTAAGAAGGTTCCTAAATCATCTTCTGTCCATTTGGGGAGGAAATTTAAAGAATGTAAATTGAAAGAAGATGATAAGGAGAAAGAAGATGATAAGGAGAAAGAACATGATAAGAAGAAAGATGATAACAAGGAAAGTGGATCTCAAAGCATCAAGAATTGGTTCATATTGAAAGTTCAAGAAAAGATTGAACCTCAAAGCATCAAGAACTAATTATTGAAGATCAAGGTACCGAACATGAAAGTACCGCTTTCATGAAACTTTCGACAAGAAGTAATAACTCCAAGGGTTTTGAATTTTGAAGAAGAAGTCGGTCCTTCTACAGCTTGTTATAGAGGAAGAGGAGGAACCTAGATTTAAACCCATTCATTCACCAAGTGATGATGAATTAGTTGCTACAATTCTTGATCTATCACAACCAAGAGGAGGTGTTACTATTAGAGAAGCACAAGAAGAAGAACAACCAAAACCGATCAACCCGCAATTGATCCAAAAGACAAGGAAAAGGTATTTTGGTTGAAGTTAAGAAGAAGAAGCTTACTTTAGCGTAAATTAGAGCATTTGAAGTTGCAAGGAATGAAGTCATAGCTAGAAAAGTTCAAGAAGAGATAAATGCTAAAGATAGAGAAGAACGAGAAGCTCAAGAAGCTTTGGATAGAAAAGCACTCAAAAAGTGCAAGATGAATTGATGTCAAATCACGAACCTTTACGCCTCCAACACCGTTAGATTCATGTCAAGAAGACCTAATTTAGCTAAAGAAAGGAATGCAATGATGGCATATCTAAAAAGCAGAGGATTTAAAGGATTACGTAAGCTAAATTATGTGGATATGAAGAGATTATATGATGTCGAGAGAGAAGCTTATAAGAAAGATGTTGCAGCATCAAAGACTTTAGAGAAGAAGCTTATTGGACCAAGTCGAAAGGAAGAAAACTTAAAGAGAAAAGAAAAACCAAGCTACGATGTTCGCTTTCAAAGAAAGAGAAGGTTGAATTAAGATCCGAGACTAGTGATGAATTGAAGAATTATCTCGAGTGGTAGATTTTGATTATACAGATGAAGATAATGACATGAAGATGAATGATCAAAGATCGCTTTTCAAAGTTGAGAAATCAAAGAATGGAGATTACATGGTTTTTCACAAAGAAGATAAAAGTTTCGAGTTTTTAAAAGGCTATGGGATTTGTCGATATCATAGACAGAGTAGATCTATTCTACTTATATCATGTCGTGAAGACTTATTTTGAAGATAATCCATTAGAAGGGATTGGATTGGTTTTACAAGGGATCTCATAACCATGTGGAAACCGATGAAAAGAGTAATCGATGATATTTGGAAGGATCAAGAAAACCGGGAGATAGTTTGTCGGAGATTCTTTGGAGAACTGGAGTTCATGTCTTGAGTCGAAAATGGAACAATGATTCACATGTTTGCGTAAAGAAGATATCCTCTTACCGTTGAGCTCATGAGAAGAATGCTTGAGCATGGATTGGAAGTAGAAGAGGTCGATGAAATTGCTTGCATGGTTATCAATTTGCTTATAGACCGGACTACCATTGCCGAGAATGATCTATAACCGGTATGATTTTTGAATAAATACTTTTGATATAATCAAGATTTTTATTCAAAGTATCGCTAGTCGACAAGATTTCATCAAAGTACTGCTTATTTAACTAAACCGCTAAGTAAAATTTTAGATGAAACCTTTTGCTAAATAATAACTATTTTTGAAATAAAGGTTGAATAAATGGTTTTTGTGATGATAACATCAATAGGTTATCAATCCACCATGGTTACAAAAGGATTGACTAATCCATGAGCAAACGGCTCGTAAAGATATATCAAACCGCTTTTAGTTGACAACTTGCTAATAAGTTGGATGGTTATCAACTCACCATATCAAGAATGTGAAGAGTTGGCTAGCCCACAAGAAATGGCTTGTGGTAAAGGCAAGGAAAACCATTATTGGTAATTAGTTCACCATTAGATAAAAGAACTAACTAGTCCGTATGGGTACAGCTTTTGGTAAAGACAAAACAAATCTGTTGATAGTCGGTGGTTTGCTAAAATCATATGGTTATCAATGTACCATGGTCTTACACACCAAAACATTTGGCTACTCCAAAGATAATGGCTTTGGTAAAGAGTTCTAAATCCATTGAATTTTCAATGATTCACTTAGATGTGATGAGAATAGTATGCAACTTAAACTTGAATTATTGTACACATTGTCATATGTTGTCGTGTTGTCAAAAGATGGAGATTGTTGAATGTCACGTGAAGAAAACAATTCTAAGAGATACTTTGACAAAAGCACGATTCTACAAAGATATAATCTAAAGACTAAAGAACAATCCATTTTAAAGATAAAGTTGTTAAAGATATATTCACAAAGGAACTTGAAGTCAAACAAGTAGAATTCAAGTTGGGGAGGATTGTTGGGATATGAAAGTGTCAAGATAGTAAAGCATCAAGATATGAAAGTACCGTAAGTCGCAGCATCGGAAGAAGTCAAATAGTCAAAGTATCGCTAAAGACAAAGTCAAAGTACGCAAGATAAAGTCAGCATCGCTAGAATGTAAGATCTGTTATATTCGCTTATGGAAAGTATTGTATTCCATGTTTAGATTACTTGTCGCATAAGGTTATCAATTGTAAACCGACTAGGATATCCTTGAGTCTATAAAAGGACTCCTAGATTGGCATTAGAGGTACGATTTCGTAAAAGAGTTTTAGAGTTTACTAATTAAGAGTTTAGAGAAAAGTTCGAATATCTTAGAATTGTATTAGAGTATCTCGATAATAAGCGATTTAGAGTTTTATTAATAAAGTTTTCTTCTTAGCTTTGTTAAGTAAATTCCGCACTTAATAAAGATTGCTCGTTGTTTCTTTGTTAATAACTTAGGATTTATCCGAGGTTATTAAACCTTAACAAGCTAGTTTAGTTTGATTAAAGTATATCGATCCAACAAGCATATGTTTTATATTTTTATAAACTTAGAATAATATTTTAGCATTTTCTTGAATTTTTCATATTTTTCCTACACTATTTAGTATTTTTCTTTATTTAAATTAGTTTTTAATCCTTGTTAAATAGCTTTTAATACAAATAAATCAGAAAAAGCTTAAAAAAATATGTTTTCAATTTTCCTAGATTAAGATAAATATAAAAGTCATAAAAAGTATTTTTCCATAATTTTCTTGGTTTAAATAGTATTTTTTAGCATTTTAATTAATTTTAAATAGTATTAAATTAATAATAAATACATAAAAAGTGTAAAAATATATTTTCAGTTTTAAAATAAGTTTTATCATATTTTAGATTTTTCTAACTTATAATTTCATTTTCTAGGTTAATCTTGTATTTTCTTGTATTTTAGTGTATTTTAAATTCTTAATAAATAGTTTTTAATTAATAATAATTAAATAAATAGTTTTAAAATCATTTTCTTTTCTAATAATTTTCTTTTATTATTAGGATTGTAAAATGTCATTTTCATATTTGTAGGCCTTTTATTTCTTAAAACTCACGCTTTTATTTTGTACGCTTAGGTAATTTTATTTAAACGACGTTTTAGGTTTTAAACGCTCATCACTTTAAAAATAGTGATAGCGTTTATTTAATATATTTTAACTTTTAATTTCTTTTAATTAGCATTTAAGTCGCTTTAATTTACGATCTTTTCTTTAGGTAATTATCCATCGAATCCTTATCGATCACTATCCTTAGTGATCATTCTATCATCCGAAGTTGTTTAAACACCAATTCATCCTCCGTGGGACTTAACGACCCAGGAATCCACTATATTCCTCTGATCTTAATTGTATTTGTGTTTTAAGCAGTTTTAAGTCTCTTACAGTTAGCCATTCACAAGTGGCTAGCTTGTGTGATTAGACTTGACTGGTTCACCACAGATCAATGCTGTCATGCTCCAAGTATTCCCTATGACACTCACTGGAGCAGCCAATAGATGGATAGTCAGGTTACCTACAGGCACAGTTAGCCCTTGGGACCTCCTCAAAAAAGTGTTTATTCAGAGAAATTCCCTCCTTCTAAGAGGGTAAAACAGTTTGAGGAGATTCATAACTTCAAACAGGATAGAGACGAAACTCTACACCAAGCATAGGAGAGTTACAATGACCTCCTATATAAGTTCCCAACTCATGATATGAATGCTCAACAAACTATCAACATCTTCTACAAATGTCTGAACATCCCAACCAGACAGATGCTAGACCCTCAGGGGCCGATCCCTGGAAATACCCCCACTCGAGCTGTTGAGATAATTCAAGATATGGATGATTACTATAAAAAAATGACATGATGGTGCTAGCAATAGAAGT